>WEIT01029187.1:739-27172 GCA_013389985.1 Dryoscopus gambensis
CAAATCCTACTGTTGAATATGAGCTGAGCCTGTAGAAGTTTATGTTGTTTAATTCTTGTTTATGCTGTTTAATTCTTAGCATACAAAAGAGTGCGAAACAGATTCCCCCAGAAAACATCCATTGGAGTTGGGAATTACACATGGTGTGGTGCAGTGTACGTGTACCTCTCTGGACTGGGAACTGTAGCGGGGTCCATGTGTCATATCTGAGGTGTAGTCAGGCTTTGCCTCTCACCAAGAGCTGGATTAGCTATTTCTGCTATATAGGCCCTTTAAAAGCTTTTTATAATTCCAGTCCACTTTTCTGGCATGCTTTTCTTTCTGCTGTGTACATGATTCCATTTTTCATGTTTGTTTTTTTTTGGTTGGTTGGTTTTTTTTTAACATATTTTATAAAAGCAAGTATGGAAATGGTGCCAGCCTTTGAAAAAGTGGGCAGCCTTTCATTGGTGAAATTCTCTTGTCACTGCTTATTCTGCTTCTGTGCTGCCTTGAGTGCAGTTAGGAGTGTTTATGTTAAGATGAGCTTAAAATACTTCATTTTGGTGCAGGTGTCTCGTTTGATTTTGAAGTTTTGGTATATTCTAAGGATGTTTTCAGAAAAAGCAAATAGCAGAGCACAGAATTTTCAGAAACATTACTGTTTTAAATTCAAAAGGATAAGTAAATTCCACTGTCTGCATGGACTGTTTGTCCTCCGAATACCAAAGCAGTCTTACAACAGTATCTGGTTTAAAGGAATTTTCACATCATAGTTCAATTGTATTTGAAATTGATTACTTTAACTTTTTCATTTAAATCTAAAACCTTTAAGCAGCTTCATGCTTTTGCAGTTCTGTGCATATGGGAGGTCACGTGAAACATGATAAAGTCACATTTTGTGGTCCATTTCTTTACATGGGGAAAGAGTATGAACAGTGTCTTCATGACATAGGCAGATTTGTTTAGTATTGAAGATACTGTTGTTTTGAGAAGTATGGTGTGTCCCTTTACCTTAGGGACAAATTGGGTACATATGAAATATTTCATCCTTTTCATAAGAACCTGAAAAGTACATGTGCTTAAAAGGTGTGATGAACTGTTTGGTTCAGTTGCTGAAACTGATTTAAACTGTAAACGGCTGATACTGGTGGTCATGGTCTTATTGTAGATGCTGTGTTTTGGAACAGAATTTTGAAAAGATTATTTTTTTGTATTTTTCTTTTATTTCCTGCTGGTGTTGACTTTACTACTGGCTTGTGTCATTACTGTGCTTGCAGAACATAAAAGATATTTTGGATAAACTTGGGGATCAAATTGCAGTCATACATGAAAAGCAGCCTGATGTTATATTGGAAGCATCTGGACCTGAGGCAATACAAATAGGAGATGCACTAACACAGTTGAATGCAGAATGGGACAGAATTAATAGAATGTACAATGATCGTAAGTGGTAAGTCAGGCATGATTGGTCTCTGTAGCCATGTGGTAAATACTTTATGTACATGCTTATGTAAGTGTTTTTCAAACATACCTTAATAATGAAGATGAGTTTGAGAGTTGTCAGTTTTAATATGTTGTTATTATAAAATTATTTCCTAAATTATTGAATGTTGGAACCATTAACATGGAAATTGTGGTTTGGCTGCTTTTATGAAGCTGATTGTTTCTACTTTATGAAATAGAAGATTTTATAAACAAAACATAAAATTTTGGTTTTGTAAAGGTATTACAAAGCAAAGTTCTAGAAGAGTAGTGTTGAGTAGGACATCTTTTAACAAAGAATTCAAGGTTGATTTTTGAAGGAAAGATGCAGTTTGAAAGAATGAGGTCTTTAAAATACAGCACCTATGATAGTTGTCAGTAGTATTTGTTGTAAGTAACTGGAGATGAGAGATGATCTGATTAGAAAATTTTGTGGTTAGGAAAACAAGAGAAGACTAAAATTAGTGTTAAAGAAATATGTATTTCTAATTTCCCTTCCACAAACAAGTGTAATTTCATTTGGGCAAAAAGTTTGATTTCTCCCTACCCCTTACAGAAGATACTCTAAACTTTTTATCTTATCTGAATCAGTTTTAAATGCTTAAAAACCAAGTCAGTACCACTTAGTCAAACTTGGAGAAGTGTATTAGATAAGTATTTTAAGGTGGAATTTGTGGAAGTGTGAAAGTACATGTTCAGGAAGTTACCACTGAGCTGAAGGTGCTCACACTGCAAGCAGCAGCAGACACTGAGATTGCTGCTATGCAAAAAACCCCTAAATGACTGAAAATTATTATATGAAATTTAAAATTAAGTGCAAAGGCTTATACTGTAGTTAGTTTGCTTTTACAGTATTTCTCTTTTTAATGATGATGTAAGGTAATGAACGATGCAGAAATTTTGTAGAGCATAAAGTAACGCCTAACCATGTTTACTTGCTTTGTAGCACCGGAAAACTGGTATCAAACACATGTGGTAGTGTATTTTGAAGAGATGGTTTTAGAAAGAGTGTGGATTACATAAGCAGATGTTTTCAGCTCTTTCTCAGAGCACTGATGTACATGTAGCGATATAAAAATTTGTTGGTGGTATGTGTCATCTAGAGACTTCCAGAAATTCTGGGCCCCTGGATCAGTGAAGGATCAAGATTCCTAATAACTCGTCAGGCAATGTTGTTTTGCTGTGGGTTTTTTAATTAGAAAGCAGTGATGCCAGCTAAGTATTGCTTTCTGTGCTCTTGCTGGATGCTCGTGGTCTCCTGATGTATTTGGAAACAACTGCTCCAGAATGTGGTGTCCATCCATATTTATATGCCTGCAGCTATTTTATTGTCCTCGCAGATACTGTATGCACTGAACTTTAGTTATACCTTTTTTCCCGCTTACAACTTACTTGAAAAGCTTTAACTAATGTGAACGTTTTGTAAATATGAGTACAGTTTCATTTACTACTCAGATTTGCTTTAAATAGCCAGGGCTAACCAGAAACCTAGTCTTATTGAAAAAGGTAAGTGTATCAAAGAGTAGGTTCAATGTCGATGAATAACTGGCAAAATGCAACAGATTACTTCTTCAGTCACTTTGCTGATACCCATTAATCTTGAACTTCATAAAGTTTGTAAAGCTCTGCATATTAATGAGAATAATACTGGGCTTTATTTTCATACAAAAATGGACTACTGGACTAGCAATTTAGATAAATGGTATGTAGCTTTTAGTATTTTAATAGAAGCATGCACTTTGATCAATGAAGACATTATTAATTGCAATACTAAAATGACATTGCTATTTTTTATACTCTTTCTGTTACTAAGAAGAATTCTTAGCTGAGTTTAATCTAGCTTTTCCTAGTGTTGCTCTAAGTGTAAGCTAGACGACTATCTTCTTAATCATCTTTGGTTTTTTTCTATTTCTGGGGTGGGTGGGGATTTGACAAAATTAGGAGAAGCAGCCTCTGAAGCCTCTGGCAAAAGATTGACTTAGTTTTCAGAGGTAGTAAAGACTGTGATTGAATACCAGCTTAAGTAGTTAAACCTTTGATAAAAGCTCTGATGAAGCCAAGCACAAGTTGAATTAAACTTTACTTACCAAAGCTTCTACGCAGTCAACTAAATCCAGCTGACTACAGTTGGAGTTGAACATGTGTGGAGTAAAATGTGTGTATATATGGACTTGAAGGTTTGAGCTGTTTGTAACAGTGCTGATTTGCTAGTTCTGCTCCTTTGCTATGGGTTTTCCCCCAGTGCTAAAAGTGTTGATGACTTGGGAATGAGATGTGCTCTGGAAACAGTGGATTCCTGCATAGGAGGCAAAGGATAGCCAAGTTTTGGTGCAATAGTCATAGGTATTTGGTACTCTTAGCTTTCAGCTGAGGCAGTCTGTAGGGAAACAGCAACACATGCATCTGATTCAAAACTGGAGTAAAACTTTGCTCGTTGCTCAAAATACTGAAGCAACTGTAGTCTCACAAGAGAAATGGCGCAAGTTAGAACTTTGTACCTCAGTGTTCTCCTCTGAAGTTTTAAAATATTGTGTTCTGAAAAAGTTAGGTGGTCAAAACTCCCTCAAAAACTTTAATTTTTAAGGAAGCAAATAAAACCTTCTTGTAATCTATTTTAAGTGCTTAGAATATATCTTATTAAATGTGGAATCAGTTACTATCATGAGACTATGCTTAGACTGAAATGTACGTGAGAAATAGAGGGAGACTGAGATTTGAGGTCAGTCTACAGGTTGGTCTAGGGTATTAAATCAAGGTATGTGCTAGAAACTGAAATGGTAGAACTAGGATATAAGGTTAGAAAAATTTACATAGGGATTTGTAAGACTTCTTTACTGGAATTGGCCAATAATAACAATAAAAAAAAGCCTTGTCTATATCAAGAAATATGGATGTTTTTAAAATGAGATTTAATTTAAATGGAAATAATCTGGCTAAGAACTCTGGGATTGTTGACTTCAGTGAAAAAGTAGTTGCAATGGTAACTCTTTAAAGTTCTTTCTTATGCTGCTAATAGATATCTTCCTTATGCTGCTAACTTCAGATTGCATCTATATGTCTGCATATATATAACCCTGGAGTCTTTACTGTTACAATTGTTAGCAATTGTTGCAACAATGAGCTGCAAATGAGATGGTTCCTCAGTCAAAATAGGGGTCCTCTGATTAAAAGTAGTCTTGGCCTTGTATGTCTTAAAGATGACTGATTCTATTAGTTTTGAATAATTAATAATCAACAAATAGAAGGCAAGCCTCTCTATTCCTTTCTTACATGTTTTTCTTGTGCTCTCACTTTGTTAGCTTGTTAACGTAAGATAACTCTCATTTTATTAAAAAACAGCTTTCTGACTGTGGTAATTCTGCCTTTCCATGCTAGAACATGTTGCCCTTCAAGTTAAGCAACACATTAATTTGAGGCTGCAAAGATGATGACAATGAAATATCTGGTAAATTATTGTGTGATTAAATTGTATAAGACCTACTTATGCATGCTCACTGGTAATACTATATAATCAAATATATAGTCTATATAATGAAAATCACCTTCACTTAATAAATTCTGGGCACCAGCACCCCATAGCTTATGAAGGAGAAAAAAAACCCTGAGCAATTAATCATATTTCATGTTTCACACTGTCTGATAGCTTAATTGTTTCACGATAAAGGAGGAAAGAGTTCTGCAGACCAGTTTGATGTAGCTAATCAATCTTTATTTTTCAAGTGATAGAAACAAAAGTTTGCTTAGGACTGCCCTTTCTTCCTTCAGCTGGAAGTTAATGACAATCTGTGCTGTTGGCTTTCACCAGCTGCTACTGTGCCAGGAAGCCTTCAGTGCTAGGACTTGGTTAACCAGGATGTGTGTTAGTCTTGTTCTGGAAGGCAAATTTCTGCTCAGTGGAGTGGGATTCCTAGCCTTCTAACTGCAGTGCTTTGGATAATTTTTCAATCCTTTGTTTTCCCGCAGTTGCTTTGACAGAGCGCTTGAGGCATGGAGGCAGTTCCACTGTGATCTCAATGATCTCTCGCACTGGATAACGGAGGCTGAAGTGTTACTGGCTGATGCCCGTGGCCCAGATGGCAGCCTGGAGCTGCAGACAGCTGGGCTGCATCAGCAGGTATGTGTGACTGGGGCAGAAAATGAGCAAGATGGAAAAAGCCTAGATTTTTTGTTTAAAATAGACATATGGATTTGCAGTGAGGCTGTGCAACTGCACTTCAAAAAGCAGTAACTCTTAACATTTTTATTTTGGCTGCAGTTTAAAATTTATTCTTGGGGAAGAGCTCAACTCCTGCTTATAGTTTGGGGTTTTAGAATTGCTCTTAGTATGGATGGGTTTGATTTTTGGATGGATTTGATAATTCAAAATTTGGCATAATTTGCCAGTTTATAAGTTTTGTTACAGCTTCAGAAATATGTTAATCAGATAAAAAATCCAGTATATTATTTCACTTGATTTCGACTCATAATTTTTAAAAAATAGACCCCAATGAAGGTCATTTATTACTTAGAAAATTATTTATTTAAACAAATGACTTTTGAAGATACTGCCGTGCATAAACAATCTAGGAAAAAAGATTATTCCAAATACAGGGGGCTTATGTTTGATTTTTTTTCATATTTTGGTTCTGGAATTTAGTTCCCTGATGTCTTTTTAGTTATTTTACTTCCTTTTAAATAAGGAGAAGAAAACATAACTTTAAGGATCAGGGTTTTTTTTCTTTTGAGAATATTCGTTATCCAAGTGTCATATGTGTGTTGTGAAAGAAAAGTGAGTTCTATCTAAGATACAGCTTGTGTTTTGTCCTTGCTTCTGCTTGAAGTTTTCTTCAAGAATTTCAATTCTCTTTCTTGAATCATCTTATTCCTAATCTAGTTGGAAAGAAATTTTTGCTAACAGTGTAAGATTTTTGTAGTGGTTAGGGATGTTTGAAGATTTAATCCTGACATCTTCTGACTTTCTTTAGCTTCATGAATTTTTGGTGATGTCTAGGATGATGGCAGCAGTGCCATAATTATCCTAGCTAAAATACTCTGACGTTAAAGAAGTATCTGGGGTATAGATTATGAAAAGAACTGGTTAAAAGTCATACCATCTGTTAGAACCACTAGGAAGTGCTGTACATTAAGAGAAAAGAATCAAATATAATTTTAGCATTGATGGCTTAAATGAATTCTTGCGATTCTTTGTAGTGTTCGCAGCCTATTCTATGACACTTAGAAAACTGAATTAGATTCAATAACAGAACATTAATAACTTTATCAATGGCATCCATTTCTAAGTAAGATGGTTTTAAGTGCCTATTTTAGTAAAAGAATATGCACCCAGGATTCATCCTGCATCTCATGAGCCAGATCAAAGTCACTTTAGGTCAGTAATAAAATACTGTGTGGCTTTTACATTTCTGACAGGAACTTGAAGAGGGAGTCAGCAGCCATCAGACCAGTTTTTCAGCGCTGAACAGAACTGGGGAAGGGATCATACAGAAACTATCTGCTACAGATGGGAGCTTCCTACAGGAGAAACTGGCAGGATTGAATAGACGCTGGAAAGCAATCACAACAGAGGTCATGGATAGAAAACAGAGGTAATAAGTTAATCAAAACTTTGGATGTCTGACCAAATGCAATAAAGAGAATTTCATTTAGTAGACTCTGGGAGAGAGAGTGCATTCTATTGCACGCTGTCATTAATCTGTATTTTCCTA
Source organism: Dryoscopus gambensis (assembly GCA_013389985.1). Classification (NCBI taxonomy): domain Eukaryota; kingdom Metazoa; phylum Chordata; class Aves; order Passeriformes; family Malaconotidae; genus Dryoscopus; species Dryoscopus gambensis. The sequence continues at coordinate 7,909 of WEIT01029187.1, forward strand.
ATGTTCAGAGCTCTGTTTTGAACTGTCTTCTAGAACAAATTTCTCATAAATCCACCTGCAATTGACTGCTTAATAAATCTTTGTTTAGTACAACTCACAAAATGACTACCACAAAACTACTTTTCTTAGAGTTTTCCTGTGTTTTTAAAATAATTTTTTTTATAAAGCCAGATTTTTTAGGAAGAACTGCTCAGCTGCTTTCTCTGGCTGAAGCTGAACTATAAGTACATTGTGTTAATTTTTATTTTATCATTGACAGAGATAAACCAACTTAAACTTGTATTGTTCTTGAATTTCCACAATACTGTAAAGTAAGATATTTATGTAATGACATGTTTTTAACGTCTCCTGATACATTTAGAAATGTAATAAGACTTTGCTTAATTATGAAGTTTGAGAAATTTCATTAAAGTTTTATGTGATTTAGTGAAAGTATTATATATGTCCCTAAAACTTCCAGGGGAAAAATTCAATGGCCTTAAATGACTTACAGTGACTAGGCCTGAAGGTGCCGTCATTACTATCAGTTATGTTTAATGTTTTCCACAGTCTTGTAAAAGTCTATTTTGTGACTTTGGAACTAAAATACGTCTGTTTTTAAGACAGTAGTATTTATCTGCAAATGTCTTGCATTTTACTGATGATGGTAGAATCTTTTCACAATAAAAATGAATCCTTTAAAATGCTCCCAGCACTGAAAATCACTTGACTGTGGCATCAGAAGTCATGTAGGACTGATGTGCTGGACTTTTTGTTTCACTTTTTAAGGCTAAAAGGAGAGAACCAGCAGCTGATAGAGTACAGAAAGAAGCTTGATGAGCTGCGTTGTTGGTTGGAAAATGTAGAAAATGCTCTGGACACAAGATTTACATTCAACCATGAAGAAAACTTGCAAGAATTACAGGCAAGATTGATTAGTGTGTGTATGTGTACACATCTGTATGTCTTGTGTAAAGCATCAGGACACGGCTTTTGTGGAGGGGAATTTCCACATCGTACATAGCCAAAGAAATATTATGGCTGTGTGAGACCATTTTGTGAAATTACTTACACAGGCAAGATGCACCTTAAATGAAGTTGGGTTGAATTGGTAACTGGTATGTAGCCAGAAGATGGTGTCTGTGTATGAGAGAGTGAGAAATAGATACACTACTGATAAAATTTAGTAAATAGAATTTCACAGGAGTTGATGTGTGTGTGTCAGCTTCATAGTTGCTAAACCTATAGAAGAAAGCTGATATCCTTCAATGGTAAGTAACACCACTTTCACATTTACTACGCAGTTGTAATACTTTCTTGTGTCTGAGATTTTATTTAATCTGCGTTTTAAACTGTGAGAGTTTTGGCCATTTCACATAAGTTGTGTGCATATGTATGTATTTTTCTAGTTTATTTTGTGTCTGGCTTTGACAACAAAACATCTTTGGTTTGTAGGATGTGTGAAAGAGTGTTTCTGAATGAGAGGACTAGTCAGTCCAACTAACCTGCTCGCTCATTTTTTAAAAATCAGTAATTTTAAAAAAGGCAACAAAAAAACCCCAACAAAATCTCAACCAACCTCTTTTAGGCCAAATCTAGGTGAGAAGTCTTCAGTGAGTGTTTATAAATGATGTACAGTAGTTGCAGTTGTGTTTGCCTAAAGAAATTGACTTGTGTCAATTGAGTATTTGCTGCCTGACTGTCCAAGTGTAATTTTTCTTGTCATCTACCTTAATATAAATGACAGAAGTGAAAGGTAATAAATGTTTCAGTAATTTCTAGATCAAGCATAGAAACCAAAATGGAAGCTTTTCTGTTTATGTTCAGGGAAATGCCTAATAATGGAGTTAAAAGAAACCTTACCTCCTCCTTTGTTTAAGCATGTATGCATTTTATTTCAGTCTAAAACTCTTCTGTCCATTTTAGGTCTTAAGTGAAGAGATGGAAGTACTGGGTGACAAACTGGAATGGCTGAACAGAACTGAACCTGAAGTGCTGTTGGATAAGAACATTGGTCTTCAGGAAAAAGACAAACTTTCTGATTGCCTGCAGTCCCTCAATGTGAGGTGGAATAAGGTGTGCATTTCTTCAGCATTGGGTACCTGAGGTTGGAAATAGAGTGATATACTTGGAATGGTTGTTTTCCTTTTCATGTATCTGTGGCGTGTACATAAAATGATTTGGAAGCCATGCAGGAATGATAAGGAAATGTACCCCAAACAATTTTCACATGAAAATACTGATGGACATTTTTCCATCAGATTGAGCTAATTTGGTTAGCTTAGGTTTTTCTGTTGTTTTTTCTTTTTCTCTTTTGTATTGGCTTACTTGTTTGAAAGATGGATCAAAAGCATCAGCTAGATCAAGAAAATTTTGCTTATTTGAGTCAAACAGTAATGTATTAACTTGAAATTGAGAGTTAAAATAAATCTTCGCTGTGTAGGAAAGTTGAATGCTTGTGGAAGTTAAGAGGAAAAGAAATGAAGCTGTGGTAAAGCTTAGTGAGAAAATCTTACCAAGTGTGTCTGGGATGCTTCTTAAGCATAACTACTGTAAATTAGAAACTCCTGTGTTCAATCTCATTGGGAAGGCTGGTTGGAGTAAAACAAGATTTTTTTTCAAGCAAAGCCTGGAGATCCCAATGAAAAAGAATGAAATTATTTGAGATTATTTTATGGATGACAGAGGTAAGAATGTATTGGAGAAAGGGGCTTTTGGTAGTTCAGGGAAAGAAAAAAGATGGTTTTTTTACCAGTTCAGCTTTGTATACTGCTTTTCCCTCATTGGCTTTTAAAAACTTTTTAAAAGCAAATAGACAAATTTGTTTTCACTGCAATAGAATTGTAACATTTTTTTCCTTTTTCAGTTAGTTCCCTATTTCTCTACTTTTGTGTGAGTCACAACAAATTATGCTTTGCATCATCTTTTCTTCAAAGTATATTCAAATAGTGAGTTATAGTTTTGGTGCTTAGACAGTAAAAAACATGTAAATGACCAGTCTACAACAATTTATTTATTTCTTTTCAATATTTAGGTATGACACTGGGATATTTCGGAAAAAAAACTTTAGTACCTCTTGAAGTTTTTATTGTTTTTTAAGGGATACCTTCAAAAAATTATCGAAGTGTGTCTGAGGCATGGTGTAGAGTATTTTGTCTTCTAGTAAGAGATTACTTTTCTGCCATTTATATAGGTTGTGTTACTGTTTTTATTTCTCTCTGCTGGGCTGTAGGTGTTCAGAGAAGTGCCTGACAAAGTGAGAGAATTGGAGGCATTTGTTGGGCAGTCCCGTCTTGTTACCAAGACAAAGCCTTCTGGTGAGTGATTAGTCCTTCTGTTCTGCTTAATTGTCTTGAGTGTAATCTTGTTTGCAGTCAAAAGTAATTAAAAAAGGAAAAAACTCTATCAACTTAGACAAATATAAATAAGAAATGTTGAACCATCATGCTATACTTGAGGCTGCCTTCATTTTACTATGGGAGAGAGGGAATGTTGGGGTGGGGAAGAAGTCACTCTGCTGTTCAGGATTGGGGGAGTCTTTTGGAATTCCTCTATGAGTTTTGAAATGGATAAATGTTTTAGTAAGGCTTAGGCCTCCTCATCAGGTCTAGGTACAGAGTAAAAACCAAAATCGCTGCGTTTGTGACAGCTTGGTTTCCTGTGGATTTGGGGTCATGCCTTTGACTAATTAAGATCCACTAGAACCTTACCATACAGTTAATTATTTGTAAAGTATCTCTTGCGTCCAGATTTTTTTTCAGTCCTATAAATAAAGGCCATTCTGCTTCTCTCGGCTCAGTTAGGGACACAGATGGGTCTCCCTTATCTGCTAGGTAGTTACTGTCCTAAATCTCTTAGGGAAAGCTGTCCAAATATATGTTCTTGTATGAGGCACTGACACTAGTCATGTTTTCAAGTTGTTGGAGGCAGTTCAGCAGATACAGATTGTAAACAAAATTCCTAGGTCTCCCTTTTGGAAATGTAGGTAAAGACAACAGCCCTTGCCTGAAAGAATTTGCAACTCAAACTTCAGTGAATTAACTCTAATTTTTTTTTTTTAATTCAGCATCAGTAAACAAAATTTGAGGCAAACTAACTTCTGTCTAATCCTGTTAAAACCTTGAATTCAGCTTGTTCTCCTTTCCTGCAAGGTGTTTGTTAAACAAAGCTCCTGTGTTTCATTGTTTTGAGGGAAGTGTGAAATATTCATGCTCCAGCTTGATGTAACTTCAAGTTTCTTGGAACTAGAACACAACTTCTGGAGTGAATCTTACTATTCATTCAACTCATTCCTCACTTCTTTGTTGTGTCAGCTTAAAAAGATAGAAAGGCTGTGACTGAACTAGTGGGCATCTGTCCCTTCCTCAGACGGCTATGGAATGCCAAGTCCCTGAAGCATCAATTACAGAAGCTTGACTTATGCTTAAGTGAATTCTGAGCCAAAAGTGAAGACGACCTTTTTGCTACATAATAGAAAATTGAGGAAGACAGTTTTAGATGTTTATCTTAAACAAAAGTATTGTTTTTATGCTTAGTAAGGGTCAGTTCCCTTTTGTGTCAAAGAGCATTTAGCTTCATTCTATTCGATTTAATGTAATTTGCTCATTGCAAGTTTTCATCTTGTTTATTTTGAATTTAGGCTGAATCATTTGGGTGAGTCTTTTTGGCATGAAGTAAAAAAATAGCTGCCTTAAAGGTGCAAAAGGAATTTCTGATTACTTAGCTTCTGGCTGTTAAAATACAGTTTTTACTGTGCTTTCTCTGTAGATGCTGTTGCATATTTATAGGAGTTACAGAATGCCCCTGTTATTCCAAGAACTGCTTATGTGGCCATGATTACTTTTTCTTTAACAGAACCCCTACACTCTGTTTCAGATATCCAAAAGGTGGTGCTAGCATCTTCTTCATTGGAATTTCCTGTTCAGACTCAGCAGGCTTTGGAACTTTCTGCACCTGCTGATCTGGACAAAACTAGAACTGAGCTGGCTGACTGGTTGGTATTGATTGACCAGATGCTCAAGTCAAACATAGTCACTGTGGGAAATACTGAAGAGATCAATCGGACTATTGCACGAATGAAAGTATGTGTTTTTGTGAAGGCTAGTAGAAAATTGTCTCATATTTTAATAGTTTTTACATTCAGTAAAGAAATTAAAAGCTATAAAGTGTTTAAAAATAAGGGGAAAAAACCCTGACTGCAACTAAATGCATAATGTGAAAGTTACACTTTAAATACTGTTGTTATTACACTCCTCTCTCCTTCAGAGCCATTTCCTGTTAATTCTTGTATTCCTGTGTGAGCTAAGCACTGTTATTTTTTTGTTTAAAACAAAGAAAATGGAGAATACCTCCTGACATCTTTTGGGGTTTATATAGTTGACTTATACTGAAGACTTTGGAGAAGCTTCATGTTTGTTTAGTGCGTGACCTTTGATTCACTCTTTACTGGTTTCTAATGAGTTTTGTTTGCTTTAGTTACACTAAACTGATTTCCAGAGACATGCTAAGAGGATTAAAAGTTGTAACATAAATAATTATGATGTAAATGTTTATTTCTGTTGATAGCTCATGCTGTGTTGAACCGTGACTAAGGGCAGTATTAGTGAGATGTATGCAGCTGTTAAGGTTAATTTTATATGACTTAATATCAGTTAACTAAGTGTAGAGTAACAGCTTTAGGCTAAACAAATGCTAAACTGTTTCTGTGAGAATCTCACATAGTCTGGAATTTGAAAGGGTAATGTGATGTACAGTAGCTTTGGAAACACTTTGCTTTAACTGTATAATACTTGTAATATGAGCTTCTGGTGGGTTCCCATAGTGAGAGAACAGCATAAAATGGTCTGATTGTTCCTTACAGTTGTTTTCCTTCTTCACTTTTCCCCTGTACCCACTGCTGCTTCTGATACATATAAATGATGACAGTTTGGTTAGGAGAAAAATAAGTTATGGAAGAGTGGAAAATAGATATTGGAAAAAATGGTGCAACAACTGTGGTAACTGTGGCTTGTAGAAGTTAACCTTCACCTCTGGATTTTCAGTAACTGTAGTTTACAATATTTTAGCTTTTTAAAGCAGTGCTATAATACTGTGACAATTCAAGGGTTACAGTAATGATGGGACCAGCTGTATACTTGTGGAGACATGTGTTTTTTACCTACAAATAATACAGATGAATTTAACTAATTTCTACTTTTTGGACTGAAAAATCATATCCTAATTCTCAACAGATAACCAATGCAGATATGGACCATCGGCATCCTCAGCTTGATTCTGTTTTTACATTGGCTCAGAATTTGAAAAATAAAACTTCCAGTTCAGACATTAGGACAGAGATCACAGAAAAAAGTAAGTTTCTCCATCCTGTGTTTGTGAAAACATTGTTTCTATGGCATTAAAAAAATCTTTGTATCTTTTTCTTAAATTCTCAGTTGAGCCTAACTGAAGTTGCCTTCCTTGAAAAAGAAAACAAAACTTGGAGTTAAGCAGTTTTCACTTAAAAAGTCTAATGAAAATTCCTGGAACAAGAACTGCTGCTTGTTTTTTTGACTGGCCATTTTTTCGAGTGTGAAAGTCAATAGCTTTGCTGGGATTTCAAAATATTTTGTGAAGAATTTGGGTTGCTTCACAGCCACACACCCAGGGATGAGGATTTTATTTATTGAGAAAAGGACCTAATAATGTATCTTTGTTTTTGTTGAACTTTGAGGCACTGGACAGTTAAAAACATGAATGTAGTGACTTTAGGACAATGACTTTGCCTGTATACTTTGAAAACTGTTGACTGATAGTAGAGATTTTAAGTCAACTGATATGTACTTGAAAATTTATTTTCCAATTTAAAGGCCCTCACTCCCTTTGAAAATTTATTTTACTGGTACTTAAGAAATGTACAGTTGTCACCACTCGAAACTAATGGACAATCTGTTTTTGGAAATCTTAAGCTTTGCTGGTTGCTAAGATTAGAAAATTTATGCAGCAGGGAATACCATAGCTAGAAGTAAAAATGAAAAGATATAATTTCTTATGTTCTCCTCTGTAATGTAGTTTTCCTTTACTACATCTACATGAATATCTTTGGTGTCCATAAAACTCGATGGAGATGATGGGCTCAGATAGAAAGTCCACAGATGGGGGGTTTTTCTGGGGGTCTGATGAGATCGCATCTGCTGTCTGAGGTTCACAGACTATGGATTGGTAGGGGGAATAAGATTCAAAGAAGCAACTTCGTTGCAGTCACTCGGAACCAGGGGTCAGGTGGAAACTCGCAGGAGGATAATAACCATGTACTCTGTGGGATTCAGTCAACAAGGGGACATTGGGTCAGTCACGAAACATTCTTGATTCTTCAGAAAAGCTGAACAAGAAGTAAAGGACTGTATGTTGAAAGTTTGAGTTCCTCTATTGTCAGGGTTTGATGCTGGTTAAGCGCCAGGCACCGTGAAAAACTATTCCGTTATTTTCCTCTGCTGTAGCTGAGCAGAGGAAGGGGAATTAAAACTTCATTTCCATAAGTGAGATAAGGATCAGGGGAAAAATACTTTAAGGCAAAACAGGTTCTAAACTTTAGGACTATAAAGAAGATTCATTATTGACAGAATTAAAAGTGAAAAGGATAATAAGAAGCAAAGCAAACTTTCAGAACACCTTTCTTTCCAGTCCCTCCCTTTTTTTCACCAACCACACAAGGAAACAAACATGGGGTTTTGGTCAATATTTCACTTTTTAAGAGTCTTTCTTATTTTTAAGGAAAATAGTTTCTTGTGCTGTGCTATGGGATCCTTCCCACGGGAGATAGTTCTCTGTGAACTTCTCTGGTGTGGTTTCAACCTTCACAAGCAATAGCCCGCCTGAACGTGCTGCAATGTGGAAATCCTTCCCACAGGTCATGCAGTCTTCTCACAACTGCCTGGGTCATAGTAGTTCATGGGGTTTAGTCTTTTAAGAATGAGCTGTTCCAGCCTGGAAGCAAAGGTTCTCTTCTTCAATCTTTAAAAGCATGTCAGCATCCATGTGCTCCAGTGTGAGCACTCCTCTTCACAGGCTGCGTGTGGATGTCTGCACCCCCCCATGCACCTCATGAATTACAGGGAAACAGTTTGTTGTATTATAGTCTTCACCCTGGCTTGCAGGAGAATCTCAGCTCCAGCGCTTGGAGCACCTCCTCCCTCTCCCTTCCCCCACTGACCTCGGTGCCGCCATGTTGGTTTTCCTCATATGATCTTATTTTTCCTTTTTCTCTGACTTGGAAGAAACCTGGTGTCTGCAAGTTGCAGTTGATCTCATTCAGGCTCCAGATTGGGGAAATACTCACCATGTCTCTCGTTGCCAGCTGTGAGGTGTTTTTGCTCAGTTCTGCGTGAGCCCTGCCAGCCTGAGGGAGGCCTGCCAGCACCGTGTGGGCTGTGGCTTCAGAAGGGTTCTGGCCACATGGCTGCTTGTGGCGCCGGGGTGGGCCTTCTTCCCCGCCAGAGGCATGGCCCCGGCCGCCGTGCTGGGAAGGGCCCAGCAGCCCTCTCCAGGAAGGGGCCTGGGGGTCCCCTCCCCACCTCTCAGAGGGGTGAAGCGGGAAAAAAGAACTTTTCGCAGTTTCTCCTTTCTTAAATTTATCATCACAGACACATTTCCAACCTGTCCAATTGGCCTAGCAACCTGCCCATCGCCAGAGCCCCCAGCTATTGGCTCTGTGCCTGACATAGAAGCCTCAAACAGCTCTTCTTTTTTTTTTTTCTGCCTCCACACACCAGGTTTTTGCTAAACCAGCACACCTAAAGTCATGCCTGTCCAGGGTGGGAAAGGAGAAGTTGGATATGGTGCCGTGGATTAAGCTTGCAGTAGATACTTCAGATGTATGAAAAAAAAATGAAGGTTTTGCTACTACTGATATTTGTTAAGTAAAGTTTGCTCTTTGAAGAAAAGTGAAGCTCAGGGCTGCTTTATGCACCTCGTTGTTTAAACACCAAGTATATATAGACACCAAATATTTATCAGAATATACCGAGGTCCTACAAACTTCTGTGAGTCTGCTGTGTGTCATTAGACAAGGTGTAACTACACAAATGGATAGGAGCAGAGAAACAGAACTTCCCTCCCAATTGCTTCATGGACACTGGGAATTAAAAAAAGTCTCATCGGGAATCCTTTCCAATCTTTCTGCCTGTGATTTCAGAGTAGTGCCCATGACAACTTTTTCTAGGAACTTACCTCTTGAACCCACTGAATCCTGAGGCTACCAGCAATGTCACTATTTTTCTGTCCTGTTTTGCTGGGGATAGAAAAAAGGGTAAATATGTCAGCAGTGTAGAGAGTAAGGTTAACCTGTCCATTAATAAGAAAAAGTATGTAAATAAGTATTGGTTCTATAACAGTAATGCTACTATGTAAATGTCAAATATATATGCTTGAAAACTGATCCACAAGCTGCCTGTGGGTTGAAATGGATGAATCTATATTGCACAAATTATTAGGTTTTTCCACCAGCATGGTGGAGTGATATTTACTCGGACGGATGGGCTTTGCTGCCACAGTCTCTGAGAGCTTTGTGGAACTAAACAGAATACTGTTGAATGTATTAGAGATTTTTCTCAAGCAGATGAAGCACAATGGCTTTGTATAATTGCAAAAGGTTAAAAAAATTGTAAAGTAAACTCAAATGGTTTGAGTTTAAGCACAATCTTTGACATTTTTGCTTCATGGAAAATTGAAGTGACTTGAGTGTCAAGCGTCTTAATTTTCTAATAAAATTGCATACTTACTGTTAAAATAAATACGTTAGATGTCTTACTGCCTAGCTCTTACTGCTCAGAGTAGAGAGATGCACAGGAAAATCAGCTTAGTTTTTTTTGTTTTGATTTTTTACATTCACTTTTTTACCATGTTCTTTTTTATCCCATTCTTTAGTGATAGAATTTGTTCCCTATAACTGTCACAACAGGTAGTAGACAAACCTGTTTCCACCTCTATAGACTTTCAAGTAATATACTTGCTTTAATGGTCTGTAAGTATCCAAGAAAATGTATGATGCCATGCATTTTTCTCCAAAAACAGATTCACTGCTTTTTGTGATGCACAATTTTTGTTCTAGGCTCTTCTGCTGTCTTTTTCACTCCTTGTTTATTAAAGGTTAAGTGTGTTTATCCGTCACCTAATTTAACTATTTATTGAGAGAGGAATGGAATACTTAAGGAAGTGGGGTGTAATCCATAACTTCTTTGTTCTGCCATGTAATCTACTTAAGTCTATAGAAACCTGTGGTGGAATTAAATTGCCAGAGTAGGTTGTTACTGGAGTGTTTCTACCTTGGCCAAAATTGTTGTACAGGTGTCATGAGACTGCCCCTAAAACACAGTGGTCTGGAATGCTTAGTTTGCTTTGTACAAGCTATCTAAACAGTATTTATTTCCTTGTTTATTTGTAGTGGTTTAAGTTACAGATGTACAAAGATGACTTGCTGGTCCTATCACCCTAAAATTGTGCTTCTTGGGGCCCTGCTGCTGGTTTGTCTCTGCAGTGCAGTTTCCCACATGTGTGTACTTAAAAAGTAAATAATGCCTTTGAAATATTCTAGTAGTAATAGTTGTTACTTGTATGCTGATGTGCTTAAACAAGAGGAAGCCAAACACCTGAATTTTTCATTTGCTTCTGTGAATGTCAACTACAGAGGGAACTAAAATACTGAATATGGAGACTATTGTGTTTGAGAATGAGTTACATTATTGCCTTTTGTCCTGAAAATCAAAAGGTAGTTTTGGGTACTTGTTCATTTGCCTCATATTTTTCATGTTTTGTGTTGTCCTCCCCAGTGGAGAAGCTGAAGAACCAGTGGGACAATACCCAGCACAGCGTGGAGGTGCGGCAGCAGCAGCTGAAGTGCATGCTGACAGACAGCCTGCAGTGGCATGAGCAGAGGCAGGAGATGGAGCACCTCATGGAGCAGTGCGAGATCCGTCTGCGAATGCTCCTGCAGGCCCCAAAAGAGATGCTTGCCAAACAGACTGCAGAGAGCAAAGTAAGATACTTATGCCTATTTTTCTTTCCATACCAGATTCCTCAGTCTGTGTAATGCTACTGGATTCAATTGATGAGTGAATGTGCAATTTAGTTGTTGTACTATTTTCTTAATTGTCTGTATTTTTCAATATACCAGACTTCCCAAGAATCAAATTCTGGGAGATATACAGGTGGCATGTGTGCATATGTGTCTTTGAAAGCTTAGCTAAAATGAGTATAATATAGCATCAAAGAAAAGATATTATGCAAAGAGCTTGAACCCCAGACCAATTAAGGTTTAATGATACTGTCACAGAATTGCCTTCATAAAAATATTTAACAGTAGCTTATGAATGGACTAAGGTATTTAAAATTGTCCTGAATTTCACTTCTGATGGGTGCCAGGCATATGCAATCCCCCCCTTTTTTTTTTTTATTCCATGCAATCTTTGATGCTTTTTATATCATGTCGAGCATGCTGTGATAAATCTGTAAGTCTAGTGTCCTTTGTCCTGGTGGCTGTCAGAAAAAGGGCAGGCTGTAGGTGGCACAGTATGAGAACTAAAGACACAAAGCAGTGAGGAGAGGCTCTTACCGGGCAGTATTTAGAACAGGGATGTAATAGAGCTTTAAAAAGTATGTGCATATATATATATACACACACATATATATTCATGAACTGTCAATGTAGGTGTATGGAAAGAGGCAGGGAGTATGATTGTGAGAGTTGTTTACCAATCAATAGCTATTAAAGTATACGGTAAAGTTGTGTGGTTTTCACTACTATCTCTGGCCAAAATTGTAGTACTGATGTCATGAGACTGTCTTTAACAGTGTCTATCTCTGCATGAGCAGGGAAATAGAAATGGACCATTAGGTCTACTTTGTTTTCTTAAGTGAAAGCAGGCCCGTGGCCAAACAGAAAGTTACAGAGGCCATAATATGCAACCGGGTATATATATGGAAATATTATTTTTCATTTAGGAATAATCTTGAGTTTAGATTCTCTAAAGTCAAGGTACGTTATAAATATCCTGCCACAATAAACAAATGCTTCTACTGCATTTTCTTAATTTTAAACAAAAACCCCCCTCAAACGAAAAAACCCCAAAGAATGAAATCAAATTCTCATACTGCTCATTTCATTTATGCTCCTTTTAGATGCTGCTTATATTGCTATTTTAATAATTCAAACCTATTCATGTGACTCAAAATATAGAAGTGTTTTTATTTCTGTTGCCAGTAGAATGTAAAAGAGGATTTCTCTAACCTTTCCTGGTTCTGGCAAATACAATTTTTTCTCATCTATTTCTGTTTTGATTAGTTCATTATCAGGACACTTAATATCTGTAGATTTTTCTCTTTAAGATTTTACTTCTAGATGAAAAACATGCACATTTTGCTTTATAGAAAAGAGAAAAAAATGAGGGGTTTTTAATATGTGAGAAAATGCATAAGATGAGAAATAGTCTGATTTTAATCTCTCTCATTTGGAATTGCTTTTTAGCTGTTAGTACAGGATTTGCATAGAGGTGACATCACAGTAGCAGCATTCAATGATCTTTCTAATAAACTACTTCGAGAGTATCGTGATGATGACTCAAGGAAGGTGAAGGAAACCACTGACCAAATGAACACTTGCTGGGTTAACCTGAACCAAAGGTAATTGCAAGGTTTCACTCTATCTGTAGCAGTTGGTGTGTTAAACTTGCATTCTGTGTATACGTGGGTATTGTAGTCTCTTCTCTGTGTGCTTTAGTGCACCATTTAGGGTTGCTGTGGATAATTAGTAAGGTGCAGTCAAGCTCTTTTGATGATTGAAATTCCCACAGTTCACAATGGAAAGCTTCTGTATGACTTCCCATTTATGTGGTATATTTTTAAGCAGAAAAAGAAAGGGCTTCTCATGTTTGGTTTCAGGTTTTCCTGTGGCTATTATTCTCTAAGTGTCTTTGAAAGTTCCTCTCCTGTTCGTTATTTGCTGGTATGATTTATGTGTTTGTAGTTTGTTATTGTACTTTCTTTTCATAAGGCTGTAAGTGTTCAGCTTCATCTTTCCATGCATTAATTCATTATGGCCTTCCATCTCATGGAAACTTCCCCTGAATGGGGCTGTGCTTTGGATTCTTGAGTGCAATCCTTCTAGTACTCCCATCTAGAAAATACTTGAGCTGTAGGAACTGAGACTTAATTGAAACTTCTTTCTATTCATCCTCTATTTAAGATGTATCTGCAGATATGTCTCAATGAAAAGATGGTATTTCCCTATGCATAATTTTTTTCCTGCAGGGTAATCTAATTTCCACAGAAATGTTTTTTAGTATTTGGTATTGATAGGCATTTAACATTTAGAATAGTGTCTGACTCCAAAATCTAGAAGGCTATATGCATTGTGGTTAGAAGGAGAGAAGACAAAATTGATCCTCTATATGTGGGAGTAGGGAAGATGACAACTAAATTCTGTATGTATGTATGTGCATGTGAAAGACACAGCTGCTTGTGGAATGGGATGTCAGTTACAGGAATGAAAAGCCTTTCTAGTAAAGCTTATGGAGCTGATGTTATCTCTTGAGGAGTGAGAGAAGGAGAACATTATAGAAACTGTGGAATTATAGAGTGGTTGGAATTGGAAGGGGCCTTAAAGATCATCCAGTTCCAAGCCCTCTGCCATGGGCAGACCATAGTCCACTAGATGGGGTTGCTCAAAGCCTCATTCAGTCTGACCTTGGATACTTTCAGGGATGGGGCATTCACAGCTTCTCCTGTTCCAGTACTTCACCACCCTCACAGTGATGAATTTTTTCCTGGTATCTAATCTAATATGCCTTTTTTCAGTTTAGAGCCATTACTATTGTCTTATCCTTACATGCCCTTGCAAAAAGTCCCTCTCCATCTTTCATGTAGGCCCCCTTCAGGCTCTGCAAGGCGGCTTTAAGGTCCCCTGGGAGCCTTTGCTTCTCCAGGCTGAAGAACTCCCAACTCTCTCAGCCCTTCCTGATAGGAGAGGTGCTCCAGCCCTCAGAGTATCTTAGTGGTTCTCCTCTGGAACTGCTTCAGCAGGTCCACATCCTTCTTATGTTGGGTCCTCAGTGCTGGATGCAGCACTCCAGGTGGGGTTTCACCAGAGCAGAGCAGAGGGGCAGAATCCCCTCCCTTGCCCGGCTGGCTACACTGCTTTGGATACAGCCCGGGACATGTTTGGCTTTCTGGGCTGCAAGCACATATTACTGCGTCATGTCCAGCCTCTCACCCACCAGCACCTCCAAGTCCTTCTCAGCAGGACTATTCTCTGTAAGCAGGTAGCGAAGGAAGCAGAGTAGAACATCATCCTTGCTTGGAGGAAAATGGTTCTTCTGTCATTTTGTGCCTTGGATGTGGCAGCTTGTTTGCTAGTTAATTAGAGGATGAAGGGAAACAGCTCCTTGTTGGATTAGCACTGACAGTAGACTAAAACTCTGTAGTAGTCTCGTTCGCATTCAGGCTTTGCAGTGTTTATGGCTAGAACTGGCATAAGACCGCCCACTACTCAGAGAAGGTGACCAGAAAGAAGAGCTCCTGCCTGGAAGCCTCTAATTATTTTGGAATCTGCTTTAAGTCTAAAATAATACGCTACTGCATTTTGTTGTGTGTAACTGAAGCTCCTCAGTTATCGCTGGGGTTACTGTTTGAAGTCTGCAGGCTAAAGAAGGTGAATATCTGCTTTGTTTAATAGCTAGTGGCAGAATGTAAAGGACAACTCTGAGAGCCCGTGGGTAGCCAGTGTGGAGCTGCTCAGTGTAACCCCATCCGAGCAGCACGGTAGAATTAAAAGGGGAGAATGTGCAAAGAAAGCACCTTTTCAACAGGATGAAGGTTTTTATACTTGCTTTAAATGCAAGAAATAGAAACACCAGTGACATGGCTTACTTTTTCTGGCAGATCTTGGGGCATGCAGGGCTTATACATAGAGTGGACATGTAGCCCTATGGCTTCTATAAGGACGAATCTGTATTTATAGCATAATGCTTTAAAATACCAGTTTGTTCCCCTACTTGGAGGCTGTGGAAAGGGTCCTTAGTAACATCACCTGGAAGGACGACCAGGAAGATTGTAGCCATGGCATGTAAAGTGAAGGAGCTTATTTTAAAACTGTTGGCATTAAGAGATTGAAGCTCCCCAGCTTGACATTGTATAAATTGTATACTTTGCCCAGTGGCTCTTTGTGTTCTATTCTACTTTAGGAGGAAACTATAGTCATTCTATGTATTTGTGCTGCCTTGGTAATGCATTATAGTTGCTTTCTGTACTGTCTCAGATGTTAGTTTCTGAATTTCTTTTGGTCACACACTTACATGCATTGCAGATTTTTAGTTTAAATCTGAAAAAATAATTGGGTGGAACAGAAACCTGAAACAGAGCCATGAAAAATAATAGATTAACGATTTTTTTTCTTGGGTGTGTCTGCCAATAGAATCTGCATAGACTTTCTCCACTGTATTAAGTTAAACTATCACTGTATTAAGTTAGCTGCATGTGAAAATAGTCCTCCGGCTTCTCCTCACATTTAGTTCTTGCATCCTGGAAGATGTACAGATCCTCTGTCTTTTGAGGCTGCTCCAGTTGTGTCAGAATTATTTGAAAGTCTATATTTTTATAGCATGGGGTAATTGTTAATCTGCAGTATAGAATTCTCCATTTTCTATTTTCTATTTGAGGCCTTTACTAGAAGGGGATGAACGTATTTCCATCTGCTCTGTAAAAGTCTGGCTTGCTACTGCTATGGATGCCCTCTTTAAAAACACCCATGTACTCTTAGAACATTAGTTGTAAATTTGTATGTATTTAGTGAAAGGATTGTTTTTCAGTTTTAATTCAAATATATAGGAGCAGTGGGATGGTAATAGCATTTCATTCTTTCCTTAAAGTTCAACCAAGCAGAAAGCTTGAGAAATTAAAACTTTGGGATGAATACAATATTCTTCAATGAAGGTTGTTAACTACAAAGTTTGGGTCATCTCAATTCGCATGTAGTACATCAGTACTTAGACTTAGAGATCTAGGTCACTTATTGTTTCATCCTTTGGGGCTATGCTTTTTCTTTGAAGGTCACCTTTATTACCAGTCTGTTCTTGCTGTTGTCACTCCTGTTCTTCCACCTTTGGCCTAAACCCCCTGCTAGGGAAGAAAATCCCTGCAGAGGGAGAGGGTTTTGAAGTTAGAGCTCATAACCGCTTCTACTTTACTTTTTCTCACAATTCCTTGGTGTGCTCTAATTTTTTAGTTGGTGCTTATTATCTTTTCTGGACAATATCTGTTAAACTATTTGTTATCCCTAGCATGCTACTTATTATTTTTTCTCAGACTGGGTGAAGCATACCAGCTGCAAGTGAGAAGCAAGAATGAAGGCTTCTTGCTCTCTTAGTTTTTTGCTAGTAGCCAAAACTTGGGCAAGCACAAAGTCAGGAATGATTCTTAGACTTATTTTGAATAAAACAATTATGAACAAGTGACATAAGAACTAAGCTCCTCAAGTAGGGGTTGCAAACTATTTTTGTGCAAATTGTCTCTAAAAAATTAGTTATGCTCAAACTTAAAATGTAAGCTGGGCAGAATTGGGGTTGCATGAGGTTTCCTCACGGTCCTTGAAAGAAAACAGCTTTTACTTGATCTGTCTCATCTGATGTGCTAGTAAACCAGGCTACTTGCTTTGACATGTCATCCTGAATGGTACTGAACAGCCACTGCTTCTTTTCTAAAAGGAATATTTTAACTGGTTCTGAAATTCGCAATTCCGAACACAGTGATTCCTTCATACTGCTGAGCAGTACTTTTGCCACAGCATGACAAGGACAAAAGAAAGCTGAAGTAAGTGGGAGGATGCAGAAGACACAAGTTTGGGCCTGTCTGGAGGAATGTGGAAATACCAAATACTGGGTGTTTTGCCCTTGTCTGTCTTGAAATTAAATATCTCTTTACCCCTGACATAGTTAGTGCTTGATGTGAAAATAAAATTGAACTTCCTACTTATTCAGCAGAAGCATTCTAGCTGTTAGCTCTTTTGGAGGTTTCTCTACAGCGTACTGGTGTGGGACAGCTTGTTTCTTTAGTTCTGATTTTGGGAGAAGGAATGCTGCATAATAACAGCCTCAAATAGATGAAATTTAGTTTGTCATGCTTTATTAATGTTGCTAATCAGAGCTTTTAAAACTGCTGACTGTAATAGTTTCTCATCTGAGTTTCTTTTCAATCACAAGGAGACAGTACTGTTATGGAAAAGTATAAGGTGATTTTTCTCCTAGGAAATTGTTCGAAGTTGCTGATAACTTAAAATGTGTGGATTATAATATTATTGCATGAAAAAATCCCCTTACGGACACAAACTTTAGTATTTGCATCAGTCAGAAATCTTTGGGTTGGTTGAAAATTTGGACTATATTCTGCTTAGGTTTAAGTTTGTTGAGCGTGGATTGACTGTTATGATGGCAGTGTAGTATTCTGTTTGTTTGAGGGATAGTGTCAAAAGTCTTGTCTTCTAGCAGAGAGAAACAGGTATTTGACTTTTCATCCCTTAGAACTTTAACTCTTAAGAATTTATGGCAGTGTTTCTGCTCACTGTAAATGAGGAACCAAAAATACCCCAAGCACTCAGTGCTTTTACTCCATGTGGGTTTTGTTGATAGGGAAAAGCTGATTTCTCACACATGGAGATAACACTTCTACCACTTGGGGTAGCATAAGTTGATGATGGTAATACTCTAAAAGGAAAATCTAGGTTTTTAATTAATAACTTAGTTTCTTCTGCATGCCGTTTTAAAAAGGTCAGTGAAATATATAACCAGTTCAGGACATCTGTGGGTAGCTATAGATACACTAATGAGAGAAACAGTGATATAAATACTGACAAAACAAGCTGTACAGATGTATAGTTTCTTACTAAAGATATCTTTCAGATTTCCTTTTAGTAGTTTCATTATGATGTATATAATGCTGTATATTATGGGGGAATATTCTGACACTTGTCTTGTTTTCAGAGCTGTCGATAGGCAGAATTTCTTGGAGACAGAGATGAAGACAGTACAGGCCTCACACAAGGATCTGGAGAGCTTCCTCAAGTGGCTTCAAGAGGCAGAGACAACAGTTAATGTTCTTTCAGATGCATCCGAGCGTGCGAACGCTGCTCAGGACAGCGTCTGCATAAGGGAACTCAGAAAGCAAATGCAGGTGAGAAACTAAATAATACTGCTGTTATTCAGGCTTTCTCTCAATGGCAAACGTAGTAAAGAAAAGCTATCTACTTGCTTGGAGAAAGCTGCAGCCTATTGAAAAGTGTTTCCGAAGATAGTGTTTTAGAAGTCAGGTGTATGAAGGAAGCAGATTTGTCTTCCTAAGATTTGAAGTACATACTTTTGTGTATGTCTGTGGCACTGAGGGCTCTTAAATGTCCGTGGAGGGTGACTGCACTCAGGAAGCGTACGCTTGATTAAACCAAGTCATGTTGTGTGATTGTCCAACCAAACAATTCAATCTACTTCCCTCCAAGTAGAGCCTTCCCGGGCTGCATTTTCTCGTAATTCTGCTTGCCACCTTCCTGCTGCTTTCCCAGCAATCTAAGAAGTTGTTGTGCATGGATTACCTCTTCTCCCTCTCCTACTGCCCAGCAGCTCTCCAGCTGACCTTCCTTCTTGTACAAGCCACAGACTGGAAACTTGAGAAATGACTGAGGAGTTTAACTTACACCAGTTATTAAATCCTGCACTTTGCTTTTGGATTAATGTCATCTATGATCTAAGTGGGTTTGAGCAGCTTATAATGAAAAAAAGATGTTGCTTTTAGTAGTGCATGTTATAGTAATCTGAACATATCTAAGCTGAATTGAAATGAAACAAGACTGTTAGAAGTATCTGATAGCAAGCTATTCTCATTAATCCTTGTGAAGAGCACAATATTTTGTGGAAGCTTATATCTCTTGAAGATGACATGTCACTCACCAATGTCCAAATGATTCTAGTCAATCAAGTAACTTATCTGTAGAGATGTGGCTTTTTGTGAAATGCTGAGATTCGTCTGTAGTGGTGACACCTAGAACTTAATAATATGCTTTGTATTGGCAGCACTCCCAACTACTGTGAAGTAGTGGAGGTGGAAGAGCTAAAACAGGGCACAGGCAGCTAACAACAGAAGGCAGTGCTGTGTGTAAAGAGACTTATTTCTGCATTACCTTGCACTCTGTGTAGTCAATCACACCGAGATACAACTGTTACTTCACAATTTGTTTGTTGGCTCTTTCCATGAGTGTGGAAGGTTGTTTGCCATTCTG
>WEIT01029189.1:26342-43323 GCA_013389985.1 Dryoscopus gambensis
AAATCAAAAGAAATAAAACCGCAAGGCCAGGAAATGCGCGTGCTCTAAAAAGGCGGACCCAAGGAGTGGCCATGCAAAACTGCTCCTGGAAAAGTTTGATTATGCATAAAGAATAGGCAGCAAGAACTGTATAAAAAGAGACTACCCCAGGTCTCAGGTGTGCTCTTGGCTGGGAGCCAAGAGTACCCAGCGCTGTAACTTTTGCTTTATTGTTCATGTCTCTTATTGTCTTTTTATGAAAACTTTTAAATCCTCACAGGAAAGTGAACCTCGTTTTTCACAATATCAAATCTCTGCTCCAGCCCGGGGCCGGGCCCTTCCCTCCCTCAGCCGCAGGCCGGGCCCTGGCTCCCCCTGCAGAGCTGGGAGCTCTGGGGCGGGAAGGGAGAGGCCGTGACTGCCCCAAACTCCTCAGAACTGATAAAAACCCCGCCAGCCTTCGGGGAGACATCTCCGCTCCCAGCCGAGGCGGCCGCAGGGGCTGCCTGATTCCCGCTGGGAGGGAAGGGATGAAGGCAGGGAAAGGATGAAGCTGCCCCGGGAATGTTGGCTGTGCCCGTGGAATTACAGGCCGGGGAAGGGCGGGGCTGAGAGCTTTCTAGCCCAGCTAATAAATAAAGTTCTTTTCGCTCCTGCAGCTGCTCTCTCTGACAAAAGGGGGCTTGAATTCCTTGAAGTTTAAGGAGCCCCCTGTCCCTGGTGTTCGCTGAGAGTGCTCGGAGCTCTGCTGATCCGCTGGGAATGCCATAGAAACGCGGGAATATGGGAAATGCATCGGGGGAGGGAGGAGGCGGAGGAGGATGCGCAAAGCTCCCTCCAGGGAGTGGCACAAACCGAGGCCACCAGCAGCACCTGAATTCAGGTTTTCAGCCAGAACAGCTTCAAAGGCAGCCCTGGCTCTGTGCACGGCCCCGCATCCTTTTATGGCTGGGAGATGAAAGGAATCATTTCAGGCACCAGCAGGGAACTTCAGCAGGAGCAGAACACTCTGTTACTTATTGTCTAGACAGAGGATAGCTCCTCATTAAGGGGGGAGCTCTGAGCACAGATCCATGCAAATGCTCATTTCTGGCAGATTATGGGAGCACAATTCACCTGGGCGTGCTCAGGACACACCACGAGGCCTCTGGGCCTACATTTTTCACCTCAGTTTTGAACAAGTTGGACAAGTCCCAAGTCAAAAGTGGTCAAAAACTGTGGGTGAAGTTGGTTTATAGGTTCATTAATAATTGCATTGATTTTTCGGAAGAAAATGCCCAGGGACTGGAACAAAAAATCTCCATTTTGGGGCCTTTCTGGTGGGCTGGACTGCAGCTCTTGTGGAGCACAAGGCTCGGGGCCGTGTCCAGACGCGGCTGCAGGGCTCCAGCTGTGCTCACACCCAGCTGAAAGGGCAGCTCCTGCTTTGGAGGAGCAGCTCTGGGGCTGAGAACAGCGAACACCTGGCATGAGGAGAGAGCTGGAGGCACCTCCTTCCCGGAGCAGATTAAAAATTTCACATCTCCATCGGCGAAGGGAGGCGATTCCCAGCCCCACCACTCGCTCCAAGCTGCGGCTGCCCCATCCCTCAGATTCCAGGGTTCCAACAACTTCCTGCTCCTCCTTCGGTGTCCTTGCGCCTCCTCCCCGCCCCAAGCCCCGCAATTCATTCATTCGGCACCAAACTCCCGAAATAAATGAGTGGAAAAGGCTCAGTCAGCGACTTCTTGTGGGCGTCACAGCACGAGTTGGTGATTTAAAAACTGTAACAGCTTTTGGAGGAGGAGATACAACGTGGGGTGGGGTTTTTTTCACTTTCCATGTTTTTCCCGAGTCCTTTTAAACTTCTTGTACCCAGACATCACAGCTCTGACCTCTTTAATCGCTGCTCTTTTGCTCCTGGCTGGGAACAGGAGCGATCAGAGAGCAGGAGCTCAACCTTTGCCCCCGGCTTCACCTCCGGAGCAGAAATGAGCCTTTAACATTCGCTAACTGGAACCTGTGCTCCCGAAATCCGCTTGGCATTATCCCGCCGCGGCCCCGAGCTCCGCTGGTATTTGAGGTCGGGCCGCGGCTCTGCCCTGGTTTCTGCTGTGCTGCACCTCAGGTGACATTTAGTGCTGCCCGGGAGCTGGGGAGGCCGGAGAGGCATTAAATGCTCATCCAGCTGGGAAATCGGGCACCGTGCCGCGCGGCTCTGGAGGCGTTTGGGGGGCATTTGGGGCGCTCGGGGATTTTGGGACAGTCCCCTCCGTAGCGGGTGCAAAGGGGGTTTGTGAGCTGGGGGTTCCTCTGTGACCTCGGGAGGGTCTGGGAGAGGGTCGGGAGGGTCTGTCCTTCCCGTGGGATTTGGGATAACGCCTGGCCAAGGCGGGGAGCCGGGAATGTCACCCCCCAACCCCGAGAATGTCACCTCCAGCCCCAGGAATGTCACCCCCAGCCCCAGTGATGTCACCCCCGGCCTCTGCACCAGGCGCGTTATGGCAAAGGCTCACACGCAGCTGTCGGGCTTAACTGCGGCTGGTGGGGTTTAGCAAGGCCCGGGTTTATCTCCCGGTGACGGGATTTAAGGTTTTCTGTCACAAAACCCCCGATTTTGCGGGGTTTGCGGCAGCTGCGCAGCGCCACCTGGGGGCCGCGGCGGGGCTGATGAAGATTTTTAATGATTTTTAATGATTGACTGGGAATGGGGAAACTGGGAAGGGGCAGGATCCCGTCACGGGGCACCGGCGGCGGCAGCCCCACAGCTGTCCTGGCTGTGCCAGCACCCACAGCTGGCTCCAGTGCATTTTCCCACCTCCAGTGCATTTTCCCACCTCCAATCCCTCTTTTTGCAGGCAGCGATAATTTGTGCTGATGTTCTGCTTTCGACCTGGAGCGTTTTAATGAGGAAAACGAGCTCTGCGAACGGCAGGCTGATGTTCCTGCCTCTGGAAGGAAAGGTTTGAACCTTTCCTGTGGCTGTGCCTGCATCGGAAGGGTGCAAACACGGGAGACGTGAGGGTTGTGCTGATGAGAGCTCCTGCTCTGGGCCCCTGCTGGCGCCTGTGTATGCGGGATTTCTGCACCGGGGGCTGGATGAACACGGATCCCGGCGGCTCCTCCGGGGCTGCTCACGTTCCTGTGCTCCCAGGGAGGGTCTGTGTCCGTGTGGCTTTACCCCGCGCCTGCACAGGCAGCTCTCGTGCTTGGTTAAGGATCTAATCCCTGCAGAGCTCCCCGTGTTCGTGGGAGTGTTTGCACAAACACCGGCGAATTTTTTAAAAATCCCAGTAGAAGTAATTGGATACATTTATTACTGTCAGTGCGTTCAGGAGGGGAGATTCCTGACCACACCAATTTTTCCCTCTAAGAAACACAACAAAAAGCCTCCAACAGCCGAGTAAATGAAGGGAAAACGCGGCTGCTTTTATTGGTGGGAGGTGGAATCCAAACCTTGTTAGCCCTTGCTCCTTCACACGGTCTGGAAGCTCACTAATCACCCCGAGCCCAGCCAGAGGAGTGTTGCTAACAAGCTTCAGACTGACAGCAGGATTTGGCTGCTCCGCTGTGCTCAGAGTCTTGAAACTTTCGGGGTCATTATGCCCTGACCCTGGAAAAAACCCTCCCTGCCATCCACGGGCGC
This sequence comes from Dryoscopus gambensis, assembly GCA_013389985.1. NCBI lineage: Eukaryota > Metazoa > Chordata > Aves > Passeriformes > Malaconotidae > Dryoscopus > Dryoscopus gambensis. The sequence continues at coordinate 29,947 of WEIT01029189.1, forward strand.
TGCTGCCCGGCCCTTGCTCCAAATCGCGCATTCGGGGTGTGGGGGGCAGCCGGCGGGGCTGGGTGGGCTCCACGTGGCTCTCACGTGGCTCTGCTCTGTTTTTCCAGAGCAGGAGGACAGGTTGTGTCCAAGGTGGTCACCAGCCCCACACCAACCCCTGGGTGCCGCTCGAAGACCTCCCCGGGGCTCCGGGCCTGGCCAAACCCCCGCTCCTGTGGGAGTTTGTGTTTGGGTGCAAACGCCAGCCCAGCCTTGATGCTCAGTGCTCGGTGTCCGTGGGATCTGCAGAGATCAGCAGCCCCCGAAGCACCTCGTGGTCACATCCAGCCCTGGGAATCGCTCCCTTTGTGTTTGGGACATCCCAGTCCTCCAGCACCGCCGTCCTGCAGCGCTGAGCAGGGTCAGAGCCCCACCTCTCCCGTGTCCTCTGTCCTTCCTTCCTCCCAGACTGGCTCTGACACGATTCCATCGCTGCTCCTCAGCTCCCCAGGGGTTTCCTCAGCTCCTGCCGAAGCTGCTGCAGCTCTTGGCAGTTTCTACCCGGCCCCTTCACTGCAAAGGCTCCTGAGCCGCGGCACCGTGCGGCACCCCAGGTGTCTGGGGGTGTTTTCCTCGTGCCTACGGAACAGGAATGAAGTTGGTGAGGTGGGATTTGGCTTTTTCCACCTCCTGCTCTTCACTCCCTCCCCCAGCTCTGAGGCAGCGATGGAACCCTGAGGTCTGACCGAGGCTCAGCTCCCTGGGGCGGAAAGGACAGAGCCGCGTTTGTGTCGCTTCAGCTCCCGCTGCGCTGCTCCGGCGCCTTCCCGGGCGTTCTGGCACCGGAACGCCGAGCACGGAGCTGATCCCACAAAAACCTGCCTCATCTCCGCTCTGGCCTCCCCCAGGGGCTGCCAGAGCCCTGCAGAGGAGTTTGAACACCGGGCGGGTCACCCTGGAGCAGCAGCTGCACCTCGGGAAGGGCTCGAGGGATGCCGCAGCTTCGCTCTGGGGAGAGCAAAGCTCGAGGCAGGTTCAGAGCACTGAATAAATCCCTGTGGGAAATCAGCGTGGACACAACCTGATCCCGCCAGGAGCCGTGGATTCCCTGGGGAATTCCGTGTCCTGCCCTGGGGGAGGTGTCCAGGGGCTTCTCTGGGTCAGGCCCTTCAGGAGCCTTCAAGTCACGCCCATTAAAGCCAATTACTGGCTGGGTTATCAATAAAGGGCAGCTCGGTGACTGCAGTGAGCACACAAGGAGCTGGCAGGAGCCAGGGGGGGAAGGAGGAAAGGAGGAAAGGAGGAAAGGAGGAAAGGAGGAAAGGAGGAAAGGAGGAAAGGAGGAACTACTTCCAGAACATTTTAAGGAAAAGAGGAAGCAAATTAAGCGGAATAAAAGCTCCAGGAGCCCTCCCACCCAAGGGCAGGGGGCCACCCCAGGGACATCTCAGGGAATATCCTGAATTATCCAGAGGTACACAGGGATGCACAAACAACCTTGGCAAAACGGCATCTGCAAAAAGGGGAGGGGAAAAAAAGTAAATTCCAGTGCTTCAGAGTGTCTGAAGCTATTTTGTCTCTCGATGTTTGTGTTCTGTGCGGTGCCAGCAGTTTCTGGCAGCTCTGCCGCGCGCTGCCAAGGCCATTATTCGGCCTGATTCCTGCTTTCAATATTTTTAGCAGCAGCGGATCTTTAATCACGGGCAAATTGTTTTCGGGGGCGATTATTTTATTTTCTGCGTGTCCAAAAGCAGAGCGGAAGGTCCGGTCCGTGATGATCCCGCAGCCAGAGAGGGAAGGATGGGGCAAACTCCAAGGCCGTGGAGGAGAAGGATGTTTCATTCAGCTGGAACAGCTGATCCCTGCCCTCGGCCCCGTCCACCTCTTTTTCCGTGGAGTGATGGATCCAATCTGTGCCCGGGCAGAGCAGAGCCCCCTCTGACATCCAGAACGCTGGAAATTCAGTGTTTGTCTGGTGAGAGGAGCGAATCGCAGCCACAGCCGAGGCTCTGTGGTGCTCTGGGCTCCCACTGCTGTGTTTGAAGGCGGCGGTGATTTCTGGGGTCCGGCGAGCTCCTCTGCCTCCCTGAGGGAGCAGCAAACAGCGCTGCAGAGCCGGGCTCAGCTTTTCATCCCTCCCTTCCCGAGATCCCGCAATCAAAGAGTCTGATTTGGGGCTTCAGAGCTGCAGCTAAGTGAGACGCTGACCTTGAATTTGTTCCCCCCGCGAGGTGAAGCTCACCCGGAAAACGCTGATTTCGGAGCACAAAGCTCCCGTGAATTTCGCTGCCGGCTTTGTGCGTGCGTGATAAACACATTTAACAACGGAGCCCCGGGATCAGAGGCTTCAGACGAGCTCAGAAAATCTCCGATGATTATCTGGATGAGTTCGGGAGTGCGGAATTGATATCAAAACTTTACAGGAGCGCGGCTCTCCTGGCAGCCCATCTGCAAGGCTCCCGTTGATCATTATTTGTGTGCAGGCGGCACCTGTTGGAATTAAAACCGGGCATTTTTCACACTCACACATCAAATCCGCAGCCAGGCCCAGCTGCAGAGCAAAATCCCAGCAAAAAGGAGATTTTTCTGCACAGCCAGGATGGGCTGAGAGCACCCACGGGCGGGTCCTGCCCGATGGGAACCGAGGTTTTAATTCCTGGTCACTTTTTTGCTGTGAAAAACCCCATTTCCCCAGATGGAATTAAAGTTGCTCCAATTAGGAGCACATGGCCCCGTGAGGATAAATGTGGCTTAAATAAATTCCCATCATTCGTTAATTAGGATCAACCTTCCCAAGTGTGGGAGAACTGGGACAGGACAGCGGCCGCAGTACCCAGCTCGTTTGTCAGCCAGGAGTCTCTGCTCTGTCCTTGCTCCTCGATGTTCTTCCTCGGAATATTTTAGGATTTTTGCTGTTGGTCCTTCTCGGAGCCTGTTGGTAGGGAGAGGACCTAAAACGAGGGAAAACAGAGTCCCAGGCCAGGCTGGGACAGGGGGAGGTGTCCTTGCCCATGGAATGGGATGGGATCTGGGGCAGATCCATGTCCTGGCTGCTGCTCCCCAGCCTGGAAGTGCCCCCTGCTCTCCTCGAGCCCCCCAGCAGTGGATCCAGCTTCCCCCACGTAATTAAAGGGATAATTATTCCCTGTCCAGAACATTTCCCTTACTTATATATAGCCTGTGGAAGTATTAAAGCTGATTAAACACAGATGCTGCTGGTGGAGAGCTCCTCCAGTCCCAGATGGAGTGGGGAGGGGGGAGCAAAGGGAGGTGAAATTTAATGGGATGTTCTGCAAATGCAAGAGAAAGGGCAGCCGAGAGGAAGCCGATCCTGACAGAACGAAGTGAATCAGAGTGGGCAGTGTTACTCCTAATTATGTCCTGGTGTTTTGCTCAGCGAGGTCTGAGGGGTGTAAATGTATATTTATATATAAATACATTCCATGTTCTGTGTTTAACCATCAGCAGAAAGCCACGGTGGTTCGGGCCTGAGGGAGGAGGGAAGTTTGCGGCCTTTTGTGGAGAGAGAAACTCAGTCCCCGAGGCTCTCAAACACTTTTATTTAACCAGTGTGAAAACAGCAAAGCAATTTCCTCCTTCCGCGCTCTCGGAGCAGCCCCAAACCGCTGAAGGTCCCCGCAAATAAGGACCTGATGGATCCTAAAAGCTTCAGAGGCGGAAGGGATGGAAATGGCGTTTTCTTTCAGCGGGTAATTGCCTCCATTCCGGCTGGGGAGGAACCGTGCCTTTTCTCATTTGCAGCGCTCGCAATCTGAAATGCTTTGAAAAGTCGCTTTTTTCTCCCCGCTTGCCGGCCCGGCAGAAGCGCTGAGGTGGGAATTTCTGTGCCCGTAAACAGGAGGCGTTTATCGCCCTGGCAGCGGCACCGCGGGGCCGCACAAAGGGAGGAGAGCGGCAGCCAGAGCCCGAGAGGGGGACAAAAGCTGCGCAGATTGGATTTGCTGCCCCGGACACGGCCGGGGAAGAATGGGAGCTGAGTGCGGAGTGAGGGCTTTGATCGCCTGGAAGTGCGGGAAGCGCCGAGCAGGGCGAGTTTTGAATCGCTGGCAGCCACCAGAGAGCTGCTGGCTGCGGTAAGAGGTCAGGGCTGACCTTCGAATCGAGCCACGTTCAGCCTCCTGCAGCGCTCACGGAGCTCGGGACAGTCCTCTTTGCCTGCCCTGCCCCTCTTGCAGGGATGCTGCGTCGCCTCGGCCCTGCTGGGTCACCTTGGCCCGGCTGGGTCACCTTGGCCCTGTTGGGTCACCCTGTCCCTGCGGGGTCACCCTGTCCCTGCGGGGTCACCCTGTCCCTGCGGGGTCACCCTGTCCCTGCGGGGTCACCCTGTCCCTGCGGGGTCACCCTGTCCCTGCGGGGTCACCCTGTCCCTGCGGGGTCACCCTGTCCCTGCGGGGTCACCCTGTCCCTGCGGGGTCACCCTGTCCCTGCGGGGTCACCCTGTCCCTGCGGGGTCACCCTGTCCCTGCGGGGTCACCCTGTCCCTGCGGGGTCACCCTGTCCCTGCGGGGTCACCCTGTCCCTGCGGGGTCACCCTGTCCCTGCGGGGTCACCCTGTCCCTGCGGGGTCACCCTGTCCATGCCGGGGCACCCTGTCCCTGCCGGATCACCCTGTCCCTGCTGGGTCACCCTGTCCCTGTAGGGTCACCCTGTCCCTGTGGGGTCACGCTGTCCCTGCCAGCCGGGCCGTGCAGGTGATAAACACTCCACGCCCGCCCCTGCTGGTCCGTGATCCCGCATTAACGCTGCCCCCGGGTTCTGTGCAGGCTGCGAAAGCCGGGGGTGAGGTGGGGACGGGGTTTTCCCTTCCAGCAGAGGAGCGGGGAGAGCCACTCCCGGCTGGAGCCGAGCCAGCTCTCCCAGCGCCTGCTGCTTCCAAACCCGCGGCAGTGTTTGGGAACTTCTCCTCTCAGCTCGCCCGGAGTGGCAGCTGGGGCAGGAACGCGCCTCCGTCACCTCCCACGCGCCAGGAGCTGCTGGATTCCAGTGCCACCTTCCCAGGAACCTGAGGAATTCGGGATGGGGTTTGGCAGCTCCGGGAAGCCAAGGGGAGGGATTCGGGATGAACAGATAATTGCCACGATCCCTGTTTTACTGGCTGTAAGGGAGGCCTTGGGGTGAGTCCCTCCCTGCCCATCCTGCAGCTCCAGGGGCGTTTGGGGAGAACTGGAAACCTGGGAAGATCGGTGGGATCAGGCCCAGAGAGGGCAGGGAAGGCTCAGAGGTTTTATCTTATAGAAAAGGGAAAAGGGAAAAGGGAAAAGGGAAAAGGGAAAAGGGAAAAGGGAAAAAGGAAAAAGGAAAAGGGAAAAGGGAAAAAGGGAAAAGGGAAAAGGGAAAAAGGGAAAGGGAAAAAGGAAAAAGGAAAAGGGAAAAGGGAAAAGGGAAAAGGGAAAAGGGAAAAGGGAAAAGGAAAAAGTAAAGGTGCCCTTGTGCTTTAGCTGAAGGCAGAACAGGAACAGACAGCTCTCCCCTTCCCTAAACAAACCCATCTGCAACACTTCCAATTTGAAACCAAATAATCTCTGGGCTTTGGGATTCGGCAGCAAACCAGCTCAGGGTCCCTAATCCCAGCGCCTGATGTTTGGGGGTGTTGGGATTTGGAGCTAATTAATTCAGCCACCTGTAATTTCTGCTCAGATGTGCTGTCTGCCTTTGCCTAGGATGGATCATACGGTTTGGAAGGCTGCAGACGGAGCTGGCCTGAATCCCAATCCCTCCGTGCAGCCTTTTTTCCCTAAAACTCTTTATCTTATTTTTGTTTATTCAAGCTTTTTCTTGTTCCTTCTTCTTTTCTCCCGCCTCCCTCCTGCTGCTCTCTCCCTCTTCTGGGTCCTGACTCGGAACAAAGCCCCGGCAACAACAAAAAAAATTCTGACATTCGTGGAGTGGTTCGGCTTTCCCTGGATGGAACGGGCTTTTCCCTTCGGGCCTGGCCATGGGATGATGCTCCCAGTGCTGTCCCAGTGTCCCTGACTGGTTTTATCTCAGCACAGAGGCTCCAGTGCCGAGCGTTCCTGTCGGGAACAAGGCTCCAGGTGATGAATGCTGCAGGGTTTAGAAAGCCCACGAGTCCTGTCCTGATTTGCGTCCCTTGGCAGGGAAAGGATGGGAGAAGAATGAAAAGATAATTAGTTTGGAGTTTGGAGAAATTAACTGGAAAAGGTTAATCCGTCCCCTTCACAGCGAGGGAAAGCTTGGGCTGGAAGGTCCTGATGAGGCCACAGAACGGGGGGTTCTGCTCCTTGTTCCCCGTGGAAAGAAACCCTTCCAACAGCTCAAGCCAGAGCAAGATGTCCTTTTCCTCTGGAATTTCACATCCCAGCAGTGCCAGGCCAGGCCGGGCACCTCCGTGGGTTCAGTGGCAGCTCCTGGCTGAAACAGGGGGCGTCTCCAGAGCTCTCACAGCCCCTGGGGGCTCCCAGGGATGGGAGATAATGAAAACCCTTCCTTATTTCCTTCTGCCGTAGCAAACACCGGCTTTGCTCGTGTGCTGCACTGGGGCAGAGCTGCCAGCCTGGCAGCTGCCACGGCCACGGTCACCTTCACTGCCACTGTCACCCTGCCACTGTCACCCTGCCACGGTCACCTTCACTGCCAGTGTCATCTTCACTGCCAGTGTCACCCTGCCAGTGTCACCTTCACTGCCACGGTCACCCTGCCAGTGTCACCCTGCCAGTGTCACCTTCACTGCCACTGTCACCTTCACTGCCACTGTCACCCTGCCACTGTCACCACGCCTGGCTCTGTCTGGGTCACTTTGGGGCCGGCTGCTGCCGGGCGCTCCCAGCTCCCCTCACCGAAATCTCTCCCGGGAAGGTGCAGAGGCCACCCAGGGCTGGGACTGAAGGTCAGGGGACGCCTGCAGTGGTCCCAGCAAACCGGCCAGGAGGCCCCTGGAGCTCCGGGGCTGCTGCTGCTGGAAGGAGATAAAGCTGTAATTATTTAACATTCCTGAGTGGGAGCTGAGAGCGATCCCATAATCTCCTCAGTCTCTGGCTGCGGGTCCGGCAGGGGAACGGGAATCTTAATTGGTATTTCTTTATCAATGCGCTCAAACTGAGGGATTAAGGAGAAGGCTCCGAGCCCAACCTGGATTTTTGGGAGATGCTTCTGATTTGGGGGGGATCAAAGCAGCATCGCTGGGGCTGGGGGGCCCTGGGGAGGGGGAGTGAGGGACCACAAACCTCAGGTGTGAGGGGCATTGTCTGCACACACAGCCCCAGCTGGGCTGATGGCCACCTGCACACCTGGTCCAGCCCAAAACCAGGAGCAGGGACGGGCAGGAGACACCGATGTGCCCCGGCTCGGTCTCTGGGTGGTTCTCAGGCATTTGGAAGGTGTGCCAGCGCTGTGCCAGGGCCCCATCCGAAGGGATGAGCACGCGGAGCGAGGAGCCCGCGCTGCCGGTTTTCCATCCCGCGGCCATCCTGCCCTCCCACAGATCCAGAGACAGCTCAGCTCTGCTAAATCCCCACTCCCAGCTCCTGGGGCTGCCCCTCTGCAGTTCATAAATCTGTTGTCACCTGGTCTGCAGCGAGCCCAGCAGAGCCCTGCCAGGCTTTGGAGCTGAAAACCGCCTTGTTCTGGAAGTCGTTCCGTTTGTGGCTTTGGCTCTGGAGCTTCCTGTTTGTGGCTTGGATCGGGATTTATTCCAGCATCCTCCCTGCAACAGTGCTGTACCCAGGCTGAGCCTGGGGTGGGGAGCAGGTGTGACAGCAACACCCTGGGAACAGGGCCAGGAGACGCAGCCCCTGTGTGGCTGCGAGGTGTGGGATGAAATCCCTTCCAGATCCACAGCCTGGCACGGGCACAGCAGCGCTGATTCTCCTCATTTCTCCGAAATATATAAGGGGATGGAGGTATAAAAAGAGAAATTATGGATTTCTGGATACACGGAAACTCCCTCAGCAATATTTCCTGGGATGTCAGCGGCTTCTCAGTGAAATATCTGACACCTCCCCCGCTGTAAATCACCGCGGCCGTGGTGACACGAGGGGAGCTGCTCTGATTTACACCCCACAATGATCCGGCCTTTATTCATTATTATGGCCTGGAATTAATCCCCGTGGAGAAAACAGAGGAGTTTGGGATGCTGCGAGTGTTTATCCAGCCCAGACAACTTCCAGAAACTCGGAGAAAGGAAAACATTGGGCTGAGGCAAAGATGAGTAATTGAGGCTGGGGATGAGAAGGTGTAATTACAATTAGCTGCACAAGAGCGTTAATCACGGCAATAATTACACGTCAGCGGTTTCCAAAAGGAAAGGGAACAGTGATGGAGTGGCCCAAGTGGGTGACAAAAACAGCAGGGAGGGGCAGGAGGGGAACAGAGGCGAAGTCCTGGATGTTCCCAAGCCTTTCCGAGGAAAGGGGAGCTGGGAGTCAGGCCCTGAGCTCCTGTTTGTGTGGATTGAGCCGATTTTAGCGCCAGAAAATTGGGATTCGGGGTTACAGCCATGGGATTTCCCAGCTTTGTTAGGTCGGGGCTGCCTCTCTTTGCAGCAGGGTTAAGGTCAGACCTGAAGCCACCTCCCCTCTGCCAGACTCTGCAACCAAATGAAGCATTTTTGCCCCACAAAATAAGGCAGACACCCGATTTTCAAGGATATTTGTGCAGCACAAGCCTCCATCCCCGTGGGGCTGCTTTAGGGGCTGGGCTGGGAGTTTGCCTTTGGTCCTTTTCGCTTAGACAGGAGCTCCTTGTTGCAGCTGGGGGTGGGTGCAGCCAGTCCCGCAGCCCCCGGCGCGGGCCCTGGGCCGCAGGATGTGTCACCAGACCCAGCTGCCCTGCTCTGATTATCCCTGAGTTATCCCTGAGCTATCCCTGAGTTATCCAAAGCTCTCTCAGGTACCGAGGGTAGCAGGGTCCTGTAATTTATCTTGCATGAAATGAGCCCGTTTGAACGGCCTGGAAAAGCCGAGCCATTAATTCAGAATCGCTCCTGGACTCTGCAGAGCTGCAATTCCATTCTGCGGATCCGCTGCTGTAAAAGATATGGCATTTTAATGCCCTTTATTATTATTTTATTTTTATTTTGTCCTGCTGCAGTCACAGCTCCGGCTGCCCCTGAAAGCAGCTTCACCTCAGCAGTCACCTGTGAACAATTGAATAAGTTTGCTGAGTGTAAATCCTCGTCTTTAAACTCATTAAAGTGTGCCCAGCCTCTCCAGGAGCCATTTGACAAACTCCCCTGAGCAGCCAAGTCGTGTTTATTACCATTATTATTACTATTATTATTTTTCTCTCGGCTCCATCTGCAATGTAAACACCATTACGTTTTAATTAACTGTTTGAAGAGGAGATTTCCGAGTGAATCCCGCAGGAACCTGGCCGGCAGAACAATGGGGATGCCCCAGGAGGGGAGAGGGAGGCACAGGGGCAGGGACAGGGCTGAAGGTCATGGCCACAAATCCCACAGAAATGGGGCTGGAAGGTGATGGATCTGTGCCACCCGTCCTGCTCCTGCCACTTCCCCACCCTTCCCACAACTCCTAAGTAATTCCAACAGCTCTGGGTTACTGTCAGCCACATTTTCCCGGCCTAATCCACCCCCTGAGGAATGCCAGGAGTTTGCTGACGTATTCCGGGTGGTGCCCGGCCAGGGCAGTGTGTGGATCCCAGCAGCTCCAGGGATCGGGGAGCAGAGGGAGCAGGGAAGGAGAGAGCTCCTCCAAACCCTTCAGCTCCTCACTTGGCTGCCGTGAAGGAGATACTGAAATGTGTTCCCATGGCAACAATCGAAGAGGGGGTCCTTGCGAGGGTGTGTGTCCGAGTACTCCCAGAGGGGGCCTTTCACTGGGGTCAACCCCAGCTTGTTAACTGGGTTTCACACTGGAGAGAAATAAAAAGGGGAGAAGCTGCCAGAACATTGAATAAAAGAGGGGGGAAAATAAAAAAAAAATGTGAAACAAGGTGGGGGGAGAAGGGGAAATCAAAAGAATAAATTGACTGTAGCTGGTGAAGGATTCATTAGGGTGACACCAGGGCTGGGTTCAGCTCCCCTCCCACCGACAGGAAGGAGTTTGATGCAGGTCCAGCCTGAAAGGCAGCGAGGGCGTCCCTCCCTCCTTTCCCCCTCTCCTCTCCCCCCTCTCCTGCTCCCCGGGGACCCAGCAGCTGGCTCGGAACTGCTCCTCTCACGGGAATGAGATTCTTTTCTTCCCTCCTCGTGTTTCCCTTTGTCCAGCCCTCAGAGTTTGCCTCCCCACTCCCTCCATGCCCCTAATTAACAATTACCAATGCTAATGGTGAAATTGAGGTGGAATAAAGGACAGGAGCAACCTCGGGGTGAGCAAACTTGGGGAATTCGGGAGCTGGAAACACTCCTGGAATGAGGGCAGCGGGAGAGGAACGGTCGGGAGAGAAAACTTGGTGGGGCACGAGTGAAACTGCGCCTCGAAGAGCTGAACTCGTGGCCCAGGAGGTCTTTCCCAATCTCCCGCTCCCACGTTTGATGCTTTTTTATTGCAGTGAGGTGGCACAGGGTGGGAATGACAGCGCTGGGAGAGCTCATCCCGCGCCCGCGGAGCAGCAGCGGGGCCTGACCCCGCGTAAGGAGCCAGGGTGACGTTTTTGTCATTTGAGATTAATTCCGCGCGGCTGCAGCTGCCAGAACAGGCACACGAAGGAAGGGCCGCTGATCCCAGATGCCAGGGCCGGGCTCTGCTGTTCCCTGCAGACAGAGCCAGCACAGAATTAGCATCAGGAGAGGCTGGGAGGAGTCCAGCAGAGGAAGGGACTCGCTCAAGGTCCAGTTTTAGGGATATTTTTATATTCTGCACATTCTCTCCTTGCTCTGAGAGGGCCCTGCTGCCTCCCCAAAGGCCTCAGAGTTCAGGTTTAGGGTTTGGCATTATTAACAATCCCCTTTGGGGCTGGGAAGGGCATTTTAGAAGCTGGGCATGCCCAGGGAGGTGCAGAAATCGAAGCCTGAGCAGGACAAAGCTAAACCAGCCCAGCCTGGTGTGACCCTGCAGGTCTGGCTCTGTTAAACCCAGCCTGGGAGGGAAGTGCTGTGCCTGTGGTGTGTCCCAGAGCCAGGGTGGCAGTGCCAGAGCGGGGTTCTGAGCCCCTGGCACGCTCTCAGGGGCAGCTGCACCTCTTGGGCCAGAAATGAGGCCAGGCCGAGCTCAAAGCATTGAATTTTGGCACAGTTCCTCCCTTCCCACACGGATTCCTGGTCTGGATCTTCCAGTTCTCAGCCAGAACTGCTCCAAGCTCCGGCAGAACCCTTTTCTTGCTTCTCCCCCAAATCAAACCCCTCCTGCCAGGCCTCCCCCTCGCTGCCCCATCCCTGCCCCTTCCCTGAGGGGGAGCAGCCAGGAAGGAGCTGTGGAGCTGGAATTGATCCCCCCCGCCATGGATTGGACACTGAATTTCAGGTTGGTCATTCAGGCACCTGGAAGCAGCAGCATTAAACAACCCTCGTGAGGGCTGCCCTGAGAAATGGAGCAGGAGATCAGGAGTGATCGGGATGCAGGAGGGAGCTGCAGCTCGGGGCGTAAAAATGATGAATGGGCAGTGCCCGGCGTCCCCCCTGCTCCTGCTGAGGGGGATAATGGCAGGGATGATGTGTCTCCAGGAGACTCCCAAGGCCCCCTGAGCATGGAATAAATTGCCGTTGTCACTTTTGGGAAGCTCACAGAGACGGGCAAAGCCGAGGGAAAAGAACAAAGGATTCAGCCCTGCCTGGGAGAGGAGCCTCTGCTCCACCCTCCCCTCAGCAAAGCGGGGCTGGAGGCAGCAGGAGGGACGGGGAATCCTGAAGGACCTGCGGGGGTTTGATGGCAGAAAAGCCAAGGAGGGCTCTTTGGGGGGCTGAGCCCGTTTTGGGGGGCCCTGGGATGCTGGGCTGGGCTGCCGGGCAGGGACCTGCCCTCAGCGTGCTGTGTTTGGCTCGGGAGTGCCAAACTGTTCCATTGTTCCTGAACTGGGTCCCATCTCTCACAGGAACGGTGCAAAGCAGCCGATCTCTTCCTGCCTCGGTTCTCTACCTGCAAAATGAAAATGTTTCATTTCCAGTCTGCCTTGGCTGCTGCAATGGGGCCTTGGGTGCTCCAGTGGGGCCTTGGGTGCTGAAATGGGGCCTTGGTTACAGCAGTGGGGCTTTGGCTACTGAAATGAGGCCTTGGCCACTGAAATGGGGCTTTGGTTACTGCAGTGGGGCCTTGGCTGCTGCAATGGGGCCTTGGTTACCAAAATGGGGCGTTGGCTGATGAAATGGGGCCTTGGTTACTGCAGTAGGGCTTTGGCTGCTGAAATGGGGCCTTGGCTACTGCAATGGGGCCTTGGCCACTGAAATGGGGCCTTGGTTACTGCAATGGGGCCTTGGCTGCTGCAATGGGGCCTTGGCTGCTGCAATGGGGCCTTGGCTGCTGCAGTGCCAGTCCTTCGGGGCAGGCCCTGTGTCCCACTGTCCCCGTGCATCGCAGAGCTCCAGGACGGGGTCCTGCAGAAACGTGGCTGCAGATCCCTGGGGAGAAGGGCAGAGTGGGAAACTGGGAAGCATCCTCGTGGGTCACAGAAAAGCTGGGAAAAGGAGTCACTGGCGGGAGGCTGAGCTTGAGGATTGGCTTTGCTTCAGCTCCCGGGGTGGCTTTGCAGCAGTCACCGGGTGCTTTAATTTTCTCTCCTCTCTCTGAGCATAATTTCTATTATTTTCTGTCTGGTCTATGCAAGACAGACCTCGGGATGGATTTCGGTACCTGCACTCTGTGACTGAACATTTCCCCGTGCCATGGGACGCTGATTTCATTTGGATTTCTAATTTATTTCACAATGCTGTGGAATAATTAGAATTATTAAAGCCAAACTGCTCTCTGCTGCCTGCTTCCATTAGGCAAAGCAGCTCAGGCTGTCAGGGCTGTGGGGAGGGGGGAGAAGGTTTGGGTTTTACCACCTCCAAATCTTTTGTCCTCCGTGATCTTCCCTTTTTTTTTTTTTTTTTTGGCTAAAATTAACATCAGTGCAGAAAAACAGAAAGGGAAAATCAGCCTCTCTTCCCACTGCACCAAACATTCCTGCTGGGAAAGGTTTTTCCTCTCAGAGGGTTCCGGAGGGTGTGGGCTGCCCCTTCCCAGCTAAATCAGCAGCTCTGCTGTGTTTTCCTTCTTTCTCTCCCCTTGGCACACGAGCATTTCCGCGTTGGCCGTACCAGATGGAAAACCAGGCTGGAGGTACAAGTCCTGTTCCCATTCAGGGCCAGCAGAAGGATGGGATGGCTCCTAATGGAACCCTTGGAGTTGCTGACAGAGCTGTTCCTCAACAAAAAGTAGCAAAACCCACCCCTTCCCCATCTCCCTCAGCCGCTCCTGGGGCTCCAGCCCCTTCCCCAGCTCCCCCGGCCACTCCTGGGGCTCCAGCCCAGCCCCCTCCCCC
>WEIT01029190.1:0-31025 GCA_013389985.1 Dryoscopus gambensis
TGCCATTAGTTTGTTCTGAATTTTTAATTTTTGTCAAGCAGTTCTGGTGTGGTTATGATGGTGCATAACAACAATCCAGCATTTTAATTAATTTATGGACTTTTGTGCTCTCTGCATGAAAGGCATCATTTCCCAGTAGTCCCAGCAAAGATTATTCTGGCAGCACATAGGGAAAAACTTTGCTCAGTACATTGGTGTAAGTTTTAAAGATGGCCTGCTCTTTAAAGAGGACATGTGGTTTTGCTCATTGCTTAGCANCTCATTGCTTAGCATTAGACTTGTTCTAATATTTTAAATCTTCAATTGAAGATCAAAAGGCATCACTATGGAAAAAGACATTATTTAAAAAGTAGCAAATATGTTTCTGGATAAATATTGACAGTATTATTTTTAAAAGGATAATATTAGCTAAAAGCTGTAAAATACTCACTTTTCCAAGTATTAAATGCTTCTTTTAGGCTTCTCCTGTATCATACATTTAAATAAAATATGTAAAGCTGACATTTTATGTCATCTCTCTATAAAATAAGGCAAGCTCATAAACCAGTCTGGATGCAGATGATAACAATATACAACTTTGGTGCAGAGACCACATAGTCTTAAATCCAGAAGTGCCTTTTGAAGTTCAATCCCTTACACTTGTCACAGCCTTCTTCTGCCCTCTCATGATAGAGGTCTCTCCTCAGTTCTATAAAAATAAGATTTGGTGGGAAACAGTTTTGACAGTTACCATTTTGGATTACGTCACAAGAAGCTGGATATTGTGCAAAGGTAAGCTGAGGAGGGCAAACAAACTCTCTTTTGTAGCACAGTAACAGGCTGTCTCCAGATCTGAGACAGAGAAGACTCATCAGTTTCACTTGTTAATGAGCAGGGCCTTTGGTTTCATTACCCAGGGACATTTCAATTTCATACAACAGTGCCAGCACACTTCAAATTTCTCAAACGTGCTCTTCTGACTGGTCTCACATTTTGCTCCTTCATTTCCCACTGATGGAGGAGATCCCTGATGAGATGAAAGGTACAGTGTACACCACTGTGAGTCTTAAACACCAGGAACGTGAGATGGTGGAGGCTGACGACACAGCTGCATCAACTACAAACATCCTTGGGGAAAACCCCATGAGTCCATTGCACCCACCCAGACCCTCCAATTAGCAAGCTTGCTGATTCAAATACTACTGCAGCAGAAAGAGTAACCTCCAGAAGAGAGCAGGAATGGTTGGCCATCTGTCACCCACGAGAGTTTTCAGTGGCTGCTAGGATTTATTTTGTTCAGTAACATCTTGCAAGCAGGTTAGACATGAACAAGGAATAGTTTGATATCTTTCCTAGACCCAGATAATGCTTTGCTGCTGAAGCAGTCCTAAAGAGGCCCACCAAGAGATGAGGGTAAGTAGTAGGTTCATATCCCAGACAGTGATGGGGAAATACCCAGAAATCTTATGGTTCTACTTGACCATGCAAAAGGGTTTTGTATCCCTTGTTTCAGAGCTATTCTGCAGTTTGTGCCCTCCATAATAGCAGAGGTAAGGGAGAATAATCTCCTTTAGTTCAAGTGCTCAGGACTCTAGCAAAGAACTTCAATTGTTGTAAAGCAAAGTAACTGAAAAATAGCAATTTGCAGCATATTATCAGTATGTGCAAGGCAAGCAGAAAGGTTTTAAGTGAGATATCCAGCTGGCCTTCCGTGGCTGGCATTTCCAGCTGGTCGTAATCAAGCACTGCTCTCAGCAGAGGTGCATCACTTTCTGGTAGCTGAGTCTCATACATAACTCCAGTAATGCAGTATTGATTTTCACTAGCTGATGACTTCAGCTACAGCTTTTCAATTCACAAGGAGTTAAAGTCTTTTATTATTACTATTATTAGTATTATTATTGTTGTTGTTTTTGTTGTTGTTACTGCCAGACTGGACACGACAATGATAACCTGGGAATTTCACGACAATCTCCATTGCTGTTGTTCTTATTAGAAGTGGGTTACAATTGTTTGAGAAGTCTGTTTTCACACAGGCCTTCAGGTTTAAAAAGGGTGTCATCTAAATGTAAAGCTAAGGTAATGATATTACTTTCCTGATATTGGGAAGTCAAGTTAATGAAGAGTTAAAAAGAATTTTGACATGTCGCGATAGAAGGCAGGTACAACCAGAATGTATCTTTTTTTTCCCTAGCATGGTCTAGCCCCACAACCTGTAATTATTCCACCATGTACACTATTAAAACCGCATGTTTTATTTTTGTTCATTTTTATGTTTTCAGTTTAAGTTTTATAAATTTTATAACAGGCAATTCTAACTTTAATGATCTAACACGGGTGGTAAATGTTTAAATCAAATTGACTGTATCAGGGAACTATAACCAGGCAAGAAAGTATCAGTTACAGCAAATATAGGACACAGATGTTTATAGAGAAAAAGGAGAAAGAGACAGAGCTTTAAAGAGGGTTTAGTTCATGCTATAGTATAGTATACTATAGTATATAGTACTTTTTTATGACTCTTTTAGAAAAGTTCAAAACACTTCAGGTAATGATTAACTCTGTGGGGCACTTGATCTTAACAAAAATGCTTAACAGCAGAATGACAAGTAAACAGCTGTTCCAAAGCCACCAAACATTATTCCCAGATTAGCATTCTGTTAATAACATTGGCTTAAGGGATAGGACAAGAAAAAAAAACCAAAAACATGAAAAACATTCATGCCTTAAGGGAATATGAGATTATGTTAATTTTGGTAGAAAGCAAAACTAGAATTTGTTATATCACTGAAAAAATCCATCGATTTGAAAATTGCCCATATATTCCAGCATCGTAAACAATGGGCTTTGATTATAGCAATCTGGAGTTCTTCATGGGAAAATACTATCTATTTTCCCCTTTAACACTTGCCAAATATAAGAAAACTTACCCTGACCAAGCTGATTATTGCTTTTTCTGGAGTCATAATCTGTAGCTACATTTCTGAGCAAAATAGTATGGAATTAGGTAAAGATCAGATAGTAATAAATATGAGTCAAATTGATATCCTTGATACAACAAAGAGAAATCCCAGAAACTGCAATGTCATGGGGGACTCATACGTATATGAAGAGAACAGGTTGCCCAGAGAGGCAGGAGATGCCCCATCCCTGGAAACATTCAAGTTCAAGTTGGATGGGGCTCTGAACAACCTGGTCTAATTGAAGATATCCTTGGTCCTTGCAGGGGGTTGGATTTGATAGGGTTTGAAGGTCCCTTCCAACCCAAACTATTTTGTGTCCTTCTATGAAGGGCAGACAGATGTTCAGGTTTTTCTGTATTTCTCTTTCATTTCAATTCATGAGAGCCACAGCATATTACAGTCTCACCTATAAATGGTCTTATAAAGCACTGTGCACATGTTCCAAAGGAATGTGCCAAAGTAGCCTTTCCTAAAACACACACATTTAACAAGAGCAGTAAGAAACCTCAATTCTATGACTGCTTGCCTGTAATCATGCAACAACCTGCTACCTTTCCAGCCTTAGTCAGAATCCATAAGCAGCTACAAGAGAAAAAGTCCATAGATCATGGATCTAAGTGTTAACTACACAGTGCTACTGTCCCTCACTATATCTGACCAAATGATCAACACCTATGTCGCTCAAAGCTTGACCCTATTCAACTCATGGGAAGAGCTGAAGCAGATCCAAAGTAAAATATGGTGTGTTCTCTGGCAAGAAAATGCTGTGAAACTATCTCAAGTTTGTGAAACAAACTCAAGTGAGTTAACTCACTGGCAGCATTTCATGAACATGGCTTTTTACCAGTATCAGCTGGTTAGAAGAAACTGGTTTATCTTGACAAGCATACCCTTAGTATTTCATACATTTATACCATCTCCTTTGGAATATAGAAGAATAGGCAGGAAGGAAATCTTCCAGACTCGGCAATTGCCACCTGGCCCAGAGCACTGAAGCATGACTCCCTGTTCTTGAAAGAGTATATTGCTTGCCTAAAGCTACCAGATTAGATTCATGATCTCCATCCTTATCTTCAAAGCCCACAATATCCCAGAAGTACCATTAGAACACCAGGTACTCAGTGTTCTTAACATAATACTGATATAAAACCCATGCATGCTTATAAACAGGATTCAAAACAAACCTCTGTTCACAGTCTGATTAGGAGAGAAAGGTGGTGAATTTAGCCAATATATTTAATGCTGTCTTTATAGGCAGCCAGGTAGTCTGATGAACACTGCAAAGCCCATGTAAAACAGCTGACACTTATTATCAGACTGGCTTCACAAGCTGTCCTGGTTTGACAGGAAGGAAGTTTTTTAAGGAAGGTGTAGTCAAACCAATCATGGATTAGAAGTGAATATTGACATCTGGTGTGGCCACTAAGGAGATGTGTCACCTCTGAGAACATGGGGAGATAAAGGAGAGATTCACGGAGGCATTTCCTTTTGTGTTCCGGCCACTGAAAGGAGCATGTCTCCTCGTCTCCTCCCTCACGCAGCCCACGGCCTGAAGGCCTGGGCCTGGGCCTGGGTGGGGGAGGGGCAGCCATGCGGCCCGAAGTCACTCGGCCTGAGGAGAGAGGTAGGCCGGAGCCCAGAGAGAGAGGGAGAGAGATTGGAAGGGAATGGACTAAGCCAGCTTTTTTCAGGATGGAAGGGTGGAGAGACGAAGAGATGGTTCTCTACCCCCCCCTTTTCCCCCCCCCTCCTAGAGAGAGAGACTGCTTCTGTGCCAGCCGAACGGAGCGGGGGAGGTTTCCCGGCCTTGGGAGTCCTGGAGCTGACTGCACGGCAGTAGCAGCAGAGACTTTTTAACCCTTCTCTTCCTTGGGGAAAAGAAAGCTTTATGAAACATGAATCCTCCTGTGCAGTGTTTTGGAGTGAGAAGAAAGACAGCCTGGAATCCTGTGACGTTAAAGGAATTGATGGGAAGAATTTGGTGGGAGGAGATTGATGGAGTGGCTTTGGCTGGACTTATCTTGTATGGCCATAGACTGAACAATCTGTCTTTAATACGTGAGACTGCAGTTAGGTGGATGCAGTGGCTGGATGCCAGATAAGGCGACCTGCTGCAGTGATGCTGATGCCAAGTGGATGAAGAAGGAGAGAGGATGAAGAGGGTGGGGTGAGGCCTTCTGTCTTCAGCGAAGAAGACCAGGAAGAGGGTGTGGTGGTTCCCTCTGTCTTCGGAGCAGAAGACCAGGAAGAGGGTGTGGTTGTGCCCCCTCTCTTCACAGCAGAAGAAACCCTCGGCCCCAGGGGTTATAAAATGGGGGGGACTGTTTTGTCCCAAAAAGGAGCTTCTGGTACTTGGTAAAGCGTCATTGAATCCTGAGGGCAGTCTCAATCCATGGATGGTGGTGAGAGCACCAGACATGGAAGGACACTATGGTTTGCAAGAGAGACTCCTCTCTTCTTTGATGGATTGAGATTTGATTATTTGAGTATTGTTAACCGAACAGGAAATCCAAGGTTTTGTCTAATTGTGGGAAGGGTGGAAGTTGGGAGGAGGAGGAATGTTTCTGAGAGTTTTCATGTTCCCTGTGTGTTTCTTTCCTTTAATGTAGTTTATTAAAGTTTTTTTCCTATTCCTAAGTCTGAGCCTGCTCTGCTCTGTTCCTGATCACATCTCACAGCAGTAAAAATATATTTTCATGGGGCACTGGCATTGTGTTCAGTGTCTAACCATGACACAAGGGCTTGAAAATTATATAGTCCTTTATGATTTCCTTACAAACATAATAGCGGAGCATCTTGTCATATTCCCACACTCTCCTCTTGCAAATACTATTCTGTAATTCTTGAAAGAAACAGAGAAAATAAACCCAAGATGAGAATTTGACTACTGTTGATGGTAGAATACATTTAGAAATACACAAAAAAAGAAAATATGTAGTGCAGTAATTTATATACCAACCATTAAAGGAAGTATGGAGTAATTAATGAGACAACAAAGAGTTTCCATCGTGGAAAAAGACAGTAAAGACTACATTTATCCTTTCTGTTCTACAGAAAGGATATTGTAAACTGTGCCACTGAAGATTAAAGTTCCTGAATTGTTTTGTTTGCTTATTTGTTTTCATATGAAGTGCCATTTATAGGAAACCACATATTCTGTACTGTGTCATAAAAATTTCCTGCAATACAACACTTTCATTTCCAAGCATACCTTGCACTAGGGAAAACAGGGTACCAGTAAAGAAGAATCTACATTATTTCTTAATCAGAACCTTAATAGGTCTAATACGGATATCTTTTCTTAGAAAAGTTGCTGTCTACTACTCAGCACTTAGGGTGTTTTGTTGAGAAACAGATTAGAAATGGAGGTTCAAATCCAGGTCTCTGAAATATAAAAACATCCATGAATAGTAATAATAAAAAGTATATGACACCTGGGTATTTAGAATCCCCTCTCATAGGTGAAAGATCAACAAATCGGCTGGGTTCCTTCTACAGTTTACAGAGGGAGGTACTGGTCTTGCAGATTAGGAAAATTTATCATGTCTCTGGAGCTCACTGGAGGCATCTATTCCCTTGGCACATAAAGTACAGATACCCAGTGGGCAGCATCCCTATCTCTAACGTTCAAGCACTTACATTTCAGTGAGGTATAAAAAAGTTAGGCAGCTGCTATAGAATTAACTTGATTTTTCTGTCAGCTGGTAAAGAAAGAGGAGTTTGCACTGACAGCAGCTCATAGACCACAAGGTTAGATAAAATGTATGACTCCCGGCTATGGTTTGCATAGGTGTTCATGCCGTAAGTGTAGGCATGCTATTTTAAAAACCTGAAATAAAATCTAATGGAACTTATGGTTATGAAAACACCAGCAGCAGTTAAAATTAATTATGGTAGCATCATAATTCAGGGTGTAGGTCTAAATCCATCCTTCACTGATAGACTCTTTTCATCCACTATTATCCTGTCACTGATGCAGCAGTACCTTGATCCAAGAGAAACTCATACCATCTATAGTCCAATCTTATGCATTAGGATAAAGGATACACAAAGATATAGAGGACGGACTTAAGCCAAGAGTTATCAGACACTTCATATCAATGGTGGAATGCATTTCTCACAGTTGGCTGTGCGACCTTAGCATCAAACTTATAATTGAAAACACTTAAAATAACATGCACATTCAACTAACATGCTTAAAGTGGTTTTCCACAAACTTCAGTTGGAGGACTCTGCTCTAAGCTGTTATGCTATCTCAGATGAGGAGCGAGTGACAGCAAATTCATGCATACATCTAGGTGTCTATATATAAAACATGAATTAGTGCCACACTGATTGACAACCTTGCCTAAAATTAAACCAGCAACAGTCCTTCTCCAGTTGTACTTCTTCTATCCTGAACAGGTTTGTGTTTCAGAGACGGGCAGCTCTTCTGGCTCCAGGAGTTGCATATTGAACACCTCACCTCGTTAAGTGCCACAAAGCCATAAGTGCCACATAACCACGGAGGTGAAATATGGTGTGGTTTGGGAGTACTTCACAAACTGGAAATGACTGCCCATCTGCAGGGATCCTGGAATTCAAATTATAGGCCAAGGACAGTGTAAGCAAGCCTGATGGAGCCAGGCAAGCATGCCATCCCAAACAACCTCTGCTTGCTCCCTTCTCACAGCCAGGCACCCCCTGCACCTACTGCCTTGTCAGCACGTTGCACAGTTTAAGTGACCTAATCATGAATTTCTGTGTTGCTCAAAAGCCCCAGCTTCATCACTGTTTTAATTTCTTTTTTCCCCCTTTCTTTCCTTTATGCTTAAAGATCAATAGAGTATTCAGAACTACTGCCTTGTAACTTGATAGTGATCTGCCCCAAGGTGTGATGGTTCAACCATTTTCTTTTAGTCTGAGGGTCTCTATTAGCACCAGGACGTGACAATGATTAGAAGATCAAAGCCCAATATGGCAGAAGAGAATCTCTCTTTTACTGTCAAGGGTAAAAAGTATGGCATTATAATCCATATTTTTTGTCATCCTCATGCTTCCCCCCTGTAAATAATTATAGCTCCTGTTCACTTATTCATATATTTTAAAAAATTCACTAGTTTATTTATTGTCTTTGAATTTATTTGCATGTACTGTGCCATCTCATCAACTCAAATGCTAATAGAGATTCTGTGTACCGTTTGCAATAATAATCATATTTTCACCCTTTCATATTTATTGGTGAGCCTGCTTTGTCTACTAGAATATACATATAATTATCCTCTAGATTCACTAGTAAGAAACTATGATATGATGAAAATAATGTTTATGAAAATGTAATTTACACTCTTAGTGTTAGGGAAAGTAATATGCATTTTAGGGAACTTACCAGATACCAGGAATGTTATTCATGACTGAGAACCCCCAACTGATGTGCTGTGAAAGATTGCTTTGTATCATTTGCAGAATGCTGATGCCTCGGACTGGGACCTCATTTCTGCTATATCTAACATCATTTAAATTAGGGTGAAGGAAGAAAGGAAGTGACGGTTGGTGTAGAGCAATGGGACCAGGTGATGACTGAGTTTTTTGTCATAGATGAAGCTTGACTCTAATCTTTTAAAATAGCTTTTCCAGAGAAAAATAACTGGGATTTAAGTACTCTGTTTATCTGTTACATACTATGAAATTGGCAGCACATTACCTGTATTGAACAGCAACGCTCCCTTCAATCGAAGGAGTCTCCATCTCCGGTTCAGTTAGATCTTCCAACAAATTCTGCCTGTTAACACTTGTGTGTGGTAAACTGGTTACACAAAATTATGAAATTGAGCTGAAAATTCTCCTTCTCTTCATACTAATTGTATATTTCTATGAAATAACAGAGGATTGGAAGGTGCTGCTCTGTCTGACCTTGAACTGTTAATAAAAGGAGCTGTGAAGCTTGTTACCACATTTCATCATTCTCTGGCCTGAGGGAATATGTTTCCTTTACTGTACCTCTGAAAAAAACCTAGACAAGCTTCTGCGTATGGTGGGTGTGATGATGGGAAATTTCAGTTGAAGTTAAAAATACAGAATCATAAAGATTTCATCTAGTTAATATCTTGCTTAAACTGTAATTATAAAAACAGTGCTCCCAAATAGGAAAGAAACAGTTATTCTTTGCCTAGAGTATTTTCTGGATAGGGAAAAGTTTGAAGAGATTCTTCTTAAAGAAGTAGCCCTGTTTCTAAAAGAATGGTTGCCCTTATTTTCTCCAAAATGAACAAAGGAAACCAAAGAATGAAAAAAAAAAAATGTAGGAAGATAACAGATCACTGACAGAGTCAGAGGAGTTACTAAAGTGGTGTATGAATAAATCTAAATACATGATCTGTGTGTTATTTTGAAACTTATAAAGTGCCTGCATCAACCCCCATGCACAGGGATGTGCAATACCTGAATGTTTGTTTTCACAATCACCACTGTTTAAAATTTCAAGGCTTGCTTTGAGAAATTCAGCCACTAACACACTTCAAGGAAGATGTGGCCCTTGGTCTTGATGGAAATGGCAGCTTTTCCCACCTCTGTGACAAGCTTCACATACACTTAGAGAGTCACTATTTCCCTCCTTTCCTACCCTAACATGTGCCCCTCACATCTCATACAAAATAGGATCCCAGTTCTATCTCATTTATTTTCACCCTCTCAGTTACCTGGTTTATTGGTTTTGCATGGCAAGGTTTTCTTAGCAAAGGACCTGCAGTGGCTTCTGTGAGAAGCTGCTGGAAGTTTCCCCCATGTCCAACAGAGACAAGGCCAGTCAGCTCTAAGATGGACATGCTGTTGAGTCTGGGTAGAGGGAAGGTGTTTTAAGGTCTGGTTCTTATTTTCTCATTATCCTACTCTAATATTGATTGGTAATAAGCTAATTTTGCCACATCAAATCTACTTTGCCCATAGCAGTAACTGGTGAGTGATCTCTCCCTGTCCTTATCTCAACCAATAAGCCTTTCATTATATTTTCTGTCCCCAGTCCAGGTGAGGAAGGGAGTGATATAACAGCTTTGGTGGATACTTAGTCTCCAGTCAGGGTCAACCCAGCACACCTTGTCATATTCCAAAACTTTCCTCCTAGGGATCATTCCAATGGTATATCAACACACTTCCCTCAACCATAAAACTGGTGAAAGCGCAGGTAGCAAGAAAAGGGAGCTAACAGGATGGGATGATATACAGCAAAGCACAGATGATATAACTTCTGAGTACTCAAGTAACACCAGCTGTGACTCCCTTCCACCAGCTTCTCAGCAGGATAAGGTTAGTCAGTCTGCCAGAGCCTGTGTTAATGTTTCCTAATTCCCACCCCCTGCAGCACATTTAGGAATCTGCACAGCTTGCAGGATATGAAGCATCATATGCCTTGTGTAGAGGATGAGGATAGTTAATTTCACAAATCAGAGGGAAATTTTGAAACTTGTCAAATGTCTACTATTCCTGAAATAGAGATATTTTAAAAACCTAATGGATAACTTAAACAAAATAAAAAAACAACAACCAAACAAGCCCCACAAGATATTTAAAATAGAGAAATTTGTTTTGTAAGGGATAGCAGTCAGAACACTGAAAGCCTTGATTCAGTCCCCAGGCGTGGCTGGGGGAGTACAACTGTCTTGAGGTGTTACCATGTAAAATGAACAGAAGAAAGCAACTGAATTTTGTTTTTACTCTAATTTATGACCAACACCTAGCCCTGGAGGCCTTCATTCAGCCTAAATTCCACATAAGCCTTTGTACCTCTTTGTTGGCTCTGGGTTTTTAGAGGCAGGCAGCCAATGTAAAATACCAGGCTCAGAGATTTAAGTGGAATTCAGGCTGGGGGAAAGTTGGATGAAGTATGATTTTCATAGATTTGTTTTTCCTTGATTTTAAGATAACTTTAAAAATATATCTGCTTGGACTGTGCAATAGATTTTCTCAAGTTTTCTCTATGGGAAACCATAAAATATTTTCATTCTTTTTAATTTATTAAAAAAGTCAGGCAACACCAGTTAAAATAATGACAAAGCCATATGATATATTTGAGTGTGTTTTGAAAAGATACCTTCAAGTAACAGAAAAGAAGGGGCTAAATTTTTTCTTTATATAGCTGCTAGTAACATTCCAATGTGTAATAGGAGTTGCAAGGTGATTTTTATGAATTTAAAACCATAAAAAACTGAAAAACCCTGGTCAACAACAAATAATTAATAGCCATTTTCAATGTACACAACAACAAGATGTCTTGGCTCTGGGAATCTACTGAATGTTCAGTTTCAGCTTGTCCAGTATATTGCAGTTTTAAACATTTAAAAAAATTTCTCTCACCAGTACCACCCTAATTCCACTACCACTGGAATTTAATAGCAAGTACAACAGTGAAGAACATGCGGATGACAACTCAACTGAAAATTTAGTGAAGTAAAACACAAAAAAGTTGAGAATGCTTTCTGTAGTTACTAAATTGTTCAGAACATGGGAAAAAATGAAGAAAAACCCCATCCTCCAACTTTGTTTCTGTAAAATAATTATTCTTTTAGTGATTCCATATAAGGTAATAACAATTAGAAATATCTCGAATTGTTGAGACTCCACATAGTATTTTATTTTTTAGACAATTGAAAATTTTAGGGTTGATCCAAAACACTTAGTTTTGGTCATGGATCAGTAACAAAAAAATCATTATTCATCCTTCCATGTTCTCAGGAGGATGAGACAGCAGGCCCAGTTCACCACAAATTCTAAGGACTACAAAAGATACTGTTTAAAAATGGTAAAAATATGATTACTCTAGCAATACAGCTAAAATGTAAGGATCCAGATGAAATTAGCACTTGATTTTGGAGCAGTCTGGGAACACTGAATGCCTGAGGACTGAAATTCCAAAAATCACTTTAAAAGCTTTCAGGCTGTGCTCTCGGTTATAAAAGCATCTTTGAGAAGAGAATGATGTGGAGAAAAAAACAATAAAGGTCACATTTCTCTGAAGCCTTACACAGTGTGTTTAACAATGGCTGAGCCTCCAAGGATGTTAATCTTTCATTTCAGGATATCAAACCAGTAGAGTAAAAATGAAAATGTAGAAAATGGTTTACCCAGAACTGGAATTATTTCAGAAGGCAAAAAGGATAATTTCATGTTAGTAATTTTCTGTCTATTGTAATTGCCCATATTTAAACAGTTGGTAAAATATTTATAAATAGTTATGTGAGTACTCAGAGTAACACAGTTTTCCGAGTAATCCATAGAAGGGTGGATGTCCACAGCAAGTCTGGGGAAAGCTTGCTTGGCTGATGTGTCACCACAAGTCACTAAGATAAAAAACAGATGCTAAGGCTCAAGAATGGGCTACTGACTCTCCCAAGAGAGATTTGATCATGATTTGATAGGGGCATGCTCTAATTCCAATGGAACAACAGATAAAACCTTCTTTAATTTTTATTTTTGCGCAAAAAGTATAACCCTAAATACTGCTGAATGAATCACATGAGGGAGACCACATGTGAGCCCTTTAATCAAAGCTGCTGAGAGCAACTGGAGGAGTTCAGCATTGTGAGAAAATTGAAAATCTCTGTATCACTGCCATGTGAATCTCAGTTTCAATCATGGATGACTCTGCATTTTAAACCAGACTATTTTTAATACATGATATGACCATCTTCCTGCATTTTGCTTAGTTTAGAAAAATGTTTTTTTGGTCATTCACTTTTCTACAGTAGATTTCACAGTCTTTACAGTATACATTATAATCAGAGGTAGGTGAACGGGAAGGTAGGGACGAAAATTGTGCCAAGGCAAGACATTTTGGACAGTATTTACTATCTGTGAATGAACACTTTCTTGTCAGTAGTCATTTCTACCAGTAATTCCTTGCAAATGATTCACAATCAGTCTCAAATGGATGCTTGAAGTACTACTGCATTATGGATTGAAGGATTATACCTCCAGCAGGAATCCAGAAGAGTTGCTTATCTAATGCATTCTACCATTAGAAGAGGATGATACAGAGGGAAAGTCAATGAAGGGGCTGTTTGGACACCAGTGAGCCACTCAGAGCACTTCAAAAAGAAGCCAAAGCTGTTAGACAAGCATTAGTCAAGTGTTCAGTGACGGCAAATAAGTCTTAATACTTGGTGTAACGCAAAAGAGATGAAAAATCCCTGAGTTAAAAAAAGAATTCTCTTTATTTCTTTTAGGTACGAGAAAATTTTTTACCTACAGAGACCAGTCTCCTTAGGTTGCAAGGCAGCATCACATGCATCTCAGCTTATTCACATGCAGAATTTCTCAAGTATTTTCCATATTTGCCTCAGTTTGCCATTGAGGGCTATGAATTGCTCCCTGCTTTCTGGAGAGTTTGTCAGTAAGATCAGTTACTGGAATACACTTCAGTGTGACTTCAAACACTCATTTTTAATGTGAAATTGCAAACTTGCTGATGAGTAATTTTTCCTTCCAAAGAGGCTTAATTATTTAGCCTCCCCATTTGCTTTGATGGATGTATATTCCTTTTATTGGCTACAGTGACAATGAAGAAATTCATGATGGTATGTAACAAAAACTTTCTATTCCCTCAGGTATATAACTTTTCTTCAAGTTTTCTCTGAAGTAGCTGAAGCAGCAGCAGTCTGCTGAACTATTTAAGCCAATTGCAGAAGTACAGTATTAATAAGTACGATTTCATTGAATTCTGGGGAATGTCTGCCAAACTGTTGTGGAATTCTCTGTCCTTCTCCTGGAACATTTTTAAACCATCTGTGTTGATCAACTCATTACTGTGTGAGATTCAAAAAGGCCAAGTGCCAGGTCCTGGACTTGGGTCGCAACAACCCCAGGCAGAGCTACAGGCTGGGGGAAGAATGGCTGGAAATCTGCCCAGTGGAAAAGGCCCTGGAGTTGCTGGTCAACAATGACCGAACATGAACTGACCTGTGCCAGGTGGCCAAGAAGGCTAATGACATCCTGGCCTGGATCAGCACTAGTGTGGCCAGGAGGACGAGGACAAGGGGTTGCTGGTTTTGGCCTTGGTGAAAAATAGTTCTGAGCAGGGCTGAGATGACTCTTCCTGTTCAGGATGACCTCCATTTTCAGAGGCTGATCTCCCAACTCCAGATCCAGCTTTTCTTTGAGCAAAACATTTTGGTGTGTGTGATGTGCCGTAAGCATTGTAGAAATGAGATAATCTATTGTATTGTAATGCAATACACAGAGTTGCCTCTCTCCTAGAGTACACAGAGTGCCAAGGTATCTTTTGTGATAAAATACATCGATGTCTTCCTCTGCCCAAGTCAATGGCAAATGAGTCCTGGGCACTTTCAAATACTCAGTGAAGCAAACAAAAAAAAGTAACAGCTTGTTAAAGAAAAGTAACAGCTTTCAGTTTTTGTCATTCTGGTACTGCATATCAGGTCATTTAAGATTTTTTTCCTCCAGGATTTTATCCCCTGGTAGTCTACTAATCAAATGTCTGAAGAGGTCAAAGTCACTCTCCTGAAGTCCAGGGCAGCCAGCTTGCTGTGTTCCCTCTTCACTGTCCTAAGGATCCCCATGATTTCATAGTGTCCTGGGTTATCTGTATCCTGATTACCATCTTTATGAGCTGTTAAAATCAGGTGTGGCAATGTTCCCTGCCTCCTCCCTCTGGGCTATCTGCTGGTAATGGCCCATCAGTGCCTTATCTCATAACTCATCATCCCACTGTGAGATGCTCCGCCCAGGGGGAAGGAGCCAAGAATTCCTACCTGGATAAAAGGTTGAGAATTTTGCAACAGAGACAGCCTTTCCCACTGGATTTCCAGAGGACAGGAGCTACACAACCACCACTAGACTCTCTGAGGAAAGACCAANTTGCCTGAGAGCCCCTTAATTTCAAAATTCTAATAATTCGGAGGGAGGGGGTTTACATTTTCCATTTCAAGGGAGGCTCCTGCCTTCCTTAAGCTGACACCTGTCTTTTCAAACCGAGACACATAGTAGCCCAGACTGCCCTTTAGCTTCACATTCCCCACTCTTACTGGTGAGAATAAGGTCCAGCACAGCATGAGGGAACAAGATCTGTCACAACACCTCTCCTTGCTGGCTCCACTACCACTCGGAGAAGGAAGTTATCATCAATGTGTTCCAGGAACCTCCTGGATTACCTGTGCCCTGCTGTGTTGTCCCTCCAGCGGATATTGAGGCGGTGGAAGTCCCTCATGAGGAAGCAGGGTTTGTGACTATGAGGCTGCTCCTATCTGTCCATAGAGGACCTCAACCATTCAGTCTTCCTGGTTGGGCAGTTTCCATCTGGCCCCCACTATAATGTCACCTGTCCCTGCCCTCCTTTCAGTCCTGACCCACAAGCTTTTTGGTTGTTCTGGCCTGGAAGATCCTGGTAAGCATGATGTCTGAACAATTTAAATTTATTGGCATCACAAATTTAAGCCCTTTTTCTCTCAGGTGTGTGATTAACTATGTAATAATAGAAACAAAATTTCAAAAGATGAAGTAAAATTAATATTTTAGATATTATAAAAAATAAATTCAATCAATGATACAGACCGGAGGCAGAGCTTAATCCGCTTGGATTACACTCTTTTCACAATTTTTGCTTTCTTTTTCTGTGCTGAAAAAATCTATCTTCCCACCTATGCTTATTTTGGGAAGAACTCATATTAACAAACACACAGAGAACATCTCAATAACTGAAATTTTCAAAGAGTTTTTATGCAAGAAATGCTATTCTTGATGTACTAGAAATGCCATCTGGGTCCTACTGTGCTGCTTTAGTTTCTTAATGTTTCATAACTCAGTTTCCAATATGCTGACAGTTTACCTGGTAAGGCCAATACATAATGATGTTTATTAAAAGTGTGTCTTTGCCATCAGATCAAATTCTAATGCTGTGTTTAAGGCATCCAACCTCTCTTCATAGTTTTCAATGAGATACACATTTTCCTACAGTCTCTGCTGGAATCTTATAACAAAGGCTCCTGAAGTGCCCTCTGGATCTACAGAAACCTGGTTTTCCCTCCAACATAATAGATGTCTGCAGTGCGCTTGAAGTATTCTGCACCTAGACCCACAACACAATGCCAGGTTTTTGCCTTTCACTCCCCTTTTATGAGCTGGCAGTAAAACTGGATTTCCCGTGGAGATGAAAGCTGACTTAAGTGTGTCACATGCTCCTGTGTGGATAGCTCGCTCCATTGTCATCCCTCAACAAAACACCTTCCAGGAGAAAGATACAGTCTAAGTCGCATTCTTTATTTTCTTTAGATGTCACGTAAGAATGAACTTGGATAGAGAAAAAATCTGGGTTTAGAAGAAATTTCTTCAGCTTAGGCAGCTTTTCAGGAATCAGTTCCCTAAAACTAGAAGGAGTGGGTAGAATTCCCCAATTTTAGCTTCTTCAGGAAGTTTATTTATGCATTTCTTAAGATGCATGCTGACAAAAATATATTAGAACAACATTCGATTAATTAAAGCTGTTCTGTATTCCAGCTAAATAAATGAAAACATCTAACCACAAATTCTACAACAACGTTTAACCTCTAAAAGCAGCAAACATCATCTGATCATTTTGGGTTAACAAGATCACTAGGTGTCTAAGCATAGGGCCCTTTCTTGTTTCCAAATTGCAGTAGTTCTTGCTTCTTTCTAAACTCTGTAACGGCAGAGAGAGACAGTTTGATAGAGAAGTGTCAGATCTCTCTCAGATTCCCTGGAGGGACAGGTACCTGCAGTAGGCACTCTGAAAACAGCTCAGTTTCCCTTTCTTCTACTTCTCTCATGCTACATCTGTGAGACTGACAGACCAGCTCATGAGGACTGTGATGGGACAGCTGGAAAACATTGCCCTGGGCTGCTAATCACAACTCCTCAGGGGAAGATGGTTTGCTGACCTAGTTTATGTTTGTACTGAAGTAGGCCAAACATGTTCCTACAAACATCTGTCACATCTCAGCTCTTGAGGCTGTCACGTCCACCTGCAGGACAAGGAACGATGACTGAGAGCTCTCCAGTGTTGGCACTGAATTGAGGTATAGGCACCTTTATGGACCAGGGCCTGGAGGAATATGTGGTTGACTATTTGAGTTACACGAGATTGTGAAAAAATAGGATTCTTGGGTTAGCAGTGAATCCCAGCAGCAGAGATGTCTTTGTGCCTTAATATCAGTAGTGCTCAGGGCCTGGAGTTTGGAGTTTTGTACCCTTTCACCTCAGGTGCCATAACTGTGTTTTTCCAAAGTCTCTGTGGCACTTTCCCCTTGTTTATCCCACGCTAAAGTTCAGATGTTATTGCCCTCACAACCTTGTGCCTGCCAAACCCTGATGCTGGTGTTCTCATGGGTTCTCACAGGAGGCGACTGCTGCTGGCATAAGAAACACCTGGCTTCACTTCTTGCTTCATAGATTTCAGTTTACACAAAAGAGAAACAAGAAAAGCAGCACAGTAGATGATAGCCAGTTATATATTTGACAAGTACTATGCATGGCCACATGTGCAGAGGCTTAGCAGCCAATGGATGTGCAACATCTGTGCCCAAATAGCATGCTCCAGACAGGGCTAATAGTTTCACAGGCAGAAACAAGGAATAGGAAGCTTGAGCCATCCCTGATTAAAAGTATTATGATGCTGGGGTAAAAATATGTGAAAGTTGTCATCATTCTTATCCTCATCAGTCATCTTTGCTGTTGCTTCTTGCTGCACTGAAGAGAGCCCCCATTCGAGGATACTTATTCTGGGCATCCATCACTGTTCCCCCTCCCCAGCCACTGGAAAGTTTCCCCTTTCCTGTTCCTCTTCCCCCTCTTTTTCTCCCTTTTTTTCATGTTTCCTTCTCTCTCTCTCTCCTTCCTTTTTCCCGGATGTAACTTCCAACACTGGAGTCGATGTGTGTCATGTGCCAAGGACCCTGCTCACACATCTTCATGCATGTGGGCCTGTCTCACCTTCCTGTGTGCAACAAATATCCATGGAATTAATCATGGGCATGTGAACATGATACTAGTGTGTATCAGCTAAGAGTCTACAAGTTGCAGGACACCACGACCTAGATGCGTTGAAATGAGAATATGGAAGATTTTACTATGCCACAGACCATGCTGATTTCCAGTCTGTAAATCAAAGCCATCCTGTGACCACCAAATTCACTTAATGTAGTAAGATATATAGGTAAAGTGCCATACTTGATCATTTAAGGGCTGCATTTTGAAAGGCTTTTATAAAAATACCTCTGCTATGTCTTCATGTTTTTACCATAATTTCATCTATATCTCTTTTGTTAATTCAAAATATTCCTTAGCTATTTTTAAAAATAACTGAAATTATTAACCTCTAGCTTTTCAAGGGTACAAAATCTTTTATTATGCAACCCTTTGCACTTGGTGTTTGATGTGAACCCTGACCAAAACCAGCTATTTAAAAATGTATTTTAAGGTTTCTGTAACTCAGGTTTCCTTGAGCTCAGAAAATGTGCAACTATTTTAAGCTAGGAAGTATGGGAAGCAGCATCAAGAAGTAATGATGCTTTCAACACAAACATTTTTCTGATTTTTGTGTAGCTGTGGCTGCATAGTAGTGTGCACTGCAATAGTAGATTCCTACTTAGGTCTTTACTTCAGATTTTTTACTACTTAGTCATTATGTCAAGATATTGCATGACCAAATTTCTAAATGCAGGTCCTTTAGCTTCTCTCAAATTCTTGTTGCAGCTTCCTTTCCCACACCAGTCTTTACCACAGATCACCACAGGATCAAACTTTTTATTTGGGAAATCTATGAAGCTAGACTTCATTTACATCATGCTTTTTGCTTTTTTTTTTTTTTTCCCCCCCAGATGATGAGGGAAGAGGTTAGAAATGGGGATAGGCAGGTTCTGATCCTGGTACTTCAGAGTTTTATTATTTTTTTTAATTGAGCTAAAAATCTTTTAGAAATATAAGTATTGAAGAACTTGAAAAAATTTGAAGAAATTTGAAAATTAAAGTTTTTAAAGATTCTTTACCATCTTTCTCTAGATATTTTCACTAATTGTTTCCACCTCTAGCTAGCAGAATCCTAGTGCAGAAAAGTAATTCCCATTTGATGATTCACAGACATTTTATTTGCCAGCAATTGCAAAATAATTTCTACCTCCATTCTTAACACTTCTGTTGCTAGTTTGATGCTGAAAAAGTGGGAGACACTTCAGTGAAGTTCTAGAAAAATATCTTCAATTCTTTTTATTGGGATCTTACTTCAATAATAGGCTGTTTCTGGTTCTTTGAAACATATATCCTAAAAGTGTATAAAATGGTCGACAGAAAGAAGGCCCTCATTTGCTCTTCTCATTTTGTGCCTTTTTTGGTTTTTTCCCTGGGAAAACTTTGCATCATTTAACAGGCCCTTTACATTACAACAGTGGACAGCATGACATAGTTCCTTTATCTTAACAAATCCAGAGGTATAGTTGTTGCTGCCCCTGGCAGCAAATCGTCTGAGGTAATAGATGTTTTGCAGAAAGTCTGGAAGAAATCCTCTTTGGCAGTTCCAAAAGTGAGTCATGAATTCTGTACAAGATACCATTTCTCCATTTGCTTCATGTTGTACATTCTAAAAGAGCATTTCTGAGTGGTCATAAATGCATTGTAAATTAATAAAGATGCCATTTACAATAATACATCAGAAATCTGCACTGGATCTTTTAGGTTTGACTTTTGTCTCTTCAATATCTGTTTCGCACTGATGTGTTGCTTCCAACCTCAGCAAACTACAGTTTCAGGGAAAGGTGAGCTGTGTCCCATGTGTGTACCTAGCTAAGGATCATCTACACCCACGAGAGGCAGCTGGAGGCCATTTGGGACATGCTCCATATGCCTAGCTATAACGAGAGCATGGAGACTCAGTTCACTGGTGACACCTTCATGCAGATGTCTAAATTTAGCTATCTCAAACTGAAGCTGCTTTCACTGATTACTTCTTAAGGTGCTATGGGGCATCAATCACCTGACAAGGGTGGACAACAAAATCAATTAAATTGCTTTATTGTTTCATCAGGTTTCTTTCTTTCTCATGTCTCCTTTTATACTGAGATTTAAACTTCTGTCAACTAGGAGCCACTTTATTTTGTAAAAGAACAGTACCGGCACAAAATCCTTGGCTAGGTTTCCTGAATGTGATAATAATACAATTATATTCTCTACTTTCCTAGGCTGTTGCAAAGTGCAACAAAGTAGTGCCCTTCAGTCAACTGAAAACAATCGCTAGGAGAGAGGCTTGGGTGCCTGGGTGAATCCAAACCCTGTGTTGTTCTCAGGCTTTTTTATGCATTGTCATGAATTTTTCAGAAAATTATGCTGTAACAGAAATTATAGCAGACATTGCTAACTGTAAGTTAATCATGGAAAATATTGACAGAAAATATTTCTAATCCCATTTTATGGAGGAGTTAAGTGAAACAAATAGAATTGAGCGTTTTAATGCAAACTCACCACTGGAGACCATAGCAGAATTGAGAACTGAGCCAAAGCTCCTTTCTTGTGGCAGCTTGAAGGTTTTCTTCCCCATTTATGTTCAGTATTTTTCCATCTGCTGATGAACACTTAATTGACAAAAGCTATATTGAGTACAGAGCCTCAAGTAACCAGGAAAGTAAAACACCACAAAGTACTTTTTTTTCACCAAAAATGGATGAAATTTGTGCCTTCATGTGTCCCTCTTCAAATTCCTCAACTCTCAGTATCCACAAGTGCAAATACTTCCCCTTGTAAAAACCTGAGCAACAGCCCAGAAAATTGATTTGTTTGCACCACAAATCTCTCAGATGGATGAAAGGAATGGAAATTGCTGAAACAAAGCAAGAAGACTGACTCAGAAAATATGGTAATAGAGCTAATAAAGTTCAAAGTCAAAGTGCAATTCTTTGAGTGTCTGGCAAAACAGAATAGTGTATTAAATTCAGCATGCAAATGAAAAGTCTTTTGGTGCCTATGATCCATCCCACTGGCACAATAAAATAGGGATTTCTTAGACCACATTTTGGTCATGATATTTATAACCAGAAAATGCAGTTCTAAGAATTAAGATTTGGTGATTATGAAATCTGTAAGGATCTCAAAAGAAAATGATTTTACATATCTCAAGACAAAGAGTTTTGTTCTGGAATTACTATACTTAGCTGATAGTATGGTCTCAAATGTCAATAGATTTCAAGTAAAGCATGCAAATCAGTGCTAAAGAATCGAAATGCTGAAAAGTTGAACATATTGATATTTAACCACATCTTAATCATCCTTAGTGACAAAAATTTCTAGGAATTTTTAATGGGAATTTCTCTTCACTTTCCATTGTTCCAGCTTTGTGTTATCTTCTCATTCTGTTGATATTAGAACCTTCAGTCTTACAAATTAATGTAGGCAGCCACGGAATTCAAATAGGTAAAAATTTTTTACTCCCCCATGGGTAAACGACAGTTCAAGCACGTTAGAATGCAGTTTCCCAGATATCAAATGATTCTTACTGCTCTTTCATGAGCGATTTCCAAATTTCTTTTTATATTGTCCATGAAATTTGAGAATCAAATCCACATATGACTTTCTAGGAATCATTTAAATAGTTTTATCTATACACTTCATAGGGAAGAGAACTTAAGAAAAGTTAACTTTTTTCTTTTTTTCACAAATACTGTGACTTCCACTATCTAGAAAGATGTATTAATCCCTCCTTCCCACAACTGACAATCTCTATTTACTTATTTAAATTATTTTGCTTGTGGGACACAGGACCCAATCCAGTTCTTGCAAGATTTGTGAATAAAAAACCTGCAAATAACTTCCAAATGTACACTTCTGCATGGAATTATAATAACTTTGTGACTTTAGTCACCTCTTTAACCTTGTATCCTTTACCCTTTCGTAGTTTATGAGTTGTGCATGATGAGAATCCTAAAATTATGCATCAGTAGCAAGTTTTCAAATGTTAGATTCCCCCCCTCACAATTCCTCAGGAAAACAGGAAAAAATCCTATAAACCAAATTATTCTCCCATTTCATTATGGCCAGTTTCGTCTTCTTATTTTGTTTTTAAGTTGTGTTATAGAAGAAACAAAGAAATTACTATGTCTAAAACCAACTGCCTGCTGATACAAATTTTTTGTGCCCCAAAATAATGGCTGAGATTAGCTTTTTTCACCATTTCCTTGTTTAGTCTGAATTATATCAATTTCAGTTATGAACCCTCTAACACATACAGCTTTAGAGAGTTCAAGTTCTTGATCAGTCTAATCTCTAGGAAGAATGGAATTTTTGGGCGTTGGTTCAAGGTGGACTTTATTTCAGTGTTTAATCAATTCCAAATGCCATATTTTGTGTCACACACTCCACTGCTATATTAGCCCTTAGATACAACAAGAGGACTTCATTTCCCTCCAATGTGTCACAGTGAAAACAAAGTCAGCTGTTTAAGGTGGGAATTGGGGAAGAATTATGCCAAGAACAAGACCCCTTTCACAATGCTTTCAAGAACCAATGGGAAATGATCTCCAGGTGCCAGAACTAATAGCCATAATGTGCTCTGACAGTAAGAAAATAATAAAAAAGAAAAGGCTGTACAGTGTTCTCTTGCATTGGTTTGAGTAGCAAACAAGCAGATATGTGAGTAATGCTAAGGAAGTGTAACTACAGACAGACTCATGAACTTGGTCTGAAAATCTGCTTCCAAGTGTGGTTATGTTTAACTTGCATGTTTTACAACACACAGATAAGTCTGAGCTGCCTCAGAACATTTCTCACAGAAATGAGAATGAGTTGGCTCTTCTCTTTTCTTTGGATTTGTTAATTAGTGAATATGATACTGTCTTTACTCAAATCTGAATTTTTCATCACTAGAACTCACACATAGCTATGCAGAGGAGCTCAGAGGATCAGCGAGTAGAATGCAAACTTAATCCACTGAACTCAGTGGAATAAAGAATTTGGCCCAAATGAATCATTCTGGTGCATCTTTATACAGCTTGACAGGACATCATCGCCCTGGGCAAGACCCACAGTGTCTTCTCTAGACACCTATCAAAGTCTTTTCTGGGGTCTGTAAAATGTGAAAATATTATTCTGACAAATTTTTAAATTCAAAGATGGTTATAAGAAAAACTGTTATATGAAATTGGATTTGTCTTTCTGTTCTTTATTTTCCTGTTGTACCTTTCTGATCATGCTGCACCCACTAAGCCATGTGAATCATGTAATTACGATTAGCCCTCCCAATAGGCCTGTCAGAAATGAAGGTTTATGTAGACAGTGTGTGATAGCCATTTATTATTTTTCTCTAACTCACTTAGCTGTGAATTTTTATGGGAAGTATTTAAATAAGTGTTCCACTTGGTAGAACTGACTGTCTGAATAAAACCCCAAAACACGGAGGAAGCTCAGAGGGATTTATTAGAAGAAAAATTTTAACCGTTGTACTGCAAACACATCAGTTTTTATACTCTTGTACAGCGTTTTGTCTTTAATAAAGATCAGACTGTACAAACTGTAACACAGACAGGACTTGATAGGTAATCTAGGCAATTATACAATAATATGTACGTAATAACCATATTAATAAAATAAAAAAATTAGCGATCAATGTTTCCCTCCTTCTGTGGAGGTGGGTTTCATATCCTCCCCTTTTCTATTTCCTTTAGGTTTACAGGCCTCCGAGGGAGAGATTTTTCCCCTGCATCTATAAAATAACAGTTCAGCTAAGCACAACTTCAGTTCCCTTTGGGATGTTTGTGTGTTGGTTAGAAATATTTGTATTGATTTTTTTTGCTGTTATATTCTTTTTATAAAGTTAAGATTTTTATGTAGTTTTCTTTTAGTAGTCTATAAAAGTTACAGCTACACTTCCAACACTGTTCCATTTCTTTTTGCATTTTATTTGAATTAAAGAAAAATATTTTCTAATTTTTTGTTTCCACCATGAGTTTTAAGGACAGAAAAGAGATATTTATTTCATTTAACCAAATAAAATAATTAGAAGATTAAAACGATGATGTTGGAATTCCTCTAGTACAGCACACGCAAAAAAAGTAATTGGAAAAATATATTCTTTCTCAAATATTAATATCTTTCTAAGAAAATAATCTTTTTCCTTCAACCTATGCTCTGCCATCTTTAACAGAGATATCAGGGATTTTTTTTCTTTAGATTGAAAAATTCTAATTTTATTTTCTTTTCATTAGAAGCAGATTGAAAAAAAACCCTAATTCCAAGTGACAAAATATTTCAGAAAATCTTTGGGGCCTAATCAAAACATCCCTGTTTTGATTTTGTTCTCCTAAGACATTTTGAAGTGAAAAATCAAAACATTTCTCTAAAAACACCAAAATGGGACTTTTCAGCACTTCAGAAGCCTGTCATTGCTAGGTTTGATTCTCAAAATAATTCCCCCAACGCACAGATGCAAGCACTGCTGAATTGGTGCACAATGGTGCCCACAGGAGGGAGCAGTGTGTGCAACGATAGTTTTCATTATATTTCACCTACAGCTACATTCACATCCAGCAGGATATTTTCTAAGAACAGATTTAACTTTAAAATCATGTGTAATTCACTATGAGGCAAATATTTAAGCATGTACTTACCCTGCTCTGACCTCAGGAACACATAAATACGTACTTCAGTGCTTTGCTGAGTAGGGATACACTTTAATTCCTTGCTAACATGTTGCAGGGCTGAGGCCTCAAGCTTTTAATAAGGGATGCACAGATATGAAATGAAAGAGTGTCAACCACCATCAAAGGCTTGGATTTCTCATTTCATTGCTAACACATGAAAAAACATGCATTAGGAAGATCGATATCAGGTTAACTGCTTCAATGGTGAGATGATACTGATGTAGCGCTATCTATCCTCATCAGTTACAGAAGGCCTGAATTGATTTATAATACACTGCATGGATTCTTTTACAAACCATCAGATCTCTGACAGGGATTTAAAAACTGGGTCAGTAGCAAAAGAAAAAAAAGAAGGGAGAAAAGAAAAGATTAAAAAGAGAAAGAGAATAATGTTTAAAAAAGAGTAGGTCATATGTTTAACAACAGGCATTTTCTAGGAGAATTCTTATGATCAGCTTAATCATAGTTGGGGTTTTTTGGGTTTTGGACAGGTTTTTTTTGGTTTTTGGGGTTTTTTTGTGAAAGACTTTGCTTATACAAAAGGAAGATAAGATTTCTTTTTTTAAAAAAAGGAACATGAATCCATCAAGTAAGACATTACGACAGTGTTACTACACGCTGGCCATATTTCAATACTCTTCTCTAAAAATCCAATTCTGGTCACTTAAACTGACAGGATAGCTGTGGGCGGCCACTGGGGGTTGGTCTGACCCCGGGCTGCCCAACCTCTCTAGAGAGAGGTCCCGCAAGGGACAGCTTCCTAGGAGTCTCGGGCGATCCTCAGGCCACCAGAATACCTCAGCAAGGGGACAGCCTGTGGCTGTAAGCGATCAGCTCTTAGCAGTGATTTCTGCTCAGTGATTTCAGCTCTGCCTTGCGAGGTTATCCCAGGCCAACACGGAGACATACAGACAGGAGCGTCATGTGGCGATTCCACAGGAGAGCTTTATTGTCAAGCACCCTGCGAAGGGAACCAGGGACGGCAACCCCTCTGGAGCCAGTCAGAAGCCATTCTTTTATGGGGAAAAGTGGGGGTGGCACCCAGGGGACAGGCCATTGGGTTACAAAGGATTTACATGTGCACCAAAGCATGGTGGGGTCTCACTATAACTAAAAAGTACTGGTTTTTCTTTCCCGGGGACAACTGAGGTAAATTTGTCACAGTTCACTTTAGGGACATTTCCCCAAGGGAGAGACCGGGCAAGCCCGTTCCCTTCCACAGGACCTCACCCAAATAGGGGACTGCTCCTTCCAAGTGGTATCCCTCCAGGCGACAGCCTGGACAAGCTTGTCACAGCCCATTCAAGCAACATCTCTCCAAGGGAGAGACCTGGCAGGCCTATCCTCCTCCACAGATAGTGGGTTAGATGGACCTTGAAACAAACTTGATATGGCCAGTTTCATATCTTATTGAATAACCCATAGAGGAGGGATCTGACATGTTTCATTAAGAAGCCTGTTCTTTAACCTTATTTTCCTGTTTAAAGCCTTTTGAAAGTTGATGATTTTTTTTTCCCTTTTCTTTTTTTAAATGAAAACCTGGATTTTTCTAGTATACATGTAAAAAGAGGCTGCAACTGTTTGGTGAAGGATCTCCGAAGATGTCCTTGCACCTCATCCTGTACCACTGGTGAGCTCCACCCGGCCGGTGTGATATAACCAACCTGGAGGGTTGATGCTGAAGGGCTTCTGTACAGCCCAGTACTCATGTAACCACTGAGGGAAGTCTACAGAGACCAGAGAGAGACTACAGAGAAAATTGAATATTCCACCAGATACTACTAGGAGGGAGGGGTTCATTTTTTTTGCATTGCATAGAGCTCAACTCACTCTGCTCCTTTTTATTTCAATTCCTTTCCATTCAATTTTTTTGGGTGCAACTCTGTGTGACAAACATACCTAGAGGATCAAAGAACTCACTATACTGAACCCACGAGTCTCCATTCCCAGCTTCTAACCAGAGCTGGCCAGTACCAGAATATTCAGAGAAGGTTTTAAACAATTTACATTTTATGAAATGGGATAATCTGGTTCACATTTGTATCACACTCTATTTACACTTGGTTATTTTAGACATTGGCCAACAACACTTAACACAATTTTTTGTTCTGCTTATTCTTGTCATCCAAGTTTATCTCCAAACTATTTTTTGAAACTTGTGAAATTCTCTGTCTCAGTAGCTTATTTTGACAGTGAATGCATGGTATGTACCCATGAGAAAAATATTTCTTATATTAATTTTGAATTTGCCTCAGATGGTATTTATTTCTTTATCATGTCTCTATTCTTACAAGCTCTTCTGTTTTCGGTGTCTGATTCTTTCCATCAGCAAAGACCATGACGCTATAAGAATAACCATAAACCAGGACAGAGTGGATTAGCCCAGAAGCTCTCTCTAATAATGGACAGCATAGAAGGATATGAAAAATTTCTTCAGTGTTTACAAACCTGTAGAAATCTTCTTCTCACGGCAGCTTCTTTTCTGTTTTTTTTGGGGGGGTTGGGTTTTGGTTTGGTTTGGTTTGGTTGCTTGTTTTCATTTTTTTTCCCTGAGGATTTTCTCCCATGTATTTGGCCCATTCATTTTTAACTCATACATATTTTATCACATACAATATTCTGAGTTTCACAAGTTATATGGAGTACCACTTTGTTTTGATTTTCCAGACATGCCACCTGCTAGTTTCATTTAAATCTCCCTAGTTCTTGTGTTGGAAAAGACAGTAAATAATTATTCCCTTTTGGCCTGTTCCTTGACTCTCATCATTTTATAGACTTCTGGCGTATCTCCCTCAGTGTCAATTAAAGGCTCGTGCTGACCTGTAAGGAAGAAGCCATCATGCCCAGCCAGCTAAACACAACCTCCTGGACCATTCTAACTCCTACCCAGGATGGCACAGGGCCACCTGAAAACCAGAAGAAAACCAGATATATTAATATGTGCCTTCTTTGTGCCAGTTGACTGTGTCAAGGCTCAGGATACATTTACTTCTCCAGAGCACTGTGCCCTGCTTTCAAAGTTAAATGAAGTATCTTCCCCTGGAGGCATAACCCAAAAGCAATTTCTCTGAGAAAAGGATAAGCCCAATAATCAACTTTGATGTCATTATTTCTGATGGTTTTTTTTTCTAGAGCAAGAGAAAAGAAAACTCTATTTTTCTGGGCATTTTTTAAACGTCAAAATACCTCCAATAAATGGAGGTGCTTAGGGAAGCACAACAAATTCCACTGTCATTCTGTAAATATGCAGAGAACCTCCCAAGAGACAGGAAAGAAAAAAAGGTTTGTTTTTTCATACTCTGGACAATATAACCCAGTGAGCACCTCTGCTGGACAAAGAAAGAAATTGTGTTCCTGACTGACAGAATAGTCAGGTTTGGGCTACCCTGTGTCTCATTTTCCCGTCTGTAATGTGGCATGACTTCTTCAAAATACAGTCCTTTTCTTCACACATTTCTTATACTTTACTTCAGTAATTTTTAAAATTTGCAGATGTGATGGATCCCTGGATTGGCGAACCTGACATGCTGACTAACATTTAAGTCCAATATTTAACTTTTTCATCTTCTACTTCACAGTAAAAATTGGCTACTGGGGTCAGCACAGCAACAGGGAAGAAAATGCAAAGAGGGTAAAAATCCCTACTTTGGATAGGGCTGAGAAAATGTTCCTTTTTTTTCAATTAAAAGAGAAATTCAATATAAATTTTATTTTGCTAAAAAAATAAAATTACACGTATGATTTAATGTCAATCATTTTCTTCTGTTTTCCTTATCTTTCAAAAGGCATTTCAGTCTTTTTAAGCCAAAAATATTGGTTTGATACCAAAGAATTGGCAGATTTTCTCAAAAATGTGATAAAAGTAACATTCTCATGTTTCCATGTTACTATATCACTTAATATTAGATACTTTAAAATGTCAAAATGAAATAATGCATCATTTTCATTTCCCTCCCTCTTTATTTCTAAGTTGGAATTGTTATGATTACATTCATTTCCACCTACTCTCATTCCAAAACCTTCTTACTGTTAAATTTTCTGTTCCTCAAATGCTTCCTGATTGCACTGGGTAGAATGGGCTGATCCAGCCTAGCCATCAGTCTCTGTGTTGCACATTGATCCCAGTACTTGGAAGGACTCAGACTGCAAATCCATCCAAGCAGCAGGGCAGTTTTAGTGCCCTACTGCATGGAGACCTCAAAACATCATAAAACCCAAGCAACTCTCTGACCTCAGTAATTTTTCTTAGCTTCAGTTACTACAGACACCAAAAAATCTTCTGTTCTAACACTGTTTTAGTGAATGAGCACTTAGTTACTTCAGCTGAGAAATCCAATTTAAAATTCATCAGGGAATACCGTTATCCTGTAAACCACATACAAGGGAGAAGGCAAGCATGAAAAAACTGCTCAGCCAGGGACTAAAGTAAGTGGGTTATTCTGCAAGTAATCCATTCACTGATCAATTTTAGTGGAAGTTGTGGCTAAATCAGGACAGAAGGAGAAGCACACAATGGGTCTAAACCACCACCATCTGCATAGTAATGTTTCTGAAACAACTACTTCATCAGCTTTTTCCAGCAGCTGGAAAAAACCCATGCAAGTCATTTCTCAAGAGATTTGTTCCAGAAATACTGCTTTTAATATGTACCATTCCAGTTGCTAATTTCTGACCTTGCATATTTCGGGATCTCTGGTATATCCTATAACATAAAATAAATATTTTCCCCTCTAAAGTTGCTGTCTGTTTTAGATTTTGTGCTTTATTTGAAAAACTGTGCAGTAAGAGATTTTTCCATCCTATTTAATTTAACAACCTCTGGTTTCGTGGTGTATATCTTGTAATACACCTCCATCCATTTTCTATGAGTTCAGGTAAATTCCTATTTTTGTCTGTCCTTAATAAGGTCATTCAGACCTTTTTCATTCCAAAGAGGCCTTATGCTATTCTTTTAAAGGGTTATTAAATCTCACGATTTGTCCTTTTCTTCTTCCTTAATGAATTTTAAAATTACTGCCATGTCAAGTTCCTTTATTTGTTGCAACAACTTTATCAGAGCTCACTGTTCTTTCCAGTAGCTAAGGGGTTTACTTTTTGTTCAACTCTTCCCCTAACTCTCGATTCCATAGAATCAAAATTCTCAAAGGAAATCTCCTTCAATTTTCTTTTTGGAGGGTTAAGCACTTTCCTTTTTTTCTTCTTCTTTTTTTAATGCAAAGACATGGTACACCTCTGTTCTAATTCTAGTTTCTTAAAGAAAATGGTCAACTTAAATTGCCTTTTTACTTTTTTTAATGTTTTCAATATTTTATGTTGTCACCTTGAAATCCTCATGGGTTTGATTGTCCTCCTCATAACAATATTTATAGCAATATTTCTCAGTGGAGTACTGTCCAGAGCAACCTTCCCTGCTCTTGAGTGGACTGGTGCACCTTTGGAATGGTCTGAGGCTGAGACTGGAAGACTGGGCTGTGGCACCACATGCAGAGAGCTGCTCCCTGGCTAACCCTTCACAACCTCTGCAGATAACTAACATATGCTCTAATCCAAGCTTTTTATCCATCAGCTTTTGATACAAACTTTCATCCCATCATATTATCTTGCCTTGATCTTTCCATCTTGGGCTTGCCACCAAAGCAATTTCTAATTTGGCCATGGACAAACCTCGTAATAAATCGCTTTCCTGCCTGCCTCTTCTCTGCTACTTCAAACCAAAGTTACACTGGTTTGACAAAGCCATCACAACACACCACTACCTGTTTCATATTTAAACCTCGGCCTCCATTTTGCTAACTGTCTCTGTCCACAAGCAAGCAATTTTTGCTTTCTTCATTCTGTTCCTCAAGTGCTGTCATAGCTCAGGAATATTTATTATATGTCTTCTTTGTCTTCCTTCCCATTGTCCTTAAGAGTCTCTTACGGTACCAAACTTGACAGTGGTTATGCCGCTAGGACATGGATGCCAGACTTCTATGTGGCCCACAATACTTTATTTCCTTTCCCTCTGCATGCAGTGTCCTACAGATAGATGGCATTTCTTTACAGTGTTGTCACAGAGTTCACAGTCCCAAAAAGCCCCTTTAGGGGTTATCTAAAATAGGACAAATGTTATCTCAGTGATGTTTATCTTTCCTCTTGTTGAATCTC
Source organism: Dryoscopus gambensis (assembly GCA_013389985.1). Taxonomy (NCBI): domain Eukaryota; kingdom Metazoa; phylum Chordata; class Aves; order Passeriformes; family Malaconotidae; genus Dryoscopus; species Dryoscopus gambensis. The sequence goes on from WEIT01029190.1 coordinate 30,710, forward strand.
CACGCTATAAGTAATGAATTGCTTAATGAAACACAGTTCTTGCTTTTACTTAAGTGTTTATGTAAATTTTATTTTATGAAAAATATGTATATAAACTCATGTATACTCAGAAATTATGTTAAATACTATGTGGATTGGTCTGCCAGGAAGAGGTAAGCTCATGGACATGTATGTAGCATGTATTGGTTCATAACCCGCAGAACACTAGGACAAGCAGATTTAATTCAGCTGGATACGATATTCTTTTTATGAAAGCTGTGTCAGATAATTACTGATTTAGGTGACAGGAATTAAGAGGTGAGCCATTTTCCTAATA
>WEIT01029192.1:0-37630 GCA_013389985.1 Dryoscopus gambensis
GTTTAATTAAGTAATTAAAGTAACTAAATACTAAGCAATCCAGTTGTAAACAGTTCAATAGTTAATAATTAAAAACCCTGTTAAAAAGAAGTTGAAAATCATATTTGTACCCCTTGTTAAAAGTTTGAAACAAATCCAAGTTCTCCATTCCTAGTTAAAAGGTTAAAACAATTAGTTAGAAATTTTACTCAAAGTTATTAAGTAAGATGTTGTATGAAAATATGATTTATGTTGAAATACTTGCTTTGTAATAATTTTATCTGAAGTTAATAATTGTTTTTAAGTGTTCCCTTTCTGGAAGCAGTTCGAGTTAAGCCTTGATATTAAAGGACCGAAGTTATTTTTAGCTTATCTCCAACAGTCTGTAACTTGCATCCATAGCAACGATGCAGACCAATGAGGGACTGTTCCCTCCACCTAACAAAAATGACATCACCTACTTCCAACCCCTGACAACACACGGGCCATTGGCCAGTAAGGACTTTTGTCACCATCGAGTTATCCAACCGTGAAGGACCAGAGAGGCGGAACTTTGGGCGGACCGGAGGCGGTGCTGAGAGTCTCTGAAACCTATAAAAGACTGAACCGACAGAAACCTGAGTCCTTTTCTTTTGTAGAGTAGGTACTTTGGAGACCCAGGGCTGTCCCTCAGTCAGCCTCCCTACTTTAGGGTTTTATTATTCACTTCGACAGCGCTGACTGGTGACTGTGCTCGGGTTCATTGCCCTGTGGGAAACAAGTGTCTCTAATTCCCGTGCCCGGGATTTTTTAATATATATTTAATTTCTCTTTTATTTTAATGTAACCAATAAATTGTCTTTCTAAGATAATTTTTGAAGCTGTCCTTATTTATCACATTATCCTGTTTCCAACCCTTCAGAAAGAGAGAAAAAGAATGGAAGCTGCAGATGAATAAACTGATGGCCAACTTTATAAACAGCAACTTTATAATTGTTTTTTCTTCTTTAAAAGAGATAATTTAGGTGTTTTAAAATGGTTACAATTTTCATTTACCTTCTTAATCAGCACTGATTAGGTAATTATGATCAAGAGATATTTTTAATGAAAAATCATTTTATTATGGCCTCAGTAGAAAATCAGGGTGGTATATCACAGTCAGGTTTTTTTTAATTAATCACCTGGAATAATGGAGAAAGTGAAAAGCATTTTCAGGTAAGTGCAGGGCTGATGAGGCTGCAGGTGTCTGACACGTGGTCCTTCCCTTTTGCAGCTCTCATGTCACATATGCTAATTTTCTCTATAAAACCTCTCAATCTGCAGAAAACAGCCTCTTCTAAGTGACTTGGGCAGCAATAGTCTTGTCCAGCCCAAAAGAGGGAATAAACTTAAACTGCCTGATTTTATTTAAAAGAAAGTAATGCCAAAACCAAAATAACCAGTGGCTGGAAGCAGGGCAAAACCCTGACACTCCTGCCTTCTAAAAGTTTCTATTTCTCTGTGTTTTTTCCCCAGCTGGAGACAGGCACATGCAAGCAGCTAAGGCAATGAGTTTTCCTCTGGAATACTGGGGTATCAACAGAAGGAGTAAAAGGGTGTTGCAGGAGCCCGAGGAAAGAGAGAACAGCGCTCACATTCACCTTGAGAGGTTTAGTGAGACGTTTTCTCTGCCCCACGTCTTTCCCAAACCATTCGCAGGCCTTGCCCAAACCTTTGCCAGAGGCTCTGTCAGGTCGGGGAGCTCCAGGTAAGGTCCGGGTCAAGCCTGACTTGCCCAGCCTTGCCTTCTACCCGGTCAAACCCCTCCTTGATAACCTTCGGACCTCTCAGTCTTATCTCTGCAGACCACTGACAGTAAATCACATTTTGTGTCTTCCACCAAGATCTTGACTTTTGTTGTCTTCTTAGCCCTGGATAAATCAGAAGGAAAGGTCTTGGAACAGGACTATGTAACAGTGTTAAATCTAAAAAGTAGAAACAATGGAGCAGGGATGTTTATTAAATAATAAATAGATGTTTCTAGATTTTCTTAAAACTCTTAGAGTGACCTGCAGGAAGAGAAAAGGTCAACCAATATTAATATAGCTTGGTTTTTACATAAAAAACATTAGCAGTTTCCTTTTTTCTGGTTTTGTTTTGAGTACATTTTCAGAACTACGACTGTAGTACTCTTTTTCTATTACTATATTACTTTCTAGCCTCGGGTAATGTCACTTCTTCTCCCCCTCTAAATAGAAAACACAATTATTTCCTGGAGCTTGCAGTAAAATGGGATTTCTGCAGTTTTTCACTGAGCTTTAAACCACCTCCAGCCTGCACAGGGATGTCCTTCATGCTGTCATGTACACTGGCCTCTCAAACATGAAAATGAGGAAGAAGTATTTGCCAATCTCCAACAACAGAAGGAGAAAATAATCCTAATAATTCTTAATAACCAGCTACTGAGTCCAGCCTGCCTGAGGGGAAACGATAAAGAACATAGCACAGCTACTGACTGTAGATCCTCCTCAAAAACTGGTGACGCTGAGTCCCATGAGGAGGTTTTTTATCCAGACTTTCACATTCCTCAGGTTTTCAGGAAGAATTTTCAGCTGTCATCGATTTCTGGCCCAGGATGCACTGACAGCCCATCGGGTCCCTCAGCCTCCACCTCCGTAAGGTCTGTCTCTTCTCATATCAGTCTCAATTTCTTTTTCTCACATTCGAAGGCCAATGAAAACTTTGAAGTATCCCAGCCAAGATTATCTGCTTTCAAGATAACTATCTCAGCTCAAGTTTCCTAAACTGTAGTTATACTTTGATTTATGCTTTGAAAGTACCTTGGGATATGCTATCTCACCATCTTATTCCAGAAACTGACTTGCAAGTAATTAGAAAAATTTATTAAATGTCAGTAAACATCATCTATTAAACAAAAAGCATCTTATTTTAAAGATGATTCCGTAGTTCTTTTTCACCTTGACATAAAACCGAGACTATTTGGTATATTTCTGTATGTCTATCACTCCCTTTCCCAAGACTCTTTGTTGTGCAAGCATGATTTAATTAATCCTCGCAAACCCGCCTGAAACATAATTACTATCTTTTGAAGATAAGGACAGATTTATTAAAATAGCCCGTCCCACTTTAAGTCAAAATCTTCTCTTCCGATCCACAAAAACAAAGGTAAGGAAGAATGTCACTTTTATACTGGGGAGAGAACATGTGCAGGAAAAGGATTATCTTTGTTTTTTGACATGGGGCTGTTGAATCCTCCACTCCTAGCTGAAAATTTTTCTAAGCACTCTGCCAAAACTCTTTGGTGTTCTGTGTAACCTGGTGCAGATGGACACTGTGACTTGGGGAGGAGAGTGTAGGAAGTGGCATCCATCACTGAAAAAGTTGTTTTCAGACTCAACTGGTCTCACTAAAATGAAACCGAATGGAAATATAAGTTGTCTTGTAATCAGTTTTGGTTTGGTTTGGTTTTTTTGTTGTCCCTTCTTTAATTTCTGAATCCGTTTGCACCATTAGGATGGAATCACTCAGAGGCTGTCTACCTACCACAGTCACTCCTGTCCAAAATCTGGCAAGGTGTGTCCTTTTCCACATAAAAATTTTCATAACCAACTATTATTTTGGTGGTTTAAATCAAAATATTTTTGGTTCCTGTTTCTGGGCAAAAAAACATGCTGAGAAAGAGGAAGAAACTCACTTGGCTCCTCTGAAAAAGGTAAAAGATACTTTGAAAATGCCATACTAAGTTCTCCAAAATTTCCAGAAGTTTTTCCACATTCTTTTGTGTAAAAGAAACTTTGTTTCTTCCACAGCAAATTCTACGTTTTATTTCCTTTCATTACTGGAGACAAAGCATCATCCACTTGGAACTTCTCTGAGCAACATTGCTTCCCTCAGAGCATTGATGAAGGTTGGTTTAAAAGAGATGCACCTGATGCGGCTGCCATTGCACTTAGTAGACATGGATTGGCTAAGGAAAAACCCAAAGTAAATTTTTTTTTTTAAATTTTATTGTATTTTAACATCCATCTCCAGTTAAACCCTCTGGTCCCTACACATGCCTTACCAGGAGATTTTTCCATTATTGCAAGAATAAATCACTTTCAGTGCCAAATTTACTTCTCGGTTGACATTGTCATGAATTCAAGTCTGCAATACTAAATAACTCAAAGAAAATATTAATGTTCATATCAAGTAACTTTTAATGACTATTTAACAAATTCCAAGTACTGTTTATTCTTGTGAGTCACTGCAGCTCCCCAGATTGCAGCAAACTCACAGCACTGCCTTTCAAATTACACATGGGAGGGCCAAGTATCTTGTTGATTTTGGACTGCAAGGTGCCAGAGAGTTCTGAGAATTCAGTGGGTTTATGTTCTGACATGCAGGTGACAAATACTAGTCACAACTTTATATTTCGGACACTGCATATCCTATTTCAAAAAGACAGCAAGTTTGGGGTCTCTGAACAGTAACAATCTATGTAAAACTTAAAAGAAGGAACATGGCAAGGCGTTGTTGAATGTAATAAAAAACACAAAATGGTTTCGTGTTTATCATAGGAATCATAGAATTATATAATGGTTTGGGTTGGGAGGGACCATAAATCTTATCCATTCCACCCCCTGCCATGGGCAGAGACAGCTTCCTCTTTCTCAGGCTGCTCCAAGCCCCAACATTCAGCCTGGCCTGGGACACTTCCAGGGATCCAGGGGCAGCCACAGCTTCTCTGGGCACCCTGTGCCAGGGCCTGCCCACCCTCCCAGGGAACAATTCCTNCTGCTCATCCTGGTGCCTGGCCTGGCCTGGCTCAGGCAGCTCCAGGTCCCTCCTGTGCTGGGCCCCAGGGCTGGACATATTAAAACATTATACTGAGAAATTAATCAGTACAATATATCCCTGCAATTAAAAGCATTCACAAGGGAGGGATGGTAAAAATCGCCCTCACTCACCCATGGGTGATGGGACATTTTCTGTTTAATAATGAAGTTAAATGAAGTCTCAGGCACTGGGCATAAACAGCCCATTTACTGCTTGTGGTGAAGAGGGAGTTTGTCTTTTGTGCAAATTATTGCAAAATTATTTTTGTGTGCTGCATGCGTTTCCAGAGATATTTTTGCATTCCTGTTGTTCATTAAAAGGGGGACTGCAAAGTGTAAAAGACTCACCATAAAAATGTATGAAGTTACACTGTTTGAAATCATCAAACCTTACAGCACAGCTGAAAAATAAAGTGCAAATAACTTGCAAAAGTCTTTTGCAGCAGTGCCAGGGAAGGAGGAAGCTGCTCTCAGCCAGCTGTTGGGGCTGCTGGCTCAGGGCACACAAGGTGTTATACGTAGCAGTAGAAGAGAAGGAAAAGCTGTGACCAGTTCAGTCCAAAACTTTTAGAGGAAAAGAGGCTTGTGAGGATAGATTTTATTCCATCCAGTTTGTGGGCTGTGCTCAGAACTACTGGAGAAGGACACCCAGTGCCTCTAGCCAAATGTGTCAGCAATGCAGGGAGCCACAATTTGCTTTCAGGTGCACGGATCTGTCTCAAGGAGCCTCAGTGATGCTATTTGCTTTTCAGTGCTAATAGAGATTAATGGATTTATTAAGAATGATCTCTCCTCGATTTATTTTTCAGAATAAAAATAAGGATTAGCAGCAGTAAAATCAGTTAATAAGCCCAATTTGGTAGAGTGCAGAAAATATAATTAATAATTAAATCTAATTTTAAAGGGTTCTTTTGTTTCTACAGTGAAGTCACAGGATCACAGAATCCTTTAGATCGGAAAAGACCTCCAAGATTCATCAAGCCTAGCCTTTGATCAATCTCTACTTTGTCAGCTAGACCAGAGCACTGAGAGCCAAGTCCAGCCATTCCTCAGCCTTCTAAAGTTCAGAACACAGAGCACCAGTCTAAATATATTTTATTTTCTTCCTATTTCACCTCAGTTTGTATGCTGGCCCACTGTTCCTGATCCTCACCAGCTCCTGATCATTCCTCAATTCCTGAATCACGATTGTAACAATAAATATCCCAGCTTTGTTCGTTTCTTTTATCAACTTTTTTCTTTTCGATAGGTCACTGTTCTTCCCAAGATGATGAAAACTGAACCAGGTCAACAAATCTTCCCTCATCTTTGTTCCTGGGGTGCTCTCTACCCTGTTTTTTCCCCACATCCTCTGTACCCATAAATTTACCTTTTTGTCATCCCCAGGATGTTCTCGGAGGTTTCCACATCCTCTCTAAGGTCTTTCCCACAGCTGTCCAGGTGTTCCGCCCTGCTGCTCACAGTGACTCCAACACATTCTGCCTCAATTTTCAGCAGCAAAGCGGACATTATGGACCAGGCTGTTCCTTTTGTCCCCTGGAAAATTGTTTCATTTTTTCAACTCGCTTCAAAAAGTGACAGGACATTGCTTTTGACGCCTTGTGGTTAATGAAGATTGCCCGGGAGTGAGTAGCTAATCATGGGCCAGGTCCTCACTTTGGCTTGTACATGCCTCTGGCTTTCTTCCAAACTCATTACTACAGATTTACAACACTTTTAGAGTGAGAGGGACAGTTGGCCTAGTAAATCCAGTACCATATAAATGCTGAAAAATGACAAAATTGTCACCATTTAAGTGAGTTATGCTAACTTCAGGACTTCTGGCTGTGCTGGGAGGAATGTGGAGCTCTATATATAACATCCACCAGTTTAGGGAGTTGTGTGTTAGCTGCTTTTGTTATCAGGGACTTAGCAATAAAAACACAAAAAGTTGTACTCCATACAACAGACAAAGTAAGGCCTTGTGCCCTCCAGCTATGGTCTAGATCACACCAGATTTCTTCCACAAGGCCAAACTATCAAGTGTGTTTCCTCTCTGACATCTTTATGCTCAGGAATGAAATTCTGCCATCAGACTTTTCCCCAGGCTTCTATAGACTTCAACAGGAACAGTGTGTTCCCATCCAAAGTCAAATTTGACCCTCACAAATTGCGCTGCTCCTCTCTACATTTTGGAGAGGGCATTAATGCTGTCAATAAAAGGGGGAAAAGAAAAAGAACAGTGCCAAGTTTTGCCAGAAAATTTAGCAGATTATAGTATGCAACAGCTTGGACAGGGTATGTGTTAGAATTGCAAACAGGAATCACTACAAAATGAAGAGCAGTTATTTAGGGAGGTGGGGGAAGCTAGACTAACAGACTTAACAAAATTATTTTGTGAAATGTGTGTTGCACCGAGCTCCACACCCCCAGGGCAGGACTGCCGCTTGTAGTCAAGCTGGACCTCCTGAGGGGAGTGTTCCCACACCAGCATCTCACAGCGTGCTCAGCACTGCACGCAGGGACAGGACTCATCCATCCCGGGAGCCCGGGTGGGCAGTCTGGTGGAAATCAGCCATGGAGTGGTTGGGTTGGAAGGGAAGGGGTACCTGCCCACGCAGAGGGGTGGGAACGAGAGGTCCCCTGGATCGCAGGTGCCTTCCAATCCAAGCCACTCTGTGACTCTGTGATGGGGCTGTTTTGCTCCTCAGAGTGCTGCCTGTAGGGTCTCCTGCTCAGGAAACCTCAGCCACAGTGCAGATCTTGGCTGATTAAGGAGAACCATTTCCAGCAGAAGGCAAAACAGGCAGAGGAAAGAAGGGGCCCAGAAGAAAGAGACCAAAAAAAGGCAGGCTGCAGCTGCTTAGGCTCCTTCCTGAGCTGAGGGTGATGAAGTCCCAGCAGTATGATGACAACATGGAACCCCAAGATTTAATAGAAATAGCAGCAACCATGAGGAAATCTACCTTTTCCTCAGCAAACCTGTCTCTGATAACTGCTGCGGCACAGATGTCCACCACAGGGACATAAATCAACCACGCAACTTGTCACCAGTCTTGACCAACATTATTTGCTGGTAAAGGCATGGCTGTCCTCTTTTTCCTAACAGGAGCATACAATTCTGTCTCATCTCACACTGGCTTTGCAACAAATACACTTTAAAAATAGTTCTTCAACACTATCAGTTCATAATTTCATTGATATTTCTTACTTTTCCCTGGTAAATTTTACAGACAATTTGTTCACGAAGTAGTTCTAGTCCGTGTTTTGTCACCCTTGACAGCAGATCAAAAACTCCTTTCCAAATTTCCCAGCATTTCTCTTCCCTTCAGCTCAGAGAAGCCCAGGTGATGTTCTGCAAAGCAGAGGGACCATTTGGCAAGGGCGGTAATAACAAGAGTTGGCAACCAACTGCCAGCAACAGAAGGGACCTTTTCAATAAATGTTTTCAATAAATTCGTAAATAGCCAAGCCAAAAAGAGAGGAAAAAAGTGCAGTCAGATTTGTGATGCCCTGGAGAGTAACAGTTTGATTGTTATTTACAGGATGAGAAGGATGGGGCTGGAGGTTTGTTACAGATACTCTGAAGTTTGTTGTTTTTCTCTCCCTCTGATCTCACTCGCTTTTACATGTTGTCATTACAGGCATCCACACACCAACAGTCTGATAGCAAGTGTGCAGAGTTCTTTCAGGCAGCAACTGCTACAACACTGTTGATACTCTCTCATAGTGAGGAATTTGAACTTTTTTTTTTAAAAATCAGCTTGGTTTGAAAGCCCGCTGTGCTGAACATACCAGTTTGTGTGCTCAGTAGATTAAATAATGTGCCAGATACACAGCGTTGCTCCACGCAGACATCAAACCTCAGGCTACATTTTAATCAGAACCAAACACTGCAACACCAACTGCATGGGAGGAGAGAAAAATGGCAACTTTCAAGTTGAAATAGCTCGTTCTTCTTATTGATGCCTTGTGCTTTGGGCTTATAAACTGACAGTTGTGTCAGTGCATCACTGACTTCCCAAGTGAGAGAAAACTTCAAAACTCAGCAAGACGCCCTTAGGAAAGGGATATAATTGCCAAATTAAAACCTCCACTCCCGCTCTCTCAGCCACAAAGAAAGCAGGATGCTTCAGCTCACCAGTCAAAACACTTCCAAAGGAGAGTGCTCAAAAAGAAAAATCAAAATACAGTAACAATAGCCTCTGATATCCAGTTCTGTCTCCACTCAAAGAAGGCACTTATGGTCTTATTTCCTTATGAAGGAGTTGGAACAATAATTTTAATTAGTCTGTCCTTCAACCACAGCAGAATAACATTTTTCTAGCATTTAAAATAAAACCACAACCCATCTGAAACTACAGCTTGTCCAGCAAGAAATAATCTGAGACTACTGAACTGCAGCAAAAGAAGTCCACAGCGGGTGGTAAAGGACAGGAGAGGTAATGCTGCTTCTAAAACATGAGACTGTACAATACAGGGATAATAGAGCCTGTCCTTTTGGGGAGGGAAACCATCAGGAGTATTCAGCCATGATCCCATTTCATGTCTTTTCTATTTCATTTTTGTCTTGTGAGTAGCTTCAGTTGTAGCAACGACTGGCTCTAAGGAGCTGCAATTCAGGCCAGAAGGTTAACCCTTCCAAAAAAAAGGACAGAATCCAAATCCTCTGATAACAGGAGAAGCCGAAGCAATGAAAATTCTGGCAGATGTGTGTGGAGTAGGTCAAATTCATCCTTGGTGTAACAATAGTCTGCTTCACCGACATAACTACAGAAAAGAATACGAGTCACTATTTTAAACATAATGAGCAAAATGTGCTCTTGTTTTACTGGGTTGCAACTGATTCCACAGCACCTGAGATACTTGAGGGAGAAAAAACCCAAAGTCCAGCACTCCAGATGTCGTGGTAACACACATCACTTTCACTAAAGATGAATGCAATCATGTTTAATGTTAGGAACATTCATTTAGTAACGAACGCGGGCAACAGTGTGCGAGCCCAAGTGAGCATCCCCAGGTTGTGACACCGCACCTTGGAGAAGCACCAGTCTGGGCCCTGGCTGAGGCTGCACAGCAGCTCACTTCCCCAGAAGGAGCCAATATTCCATATTCCTGCACACCCCCCCGAGCCCCCGGTGAGCCCGGGCACAGAGATCCTCCAGCGGCAAACAAAAAACCCAGGCTGTGAACACAGGGCAATTGCAAACACAGCCAGGCATGTTCTTACTCACAGGCAAGCTTGGATCCTGTGATTCAGCCAGAAACACTGGTGCTTACAGGAATTAATTTCAGCACATTGTAGTATTGCTATAAAAATGGGTTAAAAATGTAAATCAATCAATCAATCAATCAATCAATCAATAGGTAAGCCAAAAGTGTAGAGCAGCATTTTATCTAATCAGCTCCTAATGGTTTTGCTGCTCAGACAGGGTTAATCAGACACATTATTTCCGGGCACTCTTGGAAAGCTTCTTCGGTGATGATTCCAACAATATGAAAGGTTTCAATTTTGCAGAGTTTATATTGGCTTAAAGTACGTTAGGTTTTATTTTATCACACCCTGTGGGACATATTCACTCAAAAGTCTTTTTTAAGACAGCTTAGAGCAAATCTAGCAGCCTAGTCTGCCTCTCATCTATGAACATTGAAACAAAGATTAATAAAGAATTGAACAATGTAGTAGAAAGAAAAACCTAGAATAAGTACATTTTGTAATAACAGCACAAGTATTTATTTTGTACATGTTTTACAGGGAGTTTTCTGATCAGAATTAGACACCTAGGAGCATTGCTAATTCTACGGAATACTGTGCTAGAGCAATCAGACTGCCTTGGGAAAATGTAACTGGAGCAGCATTCCTAAGGTCCAGCACGAAAATCCTGAAGGAAAACAGGGGAAGAGAGTGGCAGGTGGGGAACTTCGGCCACTGGGAAGATCCAAGGTTCCCCGTGCCTGGTCCCAGACAAATCCTGCATTGAGTTCTGTGTCCCTGGAATTAAACTGCTCCAGCTTTGCTCTCTCTGTGTCTCCCTGGAAAAGGCAGGGAGGGGGCAGTGGCACCAGAGCCATCCAAGCAAGAGATCCCTTGGTCATTAAAATACATCTTTAAAATCATCAATTTTATGTGCACCTCATGGTAGGTTTACATTTCTAAAGTGAAGTATAAAAAACTGATATTCAAGGTCTCAATTCCCCTCTAGAGACCAAGTTTTTATGTGTCTTTTGCAATAAGCTTACAGAGTCCTAGAAATTTCTTTTCTTTAATAAAATTGCTGCTTTTTTACACATGCTTCTATTTAGAGATTAACCCCCATGAAATTAAGCAACTGTACTGTTGGGAAGAAGGTGAACAATTATCACAATTCCACATTTTCCACACACAGATATAAAGCCAACTGAGTAACAGCCCTACAGGGAAATAATGAATATATTTTTGCCCTATTGGCAAATCCCAAATACAGCTTTTCAGAAATATGTTTAAAACATTTTCCTATACATACAGTCGAGTTGCTTGAGCTTTTAATGAATTGCTTAATTGGGCAGTTACCCCAATATATTAATTAGATCAAGACATTTATGGAGCGAATGTTATTCCTCCTTACTTAGTGAGTCATAAAAAATTAGAGAGCACTGCCCTGGTGCTGCTGCTTGAAAGGATTCAGATTGGTGATGATAAACTAAGAAATCCTTTAAAGACACAAAATCCCAGGGTATCTGGGGCTGGAAGAGGCCTCTGGAGCTCACCCAGTCCCACCCCTGCCCAGGCAAGGTCCCCTGGAGCAGTGGCACAGGAACGTGTCCAGCTGGGGCTGGGATGTCCCCAGACAGGGACACTCCAGGCCCTCCCCGGGCAGCTGCTCCAGGGCTCTGCCCCTCCACGGACAGAAGTTCTTCCTCCTGCTGGGCTGGAACTTGTTGTGGTTTATTTTATGGCTACTGCTCCTCATCCTGTCCCTGGCACCACTGAGCAGAGCCTGGCCCCATCCCCTGGCACCCTCGGAGGTGTTTGTATGGATTGATGGGATCCCCTCTCAGCCTCCCCTTCTCCAGCCTGGCCAGGCCCAGCTCCCGCAGCCTCTGCCCATCACAGAGATGCTCCAGACCCCAAACCCTCTCTTTTAAATTTTGTAAGAGACACCAGAAGCCCGGGACATCCCATTTCTGAAATGTGAATTCTCCCACGAGGAGAAAGAGGGTCTTTCAGGAATGTGTCCCACTTCAGCTTTGTCCTGCTTCAGTTGCTGCTAAGACACTGTGGGATTTCATTTATTTTTTTTAACACTGCTCGAAGTCTACACCCATGGCTCTCCTGTGTCCATGGAATGTGCAGCAGTTATGGAACAGACTCATCTTCCCAGACTCCTCAGGCTGAGATTTCTAATGATGGCTATTAAAGTTCTGTTTTCTTAAGATGATCCTGTAATTCCATAGCCACCCTTTGGGCTCAATTAATACTTTCTGCACTTGGAATCAGGGGCTCTGGCTGCTAGACATGGACTCTGTCAGCAGAACAACTTCAAATGCATGAGACAGTGGGTGGGGGCTGTTCCCTCCTGTCCTCAACAATACAACAGCCAGAAGAAATAAGCCCCTCCGGGCTCAGGGAATAAGAATTGCTGCTGTACAGGACGAGAACAAGACAAGTGTAAGTGGTTTAAACAGGACTTGCGTTGAATGGGATCCTGGTACTCAGCAGTATGAGGCTGGGACTGGTTTTCTCTTGATGAATGAAGTTGTGTGTGAACACATATCAGCTTCTAGACATTCCACATAATTATATTCTATATAGTGCAGCAGAATTCTGGCACCATCCATACGTGAATTCTTCTCTTTTTCAGTAATACATGATGCTGACTGATTTTTAGGAAAGAAAAAGATGGGGAGAGGGATGTAGATGCCTATGGGTCTATTTAAAGAGAGGGTTGTAGCAAGTAGAAGGCACTGGGCATGTGTACTGCACAAAATTCACCTGAATTCTTTCATAGCTCCTGGTTCTCCAAACTGCATTTTCCTTTCCCTCTACTGACCCTCCCCAGCCCTCTGAGGGTCAGTCATTGCCTTTGCAGCATGACAGACTCAAATGATGCAGGATGGCCACAGGAGACCCAATTTCACTGCTCTCTCGGGGTCCTGTCCCCCTCAGGGCTGTGCTGGAGTACCAGAGCAGGGAGAGAAACTCACCTCCCAGCCAGGGCAAGGGCTGCCAGCCAGGAAGGAAAAGAAATCCCTCCCCACTCCCTTCAAACTTGAGTGCCTTTGGTTTCTGGAGCACAACTACCAAAAATAGGCTATGTGACTCCTAAACAACTGCAGACAAAACAAAAGAAGGGAAAACTGTTATTGTTGCTAGTAGGTGAGGAAAAAATGTCACTCACTGCTCTTTATTTTTACTTATTATTTCTGGGGGTTCTTTTCATTTTTATTTCACTAACAAATGCACAAAAGGAACATCTGCTTGGAGAAGGAGCATCTTTAAGTAGCTCCTCTCGTTCAGGATTTCTGTTGAAGTCGTACTGCTTCAAAAGCTGTTTTCTCAGAGAGCCATAAACCTAAATACATGGCCTCTCCTGGTGCTCCTCCTTAAGAGAAGGTATCATTTTCAGCTGATCAGACAAAAGAAACCTCATCTTTTTCTCATCTAATAACACTAGAATTTTGGGAGTTTTTATCATCTTTATTCAGGCAGGAAAGTTTGAATTTCACAGTCCCCCAAAAAAAGCTGAAAAAAAAACTTTCAAGGTGAGTGAAGCATCTGTATTGTTCACCACTCTTGTAACTTCAACCACGCTTCCCCTGCTATATTTTCAAGCAAAAACAATAACTAAATGCAATGTCTCACCAATTTTAAATTTTTTCTCCCCCTCGAAACATTTCATGCACATTCATCCAAGATGAATTGTTCCCATAAGAAAATCTCAGTTTCCACGTATCAAATGACCCTCCCTAAATCCACCATTGCTTTCTTGATGTAGATGACACTCCATATCCTTCTTGTCAGCACAGACCAGTGAGCAGGTCAGACTCTTCCCCATCCTAACCCTGCTGCAGCCTTTGTGAACCATATGCAGGGAGAGGAAGCAGGAAGAGTGAGCAAAGCTGTCAAGAGAATTTGTGTTCCCCTCTCCTTAGCCGCATGATGTGCACCCCAAGTCTCAAAATCACCTCTTGGATCTACAGAACCATTCATTCCCTGCTTGTATCGTCCTCCCTGGAGCAGGGATGCTGAGTGAGACACGGACACCAGGATCAGAGTGGCTGATGAATAACCTGAAGTGCTTAACTGGAGTGAGGAATGACTTCTGCAGTCACAGGGACTCCAATAAAGTGTTAATTTCAGTGAATTCCACGCCCCTTGAATGGACAAGGATTGTTAACCACAGTCTAAGAACAGGGTTGGATAGGTAGAGTGCAATGCATATGCAAAGACTTTATCTCTCCTTCCTTTGATAATACACTCATTGTCAGTGATGGGGCTCCCACAGCTTCCCACAGGAAAAGCCAAAAGCCGTGTTCTGGAGGGGAACACTCCAATTAGAGGCGGAAATTTTCCAACCTGACTTTTTCCTTTAGAAAAATGGCGATTCCATGAGATCAGTGTGCTCCCTCAGAACATTTTGATTTCATCAAATGCTTTGAAGGAAAGCATTTGAAGGAATGCAGCTGCCTGGTTCCAGGCCAGTGTTCCAGCTGGCCCAGCAGCCCACCCTGCAGACAGCCAGGACAGGAGCCATGGGATTCAGGGCTTCTCCACTGTGCCCACAGACAGTCTGGAGGTTTGCAGCCTAAATCCCTTGTTTGCACAGCAAAAACCAGCTAGATACCTGCGGCCAGGGCTGAGGGGCCTTGTGCTGCATCAATGTTGTTTTGAAAACAGGTGGAAGGAAATGTTCCATCCACGGGAAGTTGTAAAGGTTTATGCCAACACAGAGCTATTTTATTTTTTTTTAATTTCCCACAGACCAGACACATAAAATGCCATCTGACTCTGCACCACCAGATGCAGCCGTCACTGGGTTTGGTTTGGGAGATATAAATACATTAAATTTACAGGAGGTAATTAGCATCACATTTACAAAAGGCTCCAAGTGTCCCATAAAATGCAGGAGAGAAACACACATAGACCTGTAAAGCCAAAGTCTAACTGAGATGGATTCCTCTTTGACACACACCAAGTGAACAAAGATGATACTAAAATCAAAAAAAAGATAAAGAATTGCTCGGAATTGTTCATTTATTAAACCTTAGAGAGAGAGAACCATCTTGGTCGAAAGCATAGGAGTGAATTATTAGCAACATAAAAGTCATCCAGGAAAATGTCTTGGCTGAGCCTCTGGTTTTTCGAGCTGTGCTTCAGGCCCTTCAAAGAGGAATCCCGTGAGTGCTGAGCAAAGCCTGTAATGAACTCTGAGCAAGTGGAAACCTTCTATCAGAGAGTCTAGAGCAGCTCGGAAGTGAAAGGACACAGAAATACACCTATTTCTCCTGTCCTCCAGCTGCAGTAGTTATTAGGAAGTAAATGATGGCATAATTACCAAAAAGTAAATGGAGTTCAGCACAAGAGAGTAATTGCCACATCACATAAGGCAGACTTTAAAATACACACGTGCTGGTAGATGGGAGCAGGAACCAGGGCTCCTCGATGACCTGAAGAGAATCAGGGAAGCCTTTTGCCCCCACAGCTGACTCTCAGGGATATGCATCACCTTTGCTATTCTCCTGCTTTAAGAGAACAAAAAGGATCAAAGGAAAAAGGAAATAGCTGCAGCTTTCCTCCTACCAGGCTTTTAAACAGAATCATTAAGTTTGGGAAGATGAAATACTTGCAAGGTGAGGGAAAGCTTTGCAATAGAAAGTGCTCATTGCCATTAAAAGCCATGAAAAAGGAACAGTGCTGGGAAATTCAAGATATTACCAATGGACCTTCCCAGCCTAAAAACCCTCCTGCGAGCTGCAAGGACCAGCATTACAGAAAAACAGGGCTAAAAGGCTCATCTTCTGGAGGGCTAAAGCCCAGGTAACCAAGAACAATGCTTATCCTGTAACTGTTAAAGACACAATCCAACACAGCTGCGCTCTGCTATGGAAATCACACACAGCCACCACTGTAACAGGGCTCAGCTCCGGGTGTCTGCTGAGTTATTAAGATAGATTAAAGATGGCTAAAAGAGACATTCCTCTATAAAATATTCAGGTTGAGTGCCTCCAAAGAGGGATCTCAAGCAAAGAAACCACTGAGCACTCCTATCCTCAAAACCCAGTTTCTCCACCCCTTCCACGATGGTTTCAACCAGAGGTGATAATTGAGTCTGGGCTCGTCCCATCCTTCATTGTCCCTTCCATTGTCTCTGTTTGGGTGGTTTGTTCTTTTACCTCTAAGGTGGCAGCTTCTCTTAATGAACGTGGCTTCCTCACCCTTTGGCTTGAGTGGCTCTGGTGCCCTTTTATTGATGAGGTAAAAGCGCAGCATGACTGGGTGAAAGTTCACGGCCTGCAGCCCGAGGCTTGGGCAAAGTTAGCTCCTGCTGGTGAGCAAGTTATGCTGAACAAGTTCCCTATAAGTCCTAAAAATGTTATGTATAAACACAAACCAAGTCCTACCTAAGCAGTGCCCCAAAATCACAAACAACTGAATAAAACATTGACAGACTCAGAGAATAAATTGCCTCAAATCTGAGGCCACAAGAAAGGCAGAGACCAGAAATGGCCGTGTTGAAAAGAAAGCCTGTGAATTAATCATGTAAGCGTACTAAAACATTATTAGTTTTGAACGCTGAAGGTGAAAGAACATTTGTTCACCAAAGGTCATTCTCCCAGCCCAGGGGGGAGTTTTAAAGAGCACATGTTGGAAAATTTGCCTCAGTGTTCATGTTATTTCACCCCTGGGCACCATTTGCAGTGTAAAGAAATTAGTCTGGTAGCCAATGAGTATCCTGGTGTTGAAACCCTCCAGGAAAAGTTAGCATCACTTAAAGTAACAACACCTCACTGCTGGTTCTCACAAGTATTTACTCCTTATTAAAAAAATTAAAATTATCCCAGGCTGGAGATTGAACAAGCCAGACTGATATAACAAACTGCAGATCTGCTGCCAGCAGAAGAAAGGGAACTGCAACTGTGAATCTCGAAGCTATCACCTTTGGAAAGGGAAGAAAATAAAAGACAGCATTGTTTTAATGGGTGGAGGAGAGTGTGAGCACACATCTGGGAAAGAGGCTTTTCCAAAAGAAACTGTCGGTGTGAATGGGGCATCCCACGCCCAGCTACGGTTTCACAAGGATTTCTGTGGAGGAAACACAGAGTGGCTGTGACAAAGGACGTGGTGAAGCAGCTAAAGAGAAAGTCTGACTGCCATCCAACTGCATTTCAGTATTTCCCTGTCTCTTTCAAAGGAAAGTTAACATAAAGTAGCTTTTTCCCATTTAGTTTTCTTTAACGGAGGCAATAGTAATCCCCTTGGAATTTGGTGCCTCTCCAGTGTTTATCACACCATTTATCATCCAGATTTCCAACTTGCAGAGATGTATAATATGAGGCACAACTGTTAAATCATGTTACACTTCTGGCAAGAGATACCATTTATTGTACATGAAAGGAGTCCAGGGGCTGATTTATTCAAATGGTTTCATGAGTTACTTAATCTGACCGAAAAGGCAACCAAAAAAAATGCTTTAAGCTCTGATAAGGCACACTGTATGAATGTTTCTAATGTGAATACATACTGAAAGTTATTTTTAAAACTAACATACTGTACTACTGCGGAGCATGTTTTTCCAAATGTACACTCCATATACTTGGGGCTTTTGCCACTCTAATTTTGTGGAGCATCCTTTACCATCCCAAATGGGCAGTTTCTAATTCCCCTTCTGCAGAACCAGAATTCTTAAGAAAAACTCTCCCAAGGACCCACCAAAGTAATGCATACCAACAGCCCAGCTGGCCCATGTTGAGTTTTGCACACTTCCAGCTTCTGGAAGATGCCTTGAAGGTTTCCCTGAAGAAGTTGGATGCCCACACTGTATAAACTGTAATATATGCAGATTAATGCGCATACTCTACGTACATTAATGTACGCAGTCACTTGCTTATTTGAAAATAGAAAAAGATAATGCAGCGACTGCCAGAAATCCTGTGTTGATCTCAACACCAACGGCACTGAGTGCTTAGTGCTGTGCAGCCACTCCTCTGTGTAAAGGAGCAGCATCTTCCCCTGCTCCCCACGGGAACAAATCAGTGGCTGTACATCTCAGGTACTCTGTGGCATCATCACACTGTTAATAGAAATAACTCTAATTTTCTTCTTCATAGGACAGCAGCCTGCCAGGTGCCCTGCAGTTTTGCCTGATAACTATGTGAGGACTTTAATAGTTGGACTGCCTCAGAGCAGGATTTCCAGCACTAAAATATAAAAGAAATCGCCAAATCTGAGCTATTTAAACTGCAGGTTCCTGAAACTTGTAGTCTCTGGAAGAAGAACCAAGAACAAAAACATGAACCTAAGTATTCACTGGTGGCATGGGGGTAAGGGAGGGAGAAACAAGGACCTGAAGAAGTCCACTGACTCATTTTCCACCACCAGGGAAGTGCTACATCACCTCCACAAACCCCTCCAGCCTTCCTGTGTCCCTGTGGCCAGACTCTCCACATGTGGTCAGTGAAAGCAGTGCCAGGTCAGCACTGGAAGACATCACAAACTGGGAAACACAAAACTGAGCTATGAAGTGTGTGTTGTGGAAGAGGGATTGCCTTGGGGGTGGTCCCAGGTGGGGCAGCAGGGGCAGCAGGGCTGGGGCAGGACCAGCAGGGAAGTCAGCTGGACTGGGGGCTCCACGTGGACCAGTGGCTTTTTCAGAGTGCAGACCTCGTTGTACAGCCTGCATCCTTCAGGAAGATGCTTCCTGCAACCCAGCAGCAGAAAAAACAATACAAAACACCAAAATGAGAGTGTAGCTCAGCTTGTTCTGTGTAAACTTCTTGTTACAGCAGCCCAGAGGTCAAGGACGGAGGTGCAGCCACGCAGACTAATGTGGAGCTGGTAAGACCGTGACAGGCTCACAGCTGAGCCTGTGTGAATGACAGGCTGGGATGAGTGATTGACAGCCCCTCCAGAGGATGAAGTCTGTTTGTGTGCCTGTTTCATCAAGACGACAAGGGGAAAAGGCCTCAGACTGCACCATGGGAGGTTCAGGTTGGACATTAGGAGGAATTTCTTCACTGAAAGGGTGGTCAGGCATTGGAAGGGGCTGCCCAGGGAGGTGGTGGCAATAAAAAGATGTTCAAGGAATGACTGGACATGGCTCTGGGCTGGGTGACAAGGTGAGGATCCTCAAAAGTTGAACTCTATGATCTTGGAGGTCTTTCCCAACCTCAGTGATTCTGTGATTCTGTTTTGAGCATCTTTCACCAAAAGAAGAGCTCTGGAGCTAACAAGCTTCTGTGTGTACTTGAGGCCTGGGTGAGTCCTCCCTAAGCTCAGGACTACCCAAGCTTCTGCTCCTCAGCCCTGTGATGTGGTAGAGGAGTTGAAAACAGCATCCAGATTTCTACACGGTGAGTAATGTGGGATGCCACGGAGACACAAAGAAAAGAGAATCCATTTAAGAATGACAAGAAAAAAGTAGCCCATGGTAACCACTAAGCAATAAAACTGTCAAGATGCTGGAAAACAGACCAATGCTGCAATTTCTCTCACCATACCCAGCAGCTATTATGCCTTACAACACTTCACAGCACAACCACAATTCCTGTATTATTCTAACGAGGGGTACAGCAGAGATTACCAAAATTTAGGAACCACACGGCACTCTTTGCTGAGCAGCAGATGCATTTTAACTCCTGATCTACCATTTTCACCGTTGTAGTTATCAAATAGCCACCTCTGCAATAAAACGCCTCATAGTAACTGCAGCAAGCAGCCGAGGGGAAAGAATTATAGAGTCAGGAAATGGGCAATAATCACCGAGGCGGCAGAGGAACCAGATGTTAGTATGGGATTGTAAACCTGCTAAAAAAAATACCCATAGTCAGCTCTCTGATGCGAGGGCTGTCTGTACCAGAAGGAGGTGAACAGGATCACTGTGTGGATTGGAGGCAAACAAAATGTGGCTGGGGCATAAAGCACATTTTCCTCTGATACAGCTGAGGGGCGGTGCTTGTGTGGAGAGGTTACCCAAGCCCCACTGCCAGGGTGGAGGAGCCCAGGGCAGGCTGTGCAGGGATGTGCCTTCACTCCTTGCTACAAACTGAGGGCTGGAAATGAGCTCTCCAAGAGTTACGAGAGCAGCAGACAGCCCTGAGGCTGCGAGGGCTGAGCTTTTCCTGGGCTGGGTTCCTCAAGGGAGGGGAAGTGCCAAGAGGGAAGATGCTCCCTACAGTTTGCTCAGTGACACTTGTGATCACTGAATCATGGGATCATCAAGGTTGGAAAAGACCTCCAATATCAAGAAATCCAAGCTTCACCTGAACACCCCCATGTCCACAAATCCATGCATTGGCACGTCTACTCATTTTTTGAACACTTTCAGGGACAGTGGCTCCCCCACTTCCCTGGGCAGCCTGTTCCAGAATGACGTGAAGTCATTCTGAATTGCTTATTTTGATATTTGATCCATAAATGGGGGAAAAAAAAGTCCAGAACAACAATCACACAGCACCTCTTTTATACTTTTACACTTATACTGTTATATTTGCATCCACTTATTTTTTAAAACAACTCCAAAATAAATCAGAAGTCCCTATTATTAAAAGTACAACCAAGGTTGCTAGGGGCAGTGGGGAGAAAAGAAAAGCAGGGTAGCTGGAAAATCTTTAAGTGGTGGCTTGGGAGCAGAAAGATGGACAAGAACAACACACTTTTAAAAGAAAAAGTGCAAAACCCATGCAAAAAGCAGAGTCTGTAAGTCCCATTCTCTGTCCTATGAATTGTTACCCTTGGCAGTGAGCAACTCACTCACTGTACACTGGATCCCAACCAAGTAAAATAATAAGCAGGGCTTCAGTCAAACCCTACATGCTAATAATGCTGAACCAAATACTGAGAGAGATGTACAAACATCATCTATCACTGTGCAAGCTCTTTTTCTCCCCTTTTTTTCTTTCTTTTTTTTTTTTTTCTTTTTCTTAAGGTGAATTTAATGATTTAATGCTTGTGAATGCTTCCAGATTTATGACCCCAGACTGTAATTTTCTGGCTTTTCCCCATACAGAAACAGAGAAAGCATCCAGCATTTAACTGATCAGAGTGCAACATCCTCCAGCATGGCTGGAAAAAACAGCACAAAGAGCTGCCCCAAGGCCCACAAACCCAGAGTCCTGCGTACACTGAAATCACTCTGCTCCTCCTGCATCACCAGCTCAGCAACAATCGGAAGGAATTGTGGTTCATTATTGGAAAAGAAATTCTGTAGCTTATGACACTTCAGAGCTGAAACAGTTGTTGTGGTTGAATGTATTTTCAAAAAGAAAATTAAAACTTTGGTTGTTGGCATGTAGAAAAAGAGGCAGAGTAAAGCACTGAGGCTTTTCCTGTTGATTAATAACCAGAGGGAAGAACTTAGCTGAAACCACACATGTTCACAAGATGATCCTGTCTTCAGAATCAACATTACTTGACCAACAAAAACTTAATGTGACGTTTTGGCCCAGCCATGAAATGAGAGAGACTCTTGATCAATGATATCATCATCTAAAATAAAGTACGTCTTCAATGGCTGTTCTGATCAGAAAGAAACCAGAAGCTGTGAAAAAAAAGACCAAAGAGTGGTGAGTGAAACAAAAGCACCATGAAGAATAATGTTCCTTGCTGGCAAAAGAAATCCACAGTCACCTTCTGCAGAGGCAGCTCTGTGAGGAGCCGTGGTCCTGCACCAAAAAAAGCCAGGGGCAGGGCACACAGGAGTGAAAAGCGGGTGCTGTAGTTTCAAATAAAGAAAATGGAACACAAGCACAAATAATGCTTTTTACTGCAAGGAAGGAAAAGGGATCTCCAAAGAACACGTCAAGAAAATACTGAATGTAATATGAGAATAGACATCTGTGGAGGCACTGAGGATACGACTCTGGATAAAAGTAGGTGGGGTTTGCCTAGAACAGGTCTGCATGGATGGAACCACAGAACCACAGAATATCCTGAGCTGGGAGGGATGCTCAAGGGTCCCTGAAGTCCAGCTCCTGGCCCTGCACGGGACACCCCAAGAACCACAGCATGAGCCTGATAAGGTTGTGATAAACTTATCACAGGCACTGAGGGCTGAAGGGGGTTAGAAAGGTCACAAGCAAGGGACAGAGTGTTCTTCAGATACTAAAAAAACATAAATTGCACAATGCAACTTCTCAAGCTCCTGAAAGCAGAAGGTGATGCTTCCTGGCACCGCAGTGCCTCTGCCGAAAATTTGAAAATGTTGTCAGTTTGTCTGTGCAGTGTGGCAGGACAATGTGATGCACTGAAGGATCCTATTTTTAAGGTATTTCTGCATGGATAATTTCTGTTACCCTTACAGTCAACAGGGAATCAAATCACATTTACACACTGCCAGTGGTGTGGACTGGGAATATCTCTCTGGTAGCCCACTCCTTGTGCAGCTCCTCAGCCAAACCTTGGTTTTTGATGCCACCCAAAGCAGTGAACCCCAGAACCATGGCAGTGTCCACCACAGCAATTCCTACACCCCTGCTGCATCTCCACCTAATTTTGATGCTGCTCCAACCAGCCAGTGCATGTAAGCTCATCGTTCTTTCAGCTGTAGGGCCTGAAAATTGCAGGAGTGGGCCACTATTACAGTAATTGTGAAGAGCATTTTGGAAATTATCTTCCTTTTGATACAGGCCCTCTCCTGCTGTGCTTCAGAGGATGCACAATTGCTGAACCCAGAAGGGTAAATCATCTTAAGGAAGGAATGACAGCTCGTTCTTTGAAAGAAGAGACAGCTGGTTTCAGCACACTGCTAATCTTTGTGATTTCATGTTACAGCTTTCATTTAAGGCAGGCTATAAACTAGACATCTGAAGAATTATGAAAGAAATTATTCTTTTCATAGCTTTAAAATTTCAAAAGAATTTGCAGTGATTCTGTAAAACATTTGCTCTACAGCCTTTCAGAGATGAGAAGCCAAACCAACCTCATTACAGACAAAATTATTTAAGTGGGGCACTTAAACCTGTTTGGAACTCCGAATAAAAAGTGTGTGGTGGTGACCTCCAAATAACCCCTGACTTAAATGCAATCCTTAGTCTCAGCTGCTTTAATAGCTCCATAACTCCAGCACAGCCAAGTTTTCCTCCTGGAGTTTCATGATGATGTTCATTTTTTCTGGGGAAATAAGCAAGACATCTACAATGACATCATGATTTTCCCGGTGCTGTGCTCTTTGGAGAGTGTCCTAGCAGCTATAGCTGGATGTAAAATACTTAAATGAGACTCTGACACCGCTCATTAGGGAGAAACAGATTTTGTGCTTTTGGTTTATAGGTTGGTTGTTGTATTTCCCAAAGAACAATTGCCAAATATAAAACCAGGACTAGCAAATAGCAGTGGGGCAAGTAGGAATGTTCAGTGCTCCTCAGAGAAGTCCCAAAACTTATCTTACAGCAGGCAATTTGTCTTGTAGGAGATGCTAATCAGCATTTGAGAGATAATTTGAAAAAGAGATAAATTGGCAGATAAATTGAAGATGACTCTTTCCCTTGAGAAAGTTACTGGCCCAATCGCTATTTTACAGGTTCAAGTAGTTCCACTTGATGTCTAATGCTGAGCATAGTTATAACATTTGTCAACCTTCTCCAGCTGAGATGTCCAACAAGTGTCCCCAAAAAAATGAGGAGAGATTCCTCCTGCCCCCTGACTTTCCTCCGTGAAATCAACGATCTCTCATTTCTTACTTTAAAGACCCAGGTAAAAATCCTTCAGAAGACAGGAGTATTATGTTACCACTGCCACCTGTATTCAGCTGCCCCTAGAAATGGAGCCATGAAGCTCAGGGTACATTATATTTATTTATTTATTTGTATTTGTGTTTTATTTTTATTTTTACAGATATACACGTACATGCATATATATGGATTATATTGTATCTTTTTAATTTTTATGGCAGTTAGGTTTTTGGTTAGATTTTTTTAAAGGGGAGGACTCTTTGACTACTGGATGATCATTGCAAAATCAGCTGCCCACTGCCTACTGTTATAAAGGACAGGGGCTTCTCTAGAAACCAGCATAGTGTTTACAAGAAGTTATCCAGCAGGGGAGAGACAGTAAGAAAATGGGGAGCCTAAGACAAAGGAAAACTGGGAAACAAATTTAAGGGTTGCCTGTAGCCTTTAGAGGGAGGAAATCCAGAGCTAAAGATCACAGGTTTGGATCTCTGAGCCAAGAAATTTCCTATTTCTACTCAGCTTGGGCTAGGATTTGGAGATAATTAGGATTACCTGACTGCTGGCTTTCTCGTGTGAAACAACCTGCCAGTTCCCAAATATCAGCTAACCATATACCCACAAGTAAACCTGCACCTTACATCTGAACAAGCAGGACCCGAGTGTGACTCTTTCTCTGGTGCCATTTTTAATAAAAAAAAAGAAATATTATTTACATCTTCATGGAGAGCAGGTAGGAAGTCAATGCTCTTGCCCAGAAGCCTGCCACACAAAAATCCCATTTCATTAACAGGAGTATAAAGCCAACTTCCCCACACCAAAAATCTGAATTTAAAAGAACTTCATGGAGTGATTTGGGAAGGCAGAAGAACACACTGGGAAAGCCAACAATAAAGCAGCAACATCGCTCCTGTGACCCAAATCAAACTCAAAGATACCAGGCAGGAGTGGCCCCTCCACACCATGAGGTTGTTCTTCCCCCTTATTCCACTGAAAGAGATGCTGGGTTCCCTTTTCTCTCGCACTTCATCTTGCTGGAGTCAGATAACAGCACAATGGAGACAGCAAACAGCAAGCAGATTCTGGAAACGGTGTTTATTCTGAAGCTGGCAGAACCCAGAACTTCTCAAAACATCCAGGAGAAGCAATGGATATTTGTCCTGGCAGAGCAGGGGCAAAGCCTGGGACTGGGTACTCCTGCCACCCTTTCCCTCTGAGGGAACAGAGGCACACAGAGCCCTCCTGAGGCTGAGAGCCTCGACAGGAGCAGACAGCAGAGCAGAGCCGAGGGTCAAACACCTCCCTGGCTCCCGCAGTGACCTCTGAACCTGTTCTGAGCACAGCTGTCAACAGAAAAGGTGTTTGCTCTCCTTACAGCACTGTGCTCCTGATACGGGCGGCCTCTCACACAGGTAACTTTCCTCCCTCAGATGCCCAGTGATTCCTTTCACTGCTTTCTGTAAATATTTAACCTGAATTCCGTAGCAGACTCTTTCCTTTAGGCAATATCACAGAACCACAGGATGCGTGCCAACAGTTCCTGAGGTTCATTGAGTTTTTTTACCACTCACATTTTACACTCTATATCTATATTCCAGTTTTTTCTCTTTCTTTACCATTTCCCCCCGATGTTACATGAAATTATTTTCTCCTTAGTTTCAACTTTCTTTTATATTTCAAAGAGGCAAAAAAAATCAATAAGGGTTCATTCACATCTAAGCTCCCAGCTACCTCCTGTAACCATATTTTATTGAATATCACGCGAGGAACTAGAGAGATCAGCAGATCAGGCAGTCATTCAGGGATCAAATCAGAAGGCTTATAAACTGCTCCTCCTGACATCCAAATGAACCTGTTACTCAACTTTTCTGACAAAAAGAGATTTTATCGCACTTAAGTCAGGGGAAAAGAGCAATAGGGCAGAGTAATTATGTCGACTGTTCTTTCCAAGCAGCATTACAATGAAGTTGTCCTCTGCTGCTGCTCTTGTGACTCATTCTTGGGATATTTGAACCAAAACAGTGCTGACCTGCATCAAGAGAATCAGCAATTAGAAACAACAACAAACATATTGCAACTCTGGCAGTTACTAAGAAAGGCACAGTTTTTTACTTTGAAGTAAAAATTCTGCACATTTATAATCTGCTTTACAGGAATAAAAAGCAAACAAACACAGGAAGTAATAGAATAATAGACAGAGAGCATGTGCAAATGCTCAGCTGCAATTTACCAAGCAGACACAATTAATTAGGTACACAAACATTGCTGAACCAATATTTTAGTTCATCAAGCCACGAAGACAACAGCAAAACATGTACACAATCTGCAAACAAAAAAAAGTTATTACTATAATTATCTATTCCTCCATTTCCTGGGCCAAGTACTTTGTGCTTTAACATGGAGCTATGCATTACCTGAAAACACAGATAAAGGAAAGTTTAGGGGAAAGGTGATAGATTTGAAGGATAAGCCTGAGCTTAGGGAGCGCTTCCTGTACTGCAGCACCAGAAGATAAATATGGGAACGGCTGATAATGGCCAGCACAGGACATTGTGCCCCTCACTCCCTGTTCTGCAGCAGTGATTCAGCCATTTATGATAACCAGGGTGGTCGAGGCAAGGAGGTGTCCCAGAAGCAGAATTTCCTGACCTTGGGTCAGGGAAAAACTCTCTCACACAACGTGTCTGAATGGCTGCCATGACTCAATGACAATCAAAACGTTTTCTGATGTTAGAACATAAAGGGGAGAGCAGGAAAAGTGAGAAAATTAGGGGGGAAAAAAACCCTCCTGGCATGTGGTAGGTATCAGAAGAGAAGCAGCAGTTTCTTGCAGCCAGCAGGACCCGGCACGTGAGTGCCAAACTCTACCTCACCCAGTTTTTGGGAGAGATTTAAAGAGCATCCTGCAGAGACAGCTCCCCGTGATTTATCTCGTCTAAGTCCTGTGCTCTGAGATTTAGAGTATCTGTTTTCAATCAGCTTCCCAGCGCTGCACCTGGAGGGGTCCCATCCCTGCTCATCAGTGCTTTGGGAGTGAGAGTTGTCCTGCTTAGGGTTTCATTTTTCACGCCTCAGACCAGGGCGCTCAGTCTGGCTTGTGCTGGTGCTTGGGAAAGGGGACAAACTGAACCAGAACCAAAGTAAGGGTGCAGAAATGTCCATGCTTCAGGGAACAGAGCACTCCCAAATTCGTGTTATAATGCTGTGATATCCTTTCACAAGCCCCATCCCAACTCGGGTCGCTCACACACAGCACAAGCCTATCACTCCATCAGGGAACACCCTCCGTATTATAAATAACCTCCTACTTCAAAGGCTAACAAATTACTTTGATGCACTTTTAAAGTCAATTCTCTGGCATTTTTGCCTGATGGGAAATCATTAAATAGCTCAGAACACCTTGTTTGCATTTCCAGCTGCTGCCTCTGAGAGGAGGCACTGGCCCCTTTGCCCTCTGAGATACCACTGTCAGTAGCATCCACATCAAACAACCTCAGAGTAAACTAGAGGTCCAAGCACTGCGCGTGCCTGCGTTTTTCCAGGGAAAGCTCAGATTCAGCCATGGAGATCACCAAATCAATGAAAAATCATGGCTAGGAGTCCTTTGTAACCAACAAAGCAAGAGTGTCACAAAAGCACAGTAACCAGCTATTAATCACATCTCTTTGATAACCCTGACCCTGCTAAAGCATAGCATCTGTCTTGTGTTTTTTGTGGCTGGAAGCCAAACCTAGGATCAGGAAACAACTATTTCACTGGTCAGATGTTAACATAGCACAGCATGTTGACTTTATAACCACCCTATGAGCTCAGAGAATTTAATGGAACTGTCTTTTATTTGGCTCAGCCCCATTTATTAATATTACCGGAGTGAGTAACTCATATGATCACACATGGACTCGAGAGAGACATGTCTAGACAGACCCAGAAGTGCCCACTCTCTTTTCCACAAACAGGCAAAACCTGAAGCTTACAACGAGCAAAAGCTGGAGTAGCTGTTTCAGCTCACACTGGAAACACTCCCATCTCTTACTGTGGAGGTAGATACATGTGAACAGTAGCAGGCAAGAGTTTTCAACCCAGAACCAGATGGTAAAAATTAGTGGCATTTATGCCAACTGAATGATTAGGGAGAGAGAGAAGTGGTGATCAAAGGAGTCATATCACCAGAGGGGAAAAAAAACCCCAAAACCTAAACAAAATTAATTATTGCAGTACTTGAAAGTGGAATTAGCTAGTAACCAGTAAATCCATCTAGGTTCACAAAGTCACCTACCACTTCTTGATACCACTGTGGCTGCTGCTTGGCCAGGCCTGGTCTGCATCCTTTATAACACAGCCAAGACCTGGTTGTTAGGGAGATTCAAAGCTTGTGCTCCACTAGCAGCTCCTCCTTCTCCTGTGTAGGATTAGTTCTTGCACCAGCCTTGTTTTTTTGGCATTTTGTGTTGCAGGAACAAACTGTGCTTTGAGAGACCAACGTGGGCACAATGCCAGCAGCTGTGGTGGGCTTAAATGGCCAAATGAGACAAAGGGGAGTGAGGAAAGATGGGAAAGATGATGAATCAAAGCCCAGATTGATACCCCAGGAGGTATCTCTCACCCAGGGGATCTGTCGTGGCCCCTGGATCCCTGGCAGTGTCCAAGGCCAGGTTGGACAGAGCTTGGAGCACCCTGGCATAGTGGAAGGTGTCCCTGCCCATGGCAGGGAGTGGAGTGAGATGGGCTTTAACCCAAATCAGTCTGTGACTCTATGAGTCTGTGGTTTTATTCACCTCACACCATGAAAGCTGGATGGAAACTGAGTTTGCCAAACAGAATTGCCCCCTTAGTCAAGGGAAAAAGTGGGCTCTTGCCCCAAAAGCAGCCCCTCTTACCTGCCTTCCACAGGGTGATTTGTCCCTTGTCTCCACTGGCAAACAAGGAATCCAGGTAAGCAGATGAGGTTCTTACTTTCCTTTTAGGATGGCCAAACTCCAGACATTAGAAATCTGCGCTCAGACAGAAAGAACCTGAGTGAACCTTGGCTTCACTGTGAGCCTAAACAGACAGAGGTCAAGGCCTAGACATTTACAGGCTCACTGTACCACGTATTTTGAGCATTTTCATTTATTTCACATGAGATTTAGTTGTTTATGCTTGAACATAACATGCCTATTAGAGTAAATTGGAGATTTGAGAAAACAAACACGTCTTGCAAACACTTGAGCCACCGCCAGCTCTTTCACCCATGATGCCTAACGCAGCCTGCTTAACTTTCCCTGAGTAGTCCTGTCTTCATCTGCCAGAGGCGTTTCTCTGATTCTCTTGTCTCTCTTTGCCATCCAATACACTTCACGATATCATTCAAATAACACAGATGCAGCCCTGAAATGTGCATTGTTTTGAACACAGACAGGACCAAACACCTGGGAGCCGTGTGCTGCCAATGCTGCTCTGTGTAGTCGCTCCAATGCACTTCCACGTGGTGCTAATTCCCAGATCAGAATTATTCTCCCAAATCACAGTTATCCTCTTTTAAATATGCAAAACATTTAAGCATGTGATTAACTTGAAGCATTTGCGGCCAGTGAACACTAAGCATTCTCCTGGGCCCCGGCTGGATGGCAACTTCAGTTACTTGAGGGAGGAAATAATTCTGGTTCAGCAGCCCATTGCTTTGGGGCCTGCTTCTTCCCTCTAACTATGGGATAAATCCACCTGGAAAGGGAAAAGCTGGTTTGTTGGGGAGGGAAGGAAGGAAGGAAGGAAGGAAGGAAGGAATTAGAGAAAAGTAAAAAAGATCAGGCGGAGGCTGATATATCATACACACCACAAACAAAAGAAAACAAACTCAGCCTATCACCTCAAGAAGTGCTTGTGTCACCTTGTATTACAACGTTTTCTGTAGAATCTATGAACTGACTCCTTTTGATGGTGTTTCCCAGACATTTAAGGTCCTGAAGGACCTAACTGGAAGTCTCAAGGTAGCCATTATTTTTATTTAAAACAATAGGGTTAAGAGCTTTGTTCCCCCCTGCTCCAGCTGCATCCAGCTCCCCGCACAGTGCCCGCAGCGGGACAAAGTGCTTGGAAAGCAAACACCTGCCAGAAGGGTACTTAGATGGAATCTGCAGTGTGTAAGACCACAGCTCGAGCAGTCTGTCAGCATCCAGTCCAACTGCACTCAGGCACAGCACTCGGGCGTGACCCTCACCTGCCAGCGCTCCAGTGGCCAACCAACCTGGCAGCAGAGGCTGTCTGGCAGGAGAGTGAGAATGAGAAGGCAGCTGGGCTCTTTTTTTCTTTTTTCCCCTTTCTTTTCAGTTGAGACAGGGCTATATTTTTCCAGATGTTCATTGCTGGAATTTGTTGCGGGCTTTTCTCCTCCCTCAGCAGAACCTGGCTCCAAATTCCTCACAAACCCAAGCGGAAAAGGGGGTCTTGAGTGGACAAACAGACACGCAAAATAAAACCCTCTGGCCATGCTAAAGGATCCCACTTCAAAATTACCAAAGTACAGTTAGCTGAAAGAAAACTAGACAGGCAAAATGGATTATTTTAGACATATTTTTTGTAGCACTGATCTATACAGAAAATCTTCAGAGTATTTGTCTGACTCACAGCAAAAGGATGGATTGAAACACTGAAGACTTTTTTGAGATAGAACAACCATCTCCTGGGTACATTCAGTAGGGACAGTGGTTTTGGGACAGTGAGGAAGGTGTCAGAGCTGGGGAGAACGTAAATCCCTGCTTATAGACTCACAGAATCATGAAGGTTGGCAATGACCTCTAAGCTCATTGAGACCAACAAAGAACAAAAACAGGGCAGGAGGCCACTTGTGAAACCGTAATGCATGGCCTGTGCAATTAGCCTTTGCACAGAGTGTGTTTTAACGAGGACAGACCTTTAATTGAAACTGTACAACCAAGCTGAGAATTTTCCTTTTGCCTCTCCCCTTTATTTAACCACAGGTAAGTGCAGATGGTCAAGAGCCAGGAATTCCTCGATCCCGAGCTGCATTTGGAGCCAAAACCTCCTAAATAACGGAGGGCAGAGGAAAGCTGTTTGTGCACAGATTCCTGGAGGGCTGTCCCAGCCCTGCTCTGGCTGGGGACACTCTGTGCCCTTCCCCAGGTGTGTCACACAGGGCTGGAGCATGGGCACTGCCCACGGGCCTCAGACCTTCCCCGTGGTGTTGGAAAAGCTAAGGAACAGGAACACCAGGGGCTTGGGTATCCCTCACATGCCGTTTTTGTCTGATTTGACTCCATTATTTTGGGTGGGGTGCTCCTGAACAAACAGGCAATCCCTGGGCTGGCCAGTGCAAGCAGAAGTGTGTTTTGGTGATGCACCAAGTCCTTGAAGCAAGTGAGGACTTTCCTTACAAGAAAATCAGCTCGGAGTCAGTCTGCCCTAGATGGTTCCTACTGTTTTTTAAAAGACAGAAAATTACCTCGTGGCACTTGAAGTGCCTTTCCACAGCACAAGGCCTTGAGTGTCCAATGTATCCTTTCAGTACACGTATCTAAATGCTGATGGACAAGCAAAATGAACCTAAGGGCTCCAAACTCTGCAATTCCTAGCTGACATTCATTTCCCCAAACTCAACCCTTCTTGACAGCTGCCCCAGCTGGCAACAAAACACATACAAATACAGACACAGTTGATTTTGGGGTATCTCTGACAATATTTACATAGCCTGCCGCTGGGTGTTTCGGCAGCACAGCTGCTTCCAGCCGATAACTCTCTGCCTGCAATCACAACGGCACAGCTTTATTGCATGGGGGAATATGTGTAGTCATGAACACGACATGAGCGTCCTGCCTGGTTTATTAACCTGGGTATCTTCGAGGATCACTTGGACATTCTAGACACACTGAGTGCTCAGGAAAATCTGCAGGAAATTCAGGGACTAACGGATTTCAGAGGTGTCTTGTAATATTTCCTAATAAAATTGCCAGTGTCCTCATTACAGGGATGCAGCAGCAATAAAACCAACCATGAGGCAGCGAGGGGTGACTGTCAATCCCTAATCACACACAGGGATGCAGATGGACAGGTGAATTAACAGGCAGGCAGATAGATACATACACACATACTCATACATACAGAGAGAGATGCACAAGGAATTTCGAGAAAGGGTATTTTCTATGTGATCAGAAGGATCTAGCAGCCCTCAGACAGACGTATTTTTCTTCCTCTCCCTCTCACAGGAGCCAAAACCTGTTGAACAACCCTTCACCACCAGTGAAACAGAGGCTGGGTCCTTCTCTTGTTGTGTTGGTTCACCTGCAGGAGTCGGGGAATAAAGCCACAGGTGTGGAAAATGGAGATGGATCCACTTCAGTCCACTCCCCATCTTCAGCCAGGTGGTTTTACCTGCCACATCCAGGGCAGGTGAGATGATGTCATGAAGAAACTCTGCTTGACTGCTCCTGGAGGGCAGAGAGTCCCAAATCTGATGTGAGGCCGCAAGGCTGATCCATAGCATACCACGGCAAACCCTCACACCTGTGCATCGTCCCACCAGCTCCACTTCGGATGCCAAAGCGCTGGATAAATGAACAGAATTTTTCCAAAAATGCCCCAGATTCTTCCTGCCTTCTTCCTATTTTTGAAAAGGGTGACAACAGCCTGTGTGTGAGCCCCAGTGAATATTGCTTTGATGTGGAGCTCAGAAGACATATCATGGTGATAATTCATTCACAGGACCAGCCAGTGAGCCTGGTGTGTTACTTACACATATTGTCTTCTCAGATGCTGACATTTCATCTTCTTTTCACAATAAATCATCTTCTGCGTCGAACTGAGGATTTTCTTCTAAATAACAGAGCTGACAATGATACATTTCAACACAACTGGATTATGAAGCTGTCAGCCCCAGCTCTGCTCCCCAATCTCTATCCCTGTCAGCAGTGGCTGGCTGAAGAAATTTCAGCCTGGAAACCACTCTGTTACTGAGCAGGTTTTTACAAATCTGCAGAGGGAAAGGGAAGGAGGGAGGAGAGCATCCCCTCTTCTCTGTGGTCAATCTGGAGGCACAGACCAGGGCAGTTAGAAACTGAAATTACTAATTACCTTCCACGACATAAATGATATTTTTGTGCACCTTGTTGGGCAGTGCATTGGGTGGCTGCTGATACATCATTAATCATCACCACATAGATTTAATCACATATCACCACCCTGTCCAGTGGGTGCTGGCATTGCACCACCAAGGCAAAGGTACTGCTGTTGTATTTGCTTTTAATAGCAGGGGAAGCTGTAAAATCTGGTCTATGAGAGAAAAGTGCTCCTACAACTCCCCCCCAGCCAACCAACCCTTGTGCCACAGTTAAACCACAGCCACCAGCAGCTCCAACCCCACCTCGAAAACCCAGCTGAACAACTTAAAAAATGAAGGGTGGGAGGAGTGAACACACGCCCAGCCCGCCCTCTGCAGCCACACATGAACCCATCCCAGCACAACACAGTAAGTGGGATTTCACCACGGCCAGGGCCGCACATAAACATATCTGCTCGGTGAATGTAATCCATGAGAAACCCCAAAACAAAGCAGGAGACAATATTCAAGCTGCTTAAAAATCATTATTAAATGAGCTAGAATCCAATTAAAGCATTTTTCCATGGAAGTAAAAATCCCAAGGAGGACAGCACACAGTAATGCAGAAAGGCCCAGAAATATTCGTGCTATAAGAGATCTGACAAATGCTTAAAATGAGGATTCAAAATCTGTTACACAGAGTGAGGGTGGGTGATATGCTGAGTAAAAGTCTCTTATTAGTTGCAAGACATTAGAGATTAATTTAAAACCTCAAGGGACTTTATAGTCTTGTCAGGAGCATCTGACTCCAAATGTTCTTTTTACAGGCATGACCTTTGATTTTTTCCTCATTTTTTAGACTTAGGAACACCCCTTGGCAGTGAGTCCACAGACAGGACATGCTACTGGACAAAGTATTTATTTCCCGTGTGCAAAGTTAAAATCTTGCAGCTTCAAAATTTAATGCCTTCCCTCTTCTGTGTTACAGGAATGAGAGAAAGGTGGCTCTCGTCTCTTCTGAACATCCTTCTCCCAAACTGGTGGTCCTACTAAGACCTTTTACACTTTATTTATTCCTCTCCTTGTATCACCAACTATCTCAACCTCTTCAGTCTCTCATCAGAGGGACAATTTTCCAAGTCCCCGAGCATTCTTGTCACTTTCTCCTCAACCACTTGTGACTTGTAAAATGTAGTCACTTGTCCCAGAGCTGTGACCAGACTTTAAGACACAGGAAAAAAATGTTGACAGACTTTGAGAATCACAGTTTTTTAACTGTGTCCAGGTTTCCTTGCACCTCCTCCAGTAAATTTATTTGTTCTCTTCAGAAAATGTCAGTTGTCTTTGTCAGCGTAAGTTTTTCCACTGCACTGAACTGCAGGAATGCAAAGCTCCAGTATTTCTTTTTGTTAAGTTTGGGCGTCTGATCCCCGGGAAAGAGCTCTGTTCATCATTTTACATCAACACTATCCCATAGTTATTTCATATTAATCCTTTCTTGAGGAAAAAATATGGATGCATTCTTAATTATTCATGGGGGGTTAAAAATATGCCAGCATGTAAAAAACAATTATTCACTTCAGCAGGCTGTTCAGCAGGTGAAGTCCAGCTGGAAAAACGAAGCACATGTCACATACCCATGTAAGAAGAGTATTTCCTGTATCATGGAATCATAGAATGGTTTGGGTTGGAAGGGACCTTAAAGATCAGCCAGTTCCAGCTCCCTCAGCTTCCCCTCTCTTCACTGAATTAACTCCTTCTCTGAGCTTCCCCCTGCAGATTGACTGATACCCTCTCTCCTGAGCCCAAAATGTGTGACCAAAAGACAAAGCTACTCCAGACAGAGGAAAAAGAAAAGTGTTTTTTCGCTCCTGCTCTGTAATACGTTTTTGTAAAGCCCCTCCATGCAATCACAGCACAGAAGAGGCTCTGCATCCCCAGCCCACCCCCTGCTCCAAGGGTCTGTAACCACCACTAGACCAGCTCCAGAGTGGCTTTGCCCACCCACTTCTTGTCCATCACCAAGGAAGGAGATTCCTCTGGGTAGCCCAGTACAATGCTGCAGGACCCTCCTGGAGAAGAAAGCCTTCGTGGACGCAGCCCAGTGCGTGGTGTTTGCTCCCTCTGGTCTTCTCTGCCAGTGCTGCACCTTCGGGTTCACCTTTTGGAAACCCCTTCAAGAGGCCATTTACACCCCAGTTTTCCCGGTGGGACCTGGACACCTCTTATCAGCTGATAAGTGAGTGATCACCTCTGGTGTGGAGCTGACAGGAAGCCCTCCAGAGTCACAACTGCTGCCTTGACCACATCAGTCTTGGCTCTGGTTGTTGTTAACGAGACAAGTTGGGCTTTTAATTGCAGCCTCTCCAGATGTGACATCACTGCTTTTTCCAGCGCCGTTTCTTCCTCCATCAACCAACAGCACAACAGTTCCTAAGCTAAAAGATTCAGAGCAGCTACAAAAACAAAATACTGACAAGTAAAAACACTAAAGTAGATGTACAACCACACAGATGGATTTTCCCATGAAAGATGAACCAGAAAAATAAATCTGGAAAAGGGTTTGGAAGAAAACTCGTATGAATTTTTTCTTTCTTTCTTCAACTCCCCCCACCCCTGTTTTTCTAATGACAATAAATTTTCCACAGGATTCAACCTTGTGAAAAGTCTCTGGGCAAGCTCATCAAGTAGAATAGTCCCTAAAGTCCTAAGGGAAAAAAATAGGAAGAAGACAAAAACTCTTAAAACTCAATGGGTAGCCATTATTATGTTCTGCTTAGCAGCCAAAGCAGCTCCTAACAGGAAAAAAAAATTGCTTTTAATTCCTGGAGTCATGCTCATGCATGTCTTGCTCCCTGCAGTCAGATCAGCGTGACGTGTCTGTCTGTTTTGCCAGCCCTCCTGGCTCCACAGCGGATGCACAAACGGTTCCTGCTCTGCCTTTTGCGGTTCTACAACCCCGCGTCTCGTAAACCCCCTCACTGACCTCCAGCTCACCAAAGGGAAACAAGCCCACTGAGTCTCCCGCTTGGGTGATCCACCCTCCGTGGCTGGGGTGGCTCTCCAAAGCCACCAGTGATGACCCAGCCGTGTCAGCTGTTGGCTGGGGTTCGATGAGAGCGCTGCTGATCTCAAGCACGGTCCTGTTTTGAGAGTTTCAGAAATGCCAAATGTTTCCCTTGCTCCCCGGCAGTTGTGGTTTATTGTCCTTGCATGAAGATGATGTAAGCCCAGTTTTAAATGCCCCAAACACCCTAAATTTCAATACTTTACTTACAGGTCCATGACACCACTACCACCACCTCCACGTTCCCTTTTTCACCCTGTTTCTCTTAATTACATCCCAAATGTGTACAATATGGAGAACCATGGAGGATGACTTGACTTTAATCTCAGCTCTAGCAGTGGCTGGGGGAGAGGCAGAGCCAGCCAACACCAGCATGTAGTTGGCAGATTTCAGATATTCTTGATGTCAGCTGGGTTTACCTCATCAGCAAAATAACACCCCACTTAAGGAAAGATTGCTGTTCTCCTCTTTACTTAATCTCTTTTTTATTATTTTAGCATGAAAGTCAAGTGCAGAAGAAAGCATTTGAATGTGTTATTAAAGAAACTGCCTTCAATTTTCACTGCCACTCCTAGCCACCAAAGTGAAACAAAATGCCCAATTCTGGCTTCATGTATATTTTTCATTTTCACAACTCAACTGCAGCATTTTAACTTCTGCGACTCAATTGCAGCATTTTTTTTTTCCAATTTAGCTTAGAAGCAAAAAATTACTTCCAAGGGCACAGAAAGCCACATGGAAAAGCTCAAAGGACTGGAAGGACAGTACCTCTAATTGAAGAACTCATCATCACAGTCCAACTCCTACTAAAGAGCAGATGAAAAACACCAAGGTCACTCAGATAGAGGAGATTAAGGTACAGCCATTCCACCACCTTTCCCACAACCACCTTTATCCCATGTTCTGGTAGTCCTCACTCTGATGCCTCCTGTAGCCATTTAGTTTCCAAAAGACAGAAATGGTTTTAACTATTAATCATAAGGATAGGAATTCATTGACATTTCCAACACATTTTCAATAGAAACAGAATATGGAAACAGATTTCGCTGTCAGTTACAGTCTTTGAGTTCAGTCAGTGAAACTACTGTCATCTCTTTCAGCTTCAGCCCAAGCAGGAGCAGGAACTCTTCCAAAATAATGTGCAAAGTATTACTTTTGACACTCAGTATCATCTTACTTCATCAGCAGTTTCAATCTAATTAATTCCGACTGGCAGAAAACAAAGGAATGGGACAACTACAGAGGTCATGCCACAAGACAGAGTCCATGACCCTCAACACTTGTTATTTGCTGTTGCTGTTACCCATAAATGGGCTTTTGTTCACTAAAGCTGTTGGTAATCACGCTAACATACACAATCATATGAATTAAATGAATGAATTAATTAACTCTTCTGTCCACCATGTACTCTATGTCATTGTCGTGGTTTGATGCTGGTTTAAACGCCAAACACACGAAATCCAATTATGTGCATAAGGGGAAAATGGATTTATTGAGGAAAATGTAGAGAAACTTTGGGGCAAAACAAGATCTACACTTAAACAGTTGCAATAGAAAAGAAAGTTTTTTATTAACGGAATGAAAAAAACTGATAAGAAATTGAGGCAAAACCTTTAAAAACACTTTTTCTTTCCCAATGCCTTCTCCTTTACCATAAACCTTTCACAAGTGAAAAATAAAACAAGAACATCACATTTTTGGTCAGAGTTACATCTTTTTAAAGAGTCTATTTATGCTTTAGGAAAAAAGGTTTTTCTACTATGCCACAGAGTTTTCACAAACCAACAGTCCCACCCAGAGATAATCTGTTGCAGTGAAGAAGGTATTTTTCCCATGAATTTTTCGCAGTTTTCCCACAATGCCAAAATCACGGGCCACAGGAGAAAACAGGGTTTTAATTTTTAAGGATGAGTTATC
>WEIT01029195.1:1053-11269 GCA_013389985.1 Dryoscopus gambensis
CCCGTTTTTATACTCCACTTATTTTTTACTAGTACTTTACATATTTTGAGTATTTCAATTTTACACTTCTCATCAGACTACTTGTTGCTGAGGACAGGAAAAGCACGTAATGTAGGACCTTATATAAATGACATGTCCTATTCATGTCATTTGATTGTAGTGTTTGTTAGGATACATNCTGAATGTTGAAGCACATTCAAAGTGATAAAAGAAAAGCACTTGAGAACTTTATATTCTGAAGTACTTTTGGAGACAAATGGGGTGCTGGGGAGGGTGAGTTGGTTTGTTTTAAGGAAATAAAAGGTTTTTTTAGGAAATTTGCTTTGATTTTTTTTCTTTTTTCTAGGAAGAAAATTATTTACAAGCATTAGATGTTCTTCACAATAGACGCTTTTGGAATAAGTATGCATTTCATAAAGCAAGAAGGCACTTGCTATAAGCTGCAAAAAGCAGAATAAGAAAATAGATCAAACACTTTTTAACCTGTGAAATGAAGAGGTTTTACAATTGAAAATAATTTAAATTACATTGTTAATGGCTTTTGTACAGTTTTTATAGTTTTATTTTGGAACGAGCTATAATTATAGAATCACAGTTCTTTGAACTATTTCCTTTAAACAAAAGAACATACAAAAAAATCAAAATCCTGTTAATTGATACTCCTTTCTTAAATTCAACGCCTTCATATGCATTGGTTTTTGTTTTGTTGAATTGTGAGGAGACTTTTCCTGCAGTTCAGTGTGATCTATTTCTGTCCCTTGGCTTGTTGTGACATTCTGGAGTTTTGTGTTAGTGAAGTAAAATCTTTTTCCTATGTTCAGTGTGAAGACTGTTTCTGTTTTGGTATGACTAGTTGGACCATAGCACATCAGTTATTGTTCACTGTTGTCTGCATTCATTGCATTTATACACCCTTTACATTGCATAAGGCATTATTGTTACACGAATGACTGTTCATATTCTGATGTCGTCTGTGTATTCAGAATATACTCATAAAAATTCTACTTCCTTCAAATATGAGTTTCTCTCTTTGTATACAGAAAGATTTTTTGTTCTGAAAATGTGATTTAAAAAAATATGCAAGAAATGTTTGTGCTTTGTTAGGGAGGTTTGTTAACTTGATTAAGTACATAAGTTATATGATACAGGGTCCTTGCTTTCATCATTATAATTCTGTGAATTGCTTAATGTCATAAATACTCTGCCGGAAACAAATTTTAATTATGGTTTAGATGTAGGAGTTTTTCCACTTTGAGAACCTCAGAATTATTCCTCCTCTTCATGAATTAAAACTAGGAAGCAGATGATTTGTGTGTTCCTTTCAATAATGGGCAAACAATCAAACAAGATTTCTGTTATTTGCCAGCATTTACCTTACAGAGAAGGACTTTCATTGTTGCAAAGTTTGCTTAATCCACTTATTCTTAATATTTTGCTCAATCCACTTATTCTTAATATTTTGCTCTAAAGGTGTGGTGATGTAATGTTGCCCCCTTGACCACAACAACATAAAGGCATAAGAAATACCATTTTATATCATTCTTAAGGAGTAACCTCAAAAGAATGGAATCTAAGAAATACACTCAGAACACATTTTAATAGATATATTTATTCATATTACTCAACCAGTAATATTTATGTCTCCCCTGCAGCTCTACATTTAGATGTTCTCATTAATTTCTTTCTGAGCACCAATTTGACTCAGTCCCATGAAAGGTCATCACAGTGTTCTCTACTGTCCCCTTAATATGTACTGCAGGGCAACACAGAGACAACTTTTTGTGAGGAAAAGTTTTTGTGAGAAGGTATTAGAATTTGTTCTGATAAAGTTTTATACCAGAAGTGGTTCTTCATGAAAGAATCATATATTTATCTTTCTTGATGCCATCTTTGTTGTCCTAACCAGTTTTCCAGCTGTGAAGGCGCTAAAAATGGAAAAGATGCTTTCCCACATTTTCATTGGCAGCGTGCTACTGTGCTGATGTGTTATGATACATGAATTACATTACAGCATGACTAAACAAAAAATAACTTCATGTGGCCTATACTGAAGGGAATGTCAGCTTAGGAAAAAATGAGAAGTGTTTGAAGGATCAACATCAGGATATATATCCAAGCAATTTCTTTCAGAAAGGCACAAAGGTAATAAGGAAGACTTCAAGAGCTGTCAAAAATTACATTATAGTAGGTGTCTGCGATAGTCCACTAGACCAGGAAGACCAAGCATTTGAGGCCTACAGACAGATAGGATGAGCTTCACACTCACTGTATCCTCATGGGGAACGTAAGTCATGGTTGATGTCTACTGGAGGGACAGCATGGCAGGATATAGGCAATCAGGGAGGCTCCTGGAGTGTATTGATGATAACTTCCACCTCCAAATAAGAGCAGAGACAGTGAGGAGAGGTAGTCTCCTGGACCACATTAACAGAAAAGGAGGGGCTCATTTGGAATGTGAAGATCAGGGCAACCTTGTCCGCAGTGACTATGGTAGAGTTCAGGACTCTGAATACACAGAGGAGAGTGAGAAGAAAGCTCACAACAGTTGCCTTCAGAAGAGCTGACCTTGGCCTCTTCAAAGATCTGCTCAGAAGAGTCCCATGAGATAAGGCCCTGGAAAAAAAGGGTCCAAGAAAACAGGGTAATATTTACGGATCACCTCCACAAAATAATAATGAAAAAAACCTACAAAGGGTAAGAGCAAGGACAGGTAGGGCTGTGAGGAATACAGAGGCATTGTCTGAGCATTCAAGAGTGAAGTGAGGAAAGCCAAAGCCCAAATGGAATTTCATCTGTTCAGAGATGTCAAAGACAACAAGAAGGGCTACTATAAGTACNNTTTTTTTTTTGCTTCAGCCTTTAGTAGCAGAATCAACCTTCAGGAATCGCAGGCCCCTGAGAAAAAGGGGAAAGGGTTAGATGTACCAAGATAGATGTACCCTTGGTGGAAAGGATCAGGTCAGGGAATACTTATGCAAACTGGCCATATGTAAGTCCATGGCACCTGATGGGATACAACCATGCTGAGGAAACTGTCACCTGTCATTGTGAGGGCACTCGAGATAATCTTTGATCAGTCATGGCAGCTGGGAGAAGTTCCAAAGTGGGAAGAGCTCAAATGGCATATCTATCTTTAGAAGAGTAAGAAGAAGGACTAGGGAACTAGAGGCTGACAAGACTCAGTGTTCTCTGGGAACAAGATGGAGCAACTAATCCTGGAAACCATTAAGGATGAGAAAATAATCAGGAGTTGTCAACATGGCTTCACCAAGGGTAAGTCATGCTTGACCAACTTCACAAACTTCAGTGATGAGTTGACTGACATGGTAGACGAGAGCAGAACACTGAATGTTGTCTACCTGGACTTCCGTAAAGACTTTGACACTGTCTCCCATAAGATTCCCATAGGCGCAGGACAGCTTACCCAGAGAGATGATGGAGTTTCCAGTGCAGGATATATTCCAGAGCCATCTGAGCACAACCCTGGTCACCCAGCTCTAGGTGACCCTGCATGCACAGGGATGTTGAACCGCATGATCTCCAGAGGCCTTTTCTACCTTAATCATTGTGTGATTCTGTGATTCTGTGCTACTAATTAACTCTTAGGAAGAGAAGAACTAGCTGCCTTGGGTTAATTTCTATTAACCCCAAATATGGGAGTATTTTGAAATATTTACTACTATCTACTACCACTAGAAATTTTATTTGTGCAGTTTTGAGATGGGAACAGTCATAGAGGATAAATCAGTGTAGCTCAACCTAGCACCATTGGTTTGCAAAAGCATGTCAGGTACAATTTCTCTTCCTCAGAGCCACCTTTATAACCTATGCAAAACTAATGCCTGCATGTTTGTTGCATCACTTAGGAGTGTTATAAAAATTACAATATATATCCTCATGCCAAGAAAAGAACTGTTTAACCAATTCATATCAAAGTGATTAATGAAAATTAAGAACAGCTCTAAAGCACCTCACTGATTGCAATGTGTGTAAGTACTCTGGACACATGGAAGCTCAATCCAGGCATTCACAGGGATTAAAAAAAATATTCTTTTGCAGCTTCCTTAAAATCTATGGAAATGTCATGGTTAGACACTGGACACAAGCCAGTGCCCCATGAAAATATATTTTTACTAATAATGGTTGTGAGATGTGATCAGGAACAGAGCAGAGCAGGCTCCAACTTTAGAAATAAGAAAAAAAAATTTATTAATCTATACTAAAGGAGAGAAACACATAGGGAACATGAAAACTCTCCAAAACATTCCTCCTCCTCCCAACTTCCACCCTTCCCACACTCAAACAAAACCTTGGATTTCCTGATCGGCTAACAATACTCAAATAATCAATTCTCAGTTCATCTAAGAAGAGAGGAGTCTCTCTTGCAAACCATAGTGTCCTTCCATGTCTGGTGCTCTCACCACCAATCCATGGACCAAGACTGCCCTCAGGATTCAATGACGCTTTGCCAAGTACCAGAAGCTCCTTCTTTGGGACAAAACCGCCCCCCCCATTTTATAACCCCTGGGGCCGAGGGTTTCTTCTGCTCTGAAGAGAGGGGGTATAACCACACCCTCTTCCTGGTCTTCTGCTCCAAAGACAGAGGGCAACACCACACCCTCCTCCTGGTCTTCTTTGCTGAAGACAGAGGGCATCACCCCACCCTCTTCATCCTCTCTCCTTCTTTCTCCACTTCACACTTGGCATCACTGCAGCAGGTCGCCTCATCTGGCATCCAGCCACTGCATCCACCTAAATGCAGTTTCACGTATTAAAGACAGATTGTTCAGTCTATGGCCATACAAGATAAGTCCAGCCATAAGCCACTCCATCAATCTCCTCCCACCGAATTC
Source organism: Dryoscopus gambensis (assembly GCA_013389985.1). Classification (NCBI taxonomy): domain Eukaryota; kingdom Metazoa; phylum Chordata; class Aves; order Passeriformes; family Malaconotidae; genus Dryoscopus; species Dryoscopus gambensis. The sequence goes on from WEIT01029195.1 coordinate 5,907, forward strand.
TTCCCATCAATTTCTCTAACGTCACAGGATTCCAGGCTGTCTCTCTTCTCACTCCAAAACACTGCACAGAAGGATTAATGTTTCATAAAGCTTTCTTTTCCCAAGGAAGAGAAGGGTTAAAAAAGTCTCTGTCTCTACTGCAGGACTCTCAAGGCCGGGAACCTCCCCCGCTCCGCTGCTTGGCTGCCGGCACAGACACAGTCTCTCTCTCTGGGAGGGGGGGTGGGTAGAGAACCATCTCCTTGTCTCTCCACCCTTCCATCTTGCAGAAGCTGCCTCAGTCCATTCTGTTCCATCTCTCTCTCTCTCTGGGCTCCGGCCTACCTCTCTCCTCAGGCCGCATGGCTTCAGGCCGCATGGCTGCCCCTCCCCCACCCAGGCCCAGGCCCAGGCCTCGGGCTGGGTGACAGAGGAGATGTGCTCCTTTCTACCACCGGAACACAAAAGGAGGTTCCTCTGTGAATCTCTCCTTTATCTCCCCATGTTCTCAGAGGTGACAAATCTCCTTAGTGGCCGCACCAGATGTCAATATTCACTTCTAACCCATGATTGGTTTGACTACACCTTCCTTAAAAACTTCCTTCCTGTCAAACCAGGACAAGGGATGTATCAGTTCTTACTTTAGCTAAGGATAACACATTTTAAGTGAAGAAATGTTGATTTTTTTTAATGGTAAAATTTCTTGTAATTAGATTAATTGTCATTATCTATAACAACTAATTAATCAGAATAACATTCAACATTAACATTGAAATGATTGTAGACTAATAAAGGAGAAAATTAAGTTCATTTAAAAAAAATAAAGATATCTATTTTGTTCACTTGCAGTCACAGATAGCTATGATTAAATTTTAATTTGATGTCAAATTAAGGACTTGGTTACAGTATGCTGACTTCCAGAGTACATCTCTACTCACTTCTGAGGAAATTCCCATTTAAATGAGAAGAAGGTTTGTTCTATACCATTCTAATATCTTCCAAAGGCAGCTTCAGCTCAGTTCACATCCACAAAATGAATCTCAATAGTAGCCAAGAAAATTTCATGGTGACTAGCTAAAGAACTATGCAACAAAATGATTTAGAATATTGGTACTCTATTTTTAATTGTGTACAATGTGTCTTCTACATTTTTAGCTGCTAACTCTCAAGAACACTTCATACCAAATTGTCTTCAGCCGCCTGTGTCAAAGTCATGGCATCAGGATAGCACATAAACATTCCTCTCTTTTTTTTTTACAAAGACAGTGTGTGAATACAAAAATATGGCTGGCTTTGCATGCGGTCCTGTTAATTTTGGTGTTGCACCAGTCTGGGAAGGCACAAATATCCAGCTACAGAGTCAGGGCCTGAGAGAATATCTCAGATAGGCAAAATGTGCAGTCATATGTCTTCACTCTTCAGTAAGTGCTATAAAGGGGAAATGCTATATTTGCACAGTTGAGATTGTTGTGTAAGTGTAGATAGCTGCCAGTACACCGTACAGTAAAAAACCAGTAGGAAAGTTTTAGGAAGCATTGTGGACAAATAATATCCCTCTCATGAACAAAAACCACGACCTCTCCTCCTCTGAGTGTCCTGCTCATGTTATCCACTGGATCATCGCCTCCGTAAAGCTGCCATCCAGCTGGAAAATTACTTCTGCCATTCAATCACTGCACAGCATTTTTGCTCACTGTCAGCACAGCTAATCCTATTCTATTAATGGGTCTCAGAGACCAGTTTTGCTGAAAGGATGATTGGAGAGGGATTTGATTTCTTCTGATAGTAACTGGGGCTTGATTTTGCAGCCTCTTGGATAGCCATAATTGACTACACAAAGCACAGTGCAACAAGGAGATGTTGGGCATGTTTCTACTCTCACATACGTCAAAACAAGCACGAGTAATCTTGAAAAATCTTTATTCCTCATTTCACAACTTTTTATTAAAGAAGGTGTTGAAATAAGTTACATTATGAATTTCTCAAATTAATTTTAAGACAGGTATTCTTAAAATAGAAATACCTGTGTGACCCCACATCGCTTTCATAGAACATAATCGGTACTTGACATTGCTCTCTGCCAGCCAGAAGAGTTGATTCTGTATGAAAGGTTTTGATAGGAATAGCTTGAAAATATATTTTCATGCCATGTACCCAGCAGGGCGAAACTGAGGAAAATCCAAAGGAATAAAAATAATGCCAGGAAGAAAAGAGGAATTGTAAAGCGAACCATATACAGTCAGTTTGTAGCTCTAGTCAGTCTATGCATTCTCCGTGATAGGAAATAAGACCTGTAGTGATTACAGGGAAGAGATCCTAATGCACAAAGCAAGGTAAAGTGTGTAAATCCCTGAGATTTTCAGTGGAAATTGAATTTTTCAAATCCAGAGAGGTAGTTCCCAAGGATAAATGGGAAAAGAGCAGCAGTTCTTAAAGAATATCTGGTTACTGAGTAAAATACATAGATTTACATTGTGTTTCATTTCCTACTTATGCATGGAAATTAAATGACTGAGGAGGGAACGTGGTTATTTGATTCGCCCTCACATATGCAAATGATTTATTTCTCTTTTCATTACCTCTATTAATGTTACTAAATTAAATTACTAAAAAAAAATTGGTTCCTGGTTGTGATTGCTACAGCCATGACACATATCCAGGAATGCTTGTCCCAGCGACTGATGAAAATTTCTTTAAAGACTTGATGTATTGTAGGCAGGTCATAAGTATAGTAAATATGAGAGTAGCAAGACCCATTTTGGAGGAAAAAAAAAAATGATGCGGTGGGAAAATATGGCCAAAGTAAAATTGCTTGGGATTGTAATACAATTAAAAAGCAGTAATATTTGTAAATTATCTCTCCCCTGAGACTGTTGAAGTCTGTATGATGAAAACTACTAACAGAAGAGAACAAGTAACTTTCCACAACTGTCAGTTTCAGGAAGCAGTGGAGAAAAAGGAGATGAAAGTGTCAAAGATGTGCTTATTTGTCAACTCCTATGACTCCAAGGACACAAAATCCCATTTAGATGTGCAATATCTAAAAATATGTAACAATAAAATAATCATTGATTAATAGCATTAAACTGAAGCAATGTTGAATGTGTTAAAGTTTGATAGTGATGATAAATGTTAGAAAAGTGATAAATTTGCATGGGAATGAAATAGGACAAAAAAATGTTGCCTCAGAAAGAGCAGTGAATTATGTCTTGGTTTTGATTCTGTTTCTCATCTGTTTCTCAGATAACTGGAGAAGATATTAAAAAATATAACAGGTGGTAGAAGTAAATTGTGGCTGGGGATATTGTCCTGTTGTGAACCACAGAGAAAATAGGAATTTGTCTGAAGGGGGTTTTTTCATCCATCATATTTGAATTCTTCATGGGAAATATTTCTCAGTGAAATCTTTGTGTAAATGATGCAGAGATTGGTTCAGAGAAAACAATTTACTTGGACACTTTTGTGTTTAACGGGATGTCAAAGTATTTGCTGCTGTTTATGCTTGGTTTCTGTTCTCATTTAACTAGAGAAAATTCATAGATTTGTAGGAGTTCTGGCCAGAGTGTACCACTATGAAAATATTAACCTGACCTCCTAAATGGCAAAAGGCAGAATCTCTTCCTGTGATTCATACAATGCAGCCCAAAAGCAATTATTGATATACAGTGTCTGTTAGAGAAAGGCTCTGTCTTAAGACTTCAGGGAAGAATTTCCCAGAATTGCCAATGCTTATTTTATCTTTACTGAATATTTTTGTCTTCTTTTCAGTTTGAACTTTTCTGACTCTTGATCACAGTCTTCATCTGGTTGAAAGTACTTCCAGCTATCAAGACCTTTTGATAGTTATAGACTGTGTTCAGACACCTCTGAAGCTTACCTTGAATTTATTCAACAGATTGAGCATCTTAGGGCTTTCTTTGTGAGACATGGTTGCTGAGTTTTCTTAGGGTTTTAATGATGTGAATGACTCTGGGGAAAGTTTTTTTTCTGAAAGCTCTCTCATTTTTTGTTTCCTTTTGAATGCATGAGCACTGGAAGTAAACACAGTAATGGTTTTAGTTATGCAACAAGAATTAATGCCATTTTCTATTTCTATTCATTATTTCTTTGCTTGTGCACTCAAAACTTGCACTGTCCCCCTTACTTGCTACTTCACACTTGGAGCTCATCTACAGTAGCTTAACTTAAATAATCTTGTCATTATTTCATTTTCAAAGCACTGGGGATACTGTCCAGAAAAGACGGCCTCACTTAGAATAAATTCATGGATGTTACTAGGATTTACAGAAGCGTACTGAATTTGGGCTGATGGCTTTGTCTTGTAAAAGCTGGTAAAAACATCTAATTGTGCCCTAATGATCTTCATTTGGCAGAAAGCCTTGTCCTTATTTTCAGTCAAGGCAGGCCGTTACTGCTCTTGACAGAATCTCGCCTTTCTCTCAAGTCTAGAACAGGGAGTTCCAGAAAAGAAGAGATCCTCAAAGAGATGTAAGTAGAGAATGAAACTAGAATGGGGCCAAACTCCTGTTATTCTGAAACTTCTCCTTTCCACCCAAAAAATATCAATAAAGTCCCTGTCGTATTTCTACCAACTGCACTGCAAAGTCCTCTGAATGGGTCTGTCCAAAGCTGTGTGGAGACTAGGAGGAGCTGGACATTGATTTCAGACCTAATGGAGCCGTGTGGAAATGTAGGAACTCCCTGGCCCTCTTCCCTAGATTCTGGCAGATTTGTAGATTTTGCGTATGAATCCCAAAAGGATTGGGAAATGCTGCTTCCCTATTTACTCAATACTCTAGAAGGCTGCAACAAAATCAGAGTTCTGTACTAGGTGTCTTTATAATCCATTTCTAATTAATTACAGTCAATAATGGGAATCAATATGTGCAGTACATTTTTCAAAAGTGCATTTCTAAAAAATGCAAATAACCCTAATGGAATTTGTCAGATACACAGCACTGAGAAGATCAGTGCTCATGACCATGGATATTCAATGTATTGCTGTAGTTCATCATTATTGACTATATGACTGTTCATGCTTTATAACATACTTCACATTTTCATATCCTTTCCAAATATTTTGTTTTGAGCTCCATGTCAATAAAACAAATTTCTCTACCAATTTGAGAAACGGGTGGGACAGGCTAGATAAATTTAGAGAGAAGTATGTTCATGCATTATTCTTTGAGAAAACAAAATATTGCATCTTAAACTTCTAGCCATCAATTTTGTTGCAAGACACCTTCATAATATAGCTTGATTTCATGCTATTTCACCACTTGTCATACTTCTAAATCCCTTTTGAAATTTCATAGAATATGTCTATGGTATGTTATATCCTTCCTTGCTGGAATGTGATTGTGAAGCACAATTGTCATGAGAAA
>WEIT01029196.1:10184-35957 GCA_013389985.1 Dryoscopus gambensis
TATACACACGCACACACACACTAGTAAAAGAACTGTTATTCCTATTCCCCATGTCTTTGCCTGAAAGCTCTTAATTTCAAAATTATAATAATTTGGAGAGAAGGGGGTTGCATCTTACATTCCAAGGGAGGCTCCTGCCTTCCTTACAAGACATCTGTCTCTTTCAAACCAAGACACTGGGTTAACCCATGACACAAGGCATGGATATGTCTTCCATCATCACCAATACAGTATTTCTGGATGGTGCAGAAATGTGAAATATCTGTAAACATAATTTCCTATTTCCTATCTTTAATTTCCCTTAGGACTGTGTGTCTTACTGATGAAAATCTCAAATTCCTCCTTGAGACAGTGTAAAAACTAAGGGGAAAGAAATCAGCAAAAAGCCAAGAGTACAGCAAATGAAGAAAAGGAAGAGGGTGAAAGTAAAAAAGACAGAAATAAAGAACTTCAGAGAGACTTTTCATGAAGTGCCATACCAGATCCCACCAGTCCCTGACGATATTCAAGGAGCCAGTGGATTAAATTGATACAAATATTCATTAACAGTTGCCCATAGATATGGTGCAGTTAATGTCTCAAAATAATGTTATTGATATTTAGGGAAATCTGTTAAAAATATTTATTTTTAATTGTGACCATCACAGACCTGGTTTAAAAGTAAAGGGAAAAGTTATTTTTAGTGTTTTAAAGTGAACCATGTTTTGTACACTATGGCTTCTGCCACTGGGTATAAGAGAAGTTAGAAGAAAAAGGTATACCTTAGTTCCTTCCTTCTTGAGTAAATTTCTTCATGAAAAAAGTGGGGGCCTTCATCTTAAATACCTCTGGAAAATTGTTTATTCTGTTATTTTAAAGATTCTTGATAGATCAATTCTAAACATGTGAATAGGATTAAGTAGAGAATTTTAGACTATTAGTTTAGACACATTACTAACATATTAGCTATAGATGCTTTTTTGTTTGTAAAGTAACCTCTTTCCAGTGGAAATTGTTATCTCTTCTGGGATTCTTGGGCATTAAAGTGTTGAAAAGAGCAAGGCATTAGGAAACAACAACAACAACACAACAACCAACCCAGTGTTAAAAGAGTTTCATGCTGCAGGTAAAGTCATTGCTGAAAAAAAATTTAGTAAATGGTGTCATCAGTTTAAATAACTGTAGGAAAATGCTTTCATCAAAATATCATACCTTAATTGCTAGGGCCCAGGGACTATTTGAGAGAGCACACATAAACCAGAGACACTGCCTAAAGAGATTCCAAAAGCGTGAGATTTGCAGCACTTTTTCTTAAGGAACTTAAGACCATCATCTGGCCATTCAGTACTGGAATTCAGCACAACATAAGAAAGCACACAGCTGTTAGATTAGAGCATCTCAAATTTTCTTTTAAATCCCAGATAACCTTTTCTGATTACTTGTTCACACAAAATTTAAGAACTGAAACAAAGCAAGCTATTATTATAGCTATTAGCAAGTTATTAGAAATAAGGTGAATAACAATAATTTTGCTGCTTCATTTGGTCTTGGCTTGTCAAATATGGTCTCAGAATAATACTTTACCCTCAGTGAACTTCACATACAAGTCAATACTTTGCAGGGTTGATTCAACATAGGTAAATAGATCTGTGAGTGGAGGGAAAAAAATTACTTAGCATATACAAAAAGCATCGAACTCATAAAAGAAAATACAGTCCATTGACAATACTTTTAAATATTGCATAAATTTTAAAAATCAAGAATTATGATTTATAATTTTACAGAGAGTATTAATAACTTTATCTGTTTGTACTGAAACACACCCTATCTTCCCTGTTCCCTTCCCCCCTCCCCCTTTTCAAGCCCTATTCAGAATATAACTGTATGTAATGAAACCAATCTAAGCTGAATGTAGCATCTTTTCAAAAAAGTGAATGGAAATACTGGAACTACCGAAGCCATATCATAAAACTTGTGGGAGAACAGGTTTTGGAGGTGACAGATTTATGAGGGAAAAATGTGGAAGGATCATGATAGCAATACAATAAATAAAATTATGCTAATTAATACATTTCTGTACAATAAAACATAGAATACTTTATTCAAGTCACAGAGACAGGAATCACATTATTAAAGCTTAGCATTTAACGGCAAAGAACTTATAAAAAGACCCTCTTCTGCCCCTCTCATGCATCAATGGAATGAAGACTGCCAATGTTCCTAAGCCGAGGGTTAATCACTATCTACCATAAAACTGGGGAATTGTAAAAATAACTTTACAATTAGAAGAAAAAAAAAAAAAAAAGGATATTATACTCTAAATCCTGTCACCTGGGGCATGGGAATTTGGAAAAGATATCCTCCTGAACTAGCCTGACACTGAGATTTTCTCTCATCTTTACTCGATTTTGTGAAGCCAGTGGTTTTTTCTCATAAAATAGTGGAAGGGAAGACCAGAAGCCTCCCTCACTGAGATTAAAAAGGATCAGATTAATACAGGTCTTTTTGTGAAGGACAGAGTAACAGGCCTGCCCTCCTCTGAGCAGCTTGTACCCATGGACTACAGACTTCTCATGAGCCTGATCATGGGCTCAGATGCAAATCCTCTCAGCAGCCAACTGGCAAAGGGTGAAAGACCACTTTAAACAGTCATCTATCTTTCTTTGCAATACAGCTACCACACTGTATTCGAGTTCAGTTTAGCCAAATTTATGTATTTACTATGAGGCAGTCTGACATTTTATGTATCAGGAGTTATTTTTTTTCTATAGAAACAGCTCATAACTCATAGTTTAAAGCTAACACTGAATATATATACAAGTTTAAAATCTAATGTTCCTGTTCATTTAAGCAAATGTTGTTTTGCACAAGCTTTTAAAAACTTAGATAACCCCTGGTTGAAGTTAATCTTTGCAAATATTTTTTTATTTTGTACTAATTTGCACTGGTCTTTTTAAAAGTCCTTGAAGCCGATCCCACAGCAGTCAAAATAACAGGACTCATAATTTTTTCATTTGCACACAGGAAAAAAAAGGAAATGACAGTGATTCATTGAGCTTCACCTGTTCGTATTTAGAAAGAAAACAGAACAAAAAAAAATTACCCAACACACTGAAGATTTAAAAATTTTTATAGTGTTATTTGTGTTCCAAAAGCTCTGCTCACATAGTGTGAATGGGTTTTGAAAAATGTGATTTCTCTGGATCAAACAGAAAGAAGTATCTAGAATATAGTGTTGGTTTTGTCATTGGAATTCTGTCCCAACAAAGGCTGCTGAAATATAATTCCACTGCAGGTGTTAAAAAAAAAATCATTCAGAAATAAACTGTCTGATTGCAAAGATGGAACAAGACTTGCTAAATGCATGAGACATTTTACCTCTGGAAGACCATAAAGAAAATATTTCCGATGGGCCTTTCATTCTTTTTCTTTTGCCCTTTTCAGGGCTTTTTATTTTCTTCTATTTAGTCATGGCTGGAAGTCAAAAGGTGTGGAAAGGGTAGAACTGGCATATAAATCCTCTAACCTGCCTCCAAGAAAAAGAATTTGCATCCAAATATGCATCTTTACCCTGGCACCCCTTGGAGCTGTCTCACAGAAAACTAACTCTTAAAATGATGGCTCATTTCTCTCTGCCTCCCCTTCCCCATAATGTAGGGAGAAAAAAAAATAAAAAGTCCTAGTTTATGTTCTGAGTGATAAACAGACCTGTTCCTATACCCCATCCTCATTACTGAAGAGCTGAGAGCTGATAACAAGACTGGAAGAGCAAGTAGCTCCATGATATACTAGCTTTGCTCAGGATGCCTGTGAGTCACCAGTGTGATGCAGTCACAGAAATAACTCATGCTACCAGTCACAGTCTTTGCAGACAGTGGCGAATATTATGGCCATAGGGCAGGACAGAAGGGAGATCATATCTGGACCATGGCATAAGGTGCAGAAGTAATCATAGTCTGGGAAAAAGGTAAAATTCGGAAGAGATTTAGAGTAAGACTGCATCCCATTAGGATAGTCTGGAAACAAGCCAGGGAGTCTGATTAGCAAACGTCTGCACTGAGCAATGAAGAAGAGCAGTGCTGAAAGCCCTGAGCTGCCATGGACTTTATCTGCTCTAGAAGCAGTTCATCACACTGTGGTGCTGATGGGTTGTATTTATTATCTTAAAGTGCATTAAAGTGGATGAACTGCTTCTGGCCCTGAGCTGGTCTTGCTGCAGCACAACAGGTAGACAGATCAGCTGGAGTCAGCAATAGCTCAGGATTCTCTGCACCAAATTTCACTGCATTGCATCGACATCTTCTGTATGAGCTTGGTTTGTGCATTCAGGCACAATGAAAGCTGTCAGGGCATATGATTGTTTGCTATAAATATATCAAGGAGAGGAGGGGAAACAGGGGACTGACACTAGGGCTGGAAAAAAATATTTAAGTTAGGGGATAACGCTGGCACAAAGTCAAATAGATATAAACTAGTTACAAATAGGTTTAGGCTGGAAATTGGAAGACAGTTTCAAACCATCAGAGCAGTGAGATTTCAGAAGGCTTTCTAGCAAGAGGAAGAGGGCCAAAAAGCCTAATTACTTTTAAGATGAAGTTTAAACGTTTTGAAAGGGGTTATATGACATTAGTGCCTGAGGAAACTGGATAAGATTCAGTAGCTCAGGCAGTTCTTCCTAAATTCATATTCCTCTGAACACTTTCCTACTATCTCATGAGCCTCTTGGTCCTTCGTAGTAGTCACAAGGTTGCCCTAATCTCCTCATACAGCTCAGATCTCTCTTATACTACATCAGCACTGAGGCCTTCAAACTCCCTGTCAGGGCAGAGAGCTGTGCATGCCCGTGTGGAACTGCTTTCAGCCACATGAACCACCCAGACATGAGTTCTCCTTTTGCTTTTGAGTTTCCATGTAAACTATAGCCTGGACTCCTGATTCTTGTGAAATGATGGAAGGCCTCAACTTCACACTTACTTCAAATATTTGTATTCTGGTGTGAAGAGAACCAAAGTTGTTTGTGATCTTGCCCTGCTCAGAGCCTTTGCTGCACTTGGTAGAACTGCAAAGACCACTATCTCACTTCCTTGCCTTAGTTAAGGGGTTTGACCTTTCTGAGACCTTTTGTCTTCCCTCACTGGACTCTTAAGCAAAATAAGAAAAAGAATAAAGAAAAAGACAACTAGCTAAAAGAATTTTGTATCTGTTCAAAAGAGAAAGGTTAGAGTTTGGATCTGTCTGCATAAGAACTTTCCCTCTTGTCTCTTCACTGAAGCTCATGGTACTTGATGGAGCTTTTTTTTTAAAAAAACCTTTTTTTAAAGCCTCAGTTTCTAGAGATAGCATCACATGACAACCTCAGCACCTAGTAAAAATCTTTCTAGTCCTCCACCCTGCAGCAAAAAAAGAGTCTTAAAAAGTTTCCAGTTGTACCTTATGTAATCCAGAAAAACAAAAACACTTCTATCTTCTACACTCACAATTCTGCAAGGCCAAACCAGGGAGTATGGCGTGGCAGTGCTTCCACACACCCTCTTCCAGCTGGTGCTGCTTTTATGCTGTGTACTTTAGGAAAAAGAATAAATTGCTGCTTATGGCCTCAAGTTTTAAATCATCTCCAGACTGGTGAGGAAGCATTTTTAGACTAGCATAATTTTGCTCTCACAGTGTTAAGGAGTCCTGAGCCAGGTCTGGTTGCAATCTGTGCTGTATATGGCATAGAAGAAAGGGCTGGGAAAAAATTCTGCTCAAAGTGGTGAGAAGAGTGTGCATGCAAAGTACTCAAAGTACATAACCAGCAAGTGCCAATACTTGCTGTAGGGTGAAATCCTTCACTTTTTGGAGCAAATGCATAGCTGTACCAACTATAGCACTATAGAGAATAAATTATTTTGCTTCTGGTTAGAAAATTTAAATGATATAATTTTCTATTTATAAAGGGGATTGTGTTTGCAGAATACTTAAAAAAATAATACTACTTGATAATTAAATGTAAGAATAACTACTGTCAAAATACTGAAAAAGAAGCACTAGACAACTGTAAAAATTTACCATTGAAAAGAGATAAATATTATACTTTGTTAAATGTTATTTGTCAGATGCACAGGTAAATAGATCACAATTAATTTCAAATGTTGCAAGAAAAATTGTTGTAGTGCTTGGAGTAAAAGGATACTAGCTGTGGAACATAACAACCACGAATATAAAGAATCTTATTCGTTGACCGTATGTTAAAAAATTTTGATTACAGGAATTTTCATTTGAGGCCAAAATCTGTGGGGAAGATGTAAAAGATGTGAGATTAAAAATGATAATTCAGAGGAAGATAGGTATTTCTAGAATTAACAAATATTTCAGTCCTATGTGAGTCCATGCTCTTAATACAAAATACAGTTCGTATTTAATGGGCAAATGAAAATGGTGGCTATAATAGGATTACCATACATTTGGAATATATCTACTTCCAAGGTATTCCTAACTATAATATTCTATGTTTCTCTTCACCTCTTCTTTTAAAGATCTCTCTCCTCTAATTTTTTTCTGCCCTTTCACTTAAATGGTGGTGGTGGTATAAAAACAAACTTGAGACAAACAGGAACCTAACCAATGTGGGAGAGTTATGTATATTTGCTAACCCACAACAGCCTCATCACTTCAGGGAATGAGGACTGAGAATTTTTTCAACACAAAATATTCATCACACTTATAATTAGTCCATATTTTTTCCCTCTCTTCAAGATGCTGAAAGGGCTGGTGTCACCAAAGAAGATTTCCTTGGGTAGAGAGCTGAGGAAGGCAACCCCAGAATCAGGTCCAAGAAAGCCTTGGGGAGTGCTTTTGGAAGGCCTGAGAGAGAAAAGTGAGAGCAGCACTATCATAATGGAGCTTACCTGGCTTCCCCCCACTGGGAGCACAAAAAAGGCCTCAAAAATGTGCCTGTGACATGTGCACTGCAGACTCTCACCCTAGATTGCTGAGAAGATACAAAGGTGCCTAAATAAAAGCAGGGACTCCCCATCTTCCAACATCTCTTCCCTCAGCTGGGGAAAAAGACAAACAAACTCATCCAAGCTGGTTTTTCTGTAGTAATTGCAGCACCATTTGAAAACTGTTTGGTTTCAAAGATATTCCAAAAATACCTTCAGGCACTGCAATATTGGGCCTAGGTCAATTTCAACCAAAACTAAGCACTTAAATGTCAACAGTAAAATAATCTGGTGGCTGTGTGATAGTTGTAGGTTGAGCTTCATAGCCAGGGGAGAGGTGGATATTTCCAAAATCCTAATCAGGTATTAAGTAAGTAATGGTCATTATTTCTATTAAATAAAGTTGTTGGGAAATAGCTTTACCACCCCAGGTTCTTCAAATATTTTCCTGATTTACCAGACTTGGCTTTCAATGATATAAAACTCATACACTGTATGACTGAATGCAAAAGATTAGTTAAAAAAGTATTTATTTTCTATTTTTTCTGTTATGTTCCATTACAAAAAGAAGCATAACAAAAACAAAACAGAAGATAGCATTTTATTAGTGGTACATTAATGAGCTTAAACAACTAGGTGACTTATGCTTGTCACAAATACATATTACAAACAATCACAAAACCTTAACTAAAAATGAAATAAATAATTTGAATAGCTTTTCTTAATTTTGTAATATTTATAAAATATATAGCACTTTCTATTACATTTTTTCAGTCATTTTTATCCATAACAAATTAAAATTTATGACATATATTGCAATATGCTAAAGGGATAAGAATAATTAAAAAAACCCCTAAGTTCCTGGAGGTATGAAATAAAAAATCTGTTAATGTTTTATCAATTTATTATCATATATCCAGGTTGTGCATACCTTGCAAAAATAGCCATTTCTTCAACTAATATACATATGTTTCTTTATAGTATTAGAAGTTTTTAAACGTAAAGCTTCATGGATGTATGCTTCTGTTTTACAGTTGTGCCTAATATGTAACTTTCATTAATATATATGGAGTATATTCCATTAGTATATACTAATATATAGACACACGCACACACCCACACCCACACCCAAACCCACACATGCATACACACTGCATTATATATTAGTATATCCTGAATAGAAAAAGAATTTCTATAACAGCTGGGATTCCTGTGGAAAAATTGTTGAAAGTGGAAAGCATGTATACCATGGTGAAAGTTGACAAGGAAATGTAAATGAAAGCATTTGTTTTTACATTGTTCAATATAATTCAATAGATTATGTAGTGTACTGCAATAATATACAGAATCTGAACAGAAATTTCTTTTTATTCCAGTATTCCTATGTTTTTTCTTTCTGATTCCAAGAGGATATGAACCACAGTCTCTGCTAAACTCCCTGAAAATGGTGCCAAGAAAGTAGAAATGCGTCGACATTACAGAACTTATTCCAGGAAAATAAAAAAAAAATCCACTTAAGAACCCTCCAAGTCAGGAAAGCACTTAAGCACAGATATGACTTAATTTGCTATAACCTGAAAGTTAATCACACACTCAAGCACTCTTATGTCCTTGCCATAACCCTTAACACTGTCCCCTTGCCGTGCACGAGGTTTAGAGGTTCTGATATGTAACTACGCACAGTTTTGCACCTGTGTGAGCAATGGCAGTGAGAGAACATGGAAGTGTGCTTGAGGACCCCAGAGCCAATATTCAAGTGTGTGTTTGTGGCAGATGGGGAGAAAGATGCAGCAGGGAGAGGGCTGACCAGCATGGGGTAGCCTGCTTGCAGCCAATACTGTCCTGATGTGGTGAGGGGAAAAAGTGATGCAGAATAACGTGCCCTGGGCAGCATCAGCCTTTTTCAGCTTCATTCTGCCCCTTGCTGCAGCACAGCATCCCCCTTCAGGCACTAAGCTCCGGTGGGCTACACTGTAAAGCTCAGCTTTTTAGCTTTTTTCCCACGGTACATGAGCAGCAGCCACTACAGCCACAGAAAATGGTGGCACCAGGACCTGGCAGTCCTGCTGTTAGCATCTCAGAGGGGTTTTTCCTCTGGACTCATTTTAGTTGGGCTTCATGGTCTGAAAGCCCATCAGGACCTGGAACCCATACGGATGTGATGCTTGTTTAGTGTTGTCCTGAAAGAAACACAAGCTCATGTGCTTAAAGACAGCTCTGTGATAAGATGAATTGCATGAGCGGCTGTAGGCAGGAGCCTGGCTTAAAAAGCACATTCTGATAAAATGAAAACACTGAAGTGGAAGCACCTCTCATTCCTTAGAGAAACAGAGAGAGAGACACATACACGGGCACCTTCAGAGATCTTAAGCTACATTCCCACCTTGTGTTTCCCTTTTGAAGTGCCTCAAGTGCAACCTCAGGCATCGAAGACAGGTAGTTAAACTTTGGGAACTTGAGTGAGTCTTTCATGTTTCCCATCATACTGAACTGGTTAGAGGTGAGAGTCTTAAGCTCGGACTCATAACTGCCTGAGACAGAACTTTTTAAAATCAGCTTTAATTTTTTTTCAGACACTCCACTTTTTCAGACACCAAACCACCACACAAAGAAATGGAAAGTGAAATGCAGGGACTAGTGTTTTCAATGTTAATAAAATTTCCAAAAGCTTTCTTAGAATTGCCAAGAAAGAATGAAAACTGATCTGAATGTCTAAGGGCAACAGCTCTACATTCTCAAGATTTTAAGCCTTATTTAACATTTTGTCTGATACAAGAAACATCCTAAGGCATTGAATAAAACAAATCACATTTAAAGTGACAGGCTGCAGTGTTGACAACTACAGGTTTAACTGTTCACTTTGAGGTGTTCTGATAAGTCTACGTGTTTAAACTAAATAAATATAGATTTGTGGAATCAAGAACTAATTTAGAAAATAAGATTTTTCATTATTCTTTTCTCAAAGCATATTGATGCTGTATATTATTGTTTTGCATTCTTAAGAATTCTAGTTTGATTAGACAAAACTTTAAATGACTGGTTTTAAAAAATAATCCACTTACAACTAGCTCTTCTCCATTAAGTTCTTGCTGCACTTAATTAACGTAATAAAACAGCCAACAGCTAAAAAATAAGCTGTTTCTTATTTCAAAGGTGCCTTTGTGCTACTGGAATGCAAAGCTCTTTTGAAAATCTGTAACTGTTGTTTTTAAAAAGATGTAGAAAATGAAATATATTCATTTACTGATGAACTAAAGAATGAAATGTATTCAAATTGGTAACATTTCCATAATGAAATTATGCTAACATTATAACCTAGCATATGATTAGTTCTGTGAAGATCAGATAATCTAAAATTCCCATCATAAAGCAAAGCAAATCAACCCAAATAGATTTAGTTATACTTAAGAGTACATATTTTTGGTATACTATGTAACATCACTTCAATAGGCACAGTACTATAAAGAATTTTCTTTATTAAACTTACTTGAAAATATCATGACATAAAGAGAACAAATTACATTTTATGCTACGGGTTGGTTGGTTAACTCTTTCTTTTTAAAATATTTGCTTTCACTTGCATACAGGTTTTTAGCAAAAGCTGATGGCTCATTATAATTCTGTTTTTCATTGTCAGTGGGCTGTGTTGACTGACAGGCTGCAACATAAAGCCTGAGTTTTTACAAATGCATTTGAAGTTCACTATGCTTTAAATTTGAACCTCTTGTAG
The DNA here is from genome assembly GCA_013389985.1 of Dryoscopus gambensis. Classification (NCBI taxonomy): domain Eukaryota; kingdom Metazoa; phylum Chordata; class Aves; order Passeriformes; family Malaconotidae; genus Dryoscopus; species Dryoscopus gambensis. The sequence goes on from WEIT01029196.1 coordinate 20,817, forward strand.
TTATTTAAATGAAAAATGTAGCCGTTTAATATGCTTGCAAATTTTATTTTGGTATTTCAGGATTAGTTATAACACAGAGTCTAAAATTTTGCCTCTTTGGTTCAAGACTGAATATCTGGCCAAGTTGCTCTACAAGGGCAGGGTTGGAAGCAGAGTCACCTCTGAATATTCTGTGAAGTCACTGCACAAATGCCTGCTGCATTTACAAATCAACACTGACCTGCAGTCAAGGCTATGACATCTTATATTCTCTCAATAACACTTTTCTTCTTGAAAATAAAAGTATTGATGAAGCCCACCAGTTTACTTCTTTAGAAAAACAACAAACAACCCCAGTTTACAGGCTAATGTGTTTCTTAAATGTTTTGTATTTAATGCCCAGTTGCAAAAGTCTCAGTGATTAACACAGGTGTTTTACAAACAGAATTCTTGAGACAGCTCTTCAGGATACCCAGGTAGAGTCACAAAAGTTCATGTCATTAGCTCCATTCTGCACAATGAGCATTTTTGTCTAAATTTTTGCAGGGGGCTTTCATATAATGGAATCCCTTCATCTACAGAAATTTGCAATGATTTTGACAATACTTTGTGCTGGTTTGGGTAAATGCTACACCCATTCAAGCATGTCTTTTAAACACCCCTCAGATTCAGCGATGCAACTGCACATAACATGAACTGTTGAAAGAAAAACATCCAACTGGCAGCTGACCAGTTCTAGATTCTGCTACTGCCAGTAGAGCATTTACTGTGGTGTTAGCACATGGCCACACTGACAGCTGAAGGCCACAAAAATGCACTGTGATGGAGATGATCTGGGAGCACTGAGGAGAACTGTCATTAAAAGATATCAGGCTTCTGTTTTCAGTACTGTCAACACTCTGCCAAAATTTGTGTTTCCAGTATACGCTTTCCAGACAAGGACAGTGCTTGAGTTATCATTGTTAAACCTCTTAAACTGTTATAGCTTTAGATTCAAAATATCTGGGGTTTGTGTTAGGAGCAAGCTTGAGATCCTATGGACAGCCATGGTAGTTTTATCCATCCTTCAGATGTGACCCTCTTATTTAGGGACAATTCTTATAAAAAAGTTCATGATGATGTCTATCACGAAAATGTTGGATTTTGATGACACTTAGAGTATTTATTACCTGGATTGTTACATCATTCCACTGAATTTAGGATGGAAAATAAATGTGTAGCCCTTGGAGGTGTTCTAATAGGAAGCATGTGTGTACCAAAAGATATTTGAAAGTGATAAAAGAGTTCCCCTCCCCCAAATATTTTCAGATTATTTGGAACTAGTTTCAAGTTAGATCAGCTATACTTCAAGGCAATGTTACTCTCACACATGTAAATCCAAGTATTTCGAATGCAAAAACAGACGATTTGCTCCTACATTTCATTCATCTTTTGCCCCTGCCTTGCACTTTGAATTGTTCCCGTTTGGATAAGCTCTCGTCTGGCTTCCCTTCTAAAGTATTAACCACCTTAACACATTGAAAGGGATGTGAGAGAATTAGTCTTTCTGCTAAACAAGGAAGATGGTTGCCCTACTTCATAAGTGCCAAAACAAGTCTAAGTGGAGGTGGAAAAAAAGGTAGTTTTGATTTCAATACAATAAACAGAAACCCCAAAAACTACTACAGAAAATGTACACCTTTTTTCCATCATCTTCACTGGTATGTGTCATAGCACGAAATTAGACTATATTGCAAAACTGCAATTAAACAAAGTTGTTAATTTTAAATTTACAAGTCCTTCATATTTCATCATCAAATGATACTCCGGAACTAATACTTGATCCAGAGTGATGCAATGGTCCTAAAAAACAAAGCAATTATGCATTCTGTAATGTATACTTTACAGGTTATTAAATTTATTCCTGTCTTTTGCTATCAATATATATATAAAAAATAACTTATTAAGAATTCAAAGGGTAAAATAATTTTTCAAGCATAAAGTAAACTGATTATTTGTTGAGAGTTTGAGTGGAATAGAAGTTCTACCTATAATGTGAAGTCAAGGTTAACCATGGAAACAATGTATTAAGTGGGCTGTCTCTGAAACAATTTCAAGATCTTGTGAACAAAGACTGTTAGATTTACGGTATTTAATTGTTAACAACAAAAAAAAAAAAGAGGAGGAAGTAAATAGATGACACACTATTTTTTGTACTTGCACTTAATTTACAATTTAAATTAGATTCATATGCCATTATTTTTACTTGAAGGAAAGGGACTAACCCATGAAAAAGTGTTTTTTCTTTTTGTGGCCTGTCTGTTTTGTTTCGTTTTGCATGTATCAGTCCAGTATGGCTATATCTTTGTGGTTGTTATTGTTAGATGAAGAGAAAAAAATGGAAAAAGCAGCATGACTCCATGTATGAACACAAGTATGGATTTACAACAGTGTTTAAAGTGCTTTCTTATTTGAGGAGATACTTACACAAATGTCTTTTTGTGCTTATCTCCTTTGTCACCATGTACTAAATGCTTGCTGCTTGCTCTCATTTATAATATAATGATAGGGCATTATGTTCATACTCAGAGTTTAGTATATTGTCATAAAAAAAATCTGAAAACAGGAAAATGACAATTCTATTTGTGTATTATTACAGCAATTTGAAAATTTTATTAAATACTCAAGTGCTTCATTTCGCCATTTATTCCTCTGCTTCCAGTGTTGCTTAAAGCACTATGTAAGTACAAATAGATAATACTAAAAGCATATCCATCCTATTCTGGGGTTTTGGCTAGGATTATTTACTGATGTCTTGCAGAACCGAGATGAAATTATGCTCCCACGTGACCATTTATCTGCTGATGCTGCAAGATGTCTTCCCTCCAGGACTTGTTTCCACATACATGGCTCACCAAAGGTCTAAATCTCATGAATATTTATACATTTTTATGTCTCGTTGCTAAGTGGCAGTGCTGTCATGGGGGATGTCAAGTAGTATACTTTAATTTGCCAGTACCAGAAGTTGTGGGAGCAGCAGAAGTTGTGGCTTGGCTGCCTACATACAAAGGGTCCAAACAAGCCACTTTGGCTGCAAAGAATGAGTGGATACAGTGAAGGACTGCAAACAGGTTAGAAAACTCCAGCTCCTGGAAGTGAAAAAAAAGAAAAAGATTAAACATGAAACAGAGGAACACCCCACAGACATATAACCAGGAATGAACCACTTTTCCAACAGCAATAATTTTAATAGCCTGATGTAATTCTGCTAATGTGCCTTATAATTCTCCATTATAGGGACTTAGACATCGAACATGGAACATTCAGTAAACAATTGCTTGGAGGCTAAGATGGAAAAATTTCTGGATTAAGTGCCTCCATAGACATATGAGATCCTACTAGCTAAAGGGGAAAGAAAGTGACACTATAATTTTTATTTTGCTTCAGGTTAGTGCATATCTGGCCCTTTTGCAGGTTAATTTAGATAGAAACTTAATGGCTGCACTGTAACAGTCTGCACACTTCTGGACTGCTACTATTTAACCAATGTACCCACAAAAATAATAATGCTGATTTCCACATATATTACATTTGTTCATTATGTTTCCTAACACTATTAATCAGCTATTAAACCACACAATTAAACAGCTATTTTCTTACCTGATTCTTTAATATATATATTAAAAAAGGACATATTTTCAAAATGTGCTACTATCACACAGTGATAATTTGGATCTGTTATTAGACCAAAAAAGGAACATACTCTATGTTTTAAATTTATTAGGAATATTATACAAATTTCTTATTTTTCTGCTATAATTTACATTTCTTTATAGCCCCCTCAGCATGTGACTAGACTAGCTGAAACTTTTTTAGACACCGCTAGAGAGGAAATAAATAAAAACTACATTTTTTACATATATAAATTTGCTCCTTTATGTCTAATTCACTTTATCTGTTCAATTTTTTAGGTAATATTCAGTATGTAGTTTTGAAGCTGGTATTTAATCAATAAATATCTGTTGTATTTGAAAGCAATTACTGAGGTACTTCAATACATATAAGTCTAGGGAAAGTAGTATAGAGTTTACAACCTTTCTGCTTTGATTCACTGCCCATACAGATTTTTTCACTGCAACATGAAGCCGATAATTTATATCTGTGGTATATTCTACTTGTCTTTCTATCTAGCATTGGTATTTCCAGGCAATGTAGTGCCAGGGTTTTACTCTTTTGTTTAGAAGAATATTGAAAATGTTGTAAATTCAACAAAAATAGCTAAATCTCTCAAAATGACATCAACCTGCAATTTTCTGCCTCTTGAGATTCCATGGAAGACATTGCTTCACAGAATACATGGAGACATTCACAAATCCCTTGTGTGTGAAGGACAACAGCGTGAAAGCAGACAGCTGGATGTACAGAGTGTCCAGAGATGTACTGAATGGGTGAAGCTTTGTTCAGGTCTCCTACAGCCTCAGCAGATGTCCTTCAGATATGCTCAGAAATAAATTGATAACATCCCATGAGGTTCTTTAAAATCCCCTGACGACCAATTCTCAATAAAGAAGATAAAGTTTATGCCAAGTTTCACAAACCTGCCAGCTGTGTCTATCTATTAAAAAAATCCATTTAGAGACATTCTCAATTTTAAACCTGGAAAGAAAGACAATTTTATCACTGTGTCAAGGTGGATTTTTTCTCCCTCAAATTTCAAAATAAGGAAATTTATCATAGATGACAGTGGACATTCAAAGATGAGGAAACAAGGAATTATGGAAGTTATTTCAGAATAACAACTGGGTCACTGGAATTAAGTTACTTTTCAGTTAACTTCCTTTTATTATTATATTTATTTACCCTTTTGGTACTATAAAAAAAACCACCTGGAACTTAAGGTAAGGGAATAAATATTTAGTGGAACTGTGAAATATTTTTAATATCAATTGCATGTGTTATCTGTAGAAAGACTACATTTCCCCCTATGTATCAAGATAACCATATTAAAACAAATGTTACAGTTTGAGAATTGTTCAAGTCAATTAGGTAACGCTACAAGCTGAACGTTGTTACTATCATAATTACAGCTACTGGACACTGAATTTTCACAGTGCATGAGTATAATTATTACCAGGAGTGATCACAGGTGTTTCTGCAATAGTAACGCATCAGGAATATCCACTGCTCAATGGACCATCAAGGGAAATGGGTGAGGCAACAGAACAGCCTCTGAAGGTCCCACTTGATAACTATTATCAATAGTAATGACCCAACGTGGAAATTACCTTGACTGCAAAGAAGAGCACTAAGAAGTCAGCAAATGCTCGATTATTATTTGCAATGAAACATTATTCCTATTTCGATGAAGACATGCATTTTTAACTGGAAATTAAAGCAATGTGAAGCACAGTAGGCTGACTGGTACGTGGCAAGTACATGCGGGCCTGATTAATGGCTGCAACTCAGTTCCCAGGAGCCTGATTGATGGGAACAGGATCTATCAGGAACAACACTTTCCAGGCAGATTAGCCTAATCACAAGAAAACTTAACAAACAGATAAGACTCCAGGTAGAGCTGATGACAGACAAAACATGCCCTCACTTCTGCTGGGAACTTGCACTTTTAGGTGCTCCCAGGTTGGCACTACTGCCAGCAGACAGAGGGGAACCCGCAGGCTTTTGTGCACCCCCAGCCACCTGGTTGTTTTTGTATACACTTTGTCCTCAGCCATACTTTTGTCTGAATACACTTTCATCTAGGCAGGGTAATGTGTATGGCACACACAGTTCAGATGAAGTTTCAAGTGAACAAACAGACAAACCATAAAAACTTGAAGAAATATGCAGTTAAGCTACTGGATTGATACCAGTAGAGAAAGTCACATGCTCTGAATCCTCCAAAAAGCAAAGAAATCCTAATTTAAGCTGCATCTACTTGTCCACACACAAGTACACTATTTACTATTATTACAACTTCCAGACTGTTGTCTGTACACCTCACCTAAGACCCTACTCTCCTAGGAATATCAGTGTACCCTCTGGTCTCCAAACTGTCTTTCTAAGCTATGTCTTGATTAAACTGCTCTCACCCTACATTGCTGTCAGTATACCAGACACTTACAGATTATTAACGTGAACATTTGCAGTTTCTGCTGAGGACAATGTAAAAGGAATGTGAGAAAGATGCAGTCATTGAGAAGGTGAGAAGTGTATGGGAATTCTAGTAGCTTTTCACAAAGAAAGTCTGGATTGAAAGGACAGAGAAGAAAAGAGAAAACAGAAAGAGAGTTTCCCCAAAAGAAAACAAACAAACCCCAGCAATCTCTTATTGCACTGTATTATGCATATATTATGTACTATGGTACAACTACATAAATGATACATTTACCAAATCAAGCAACTGTATGTTTCTAAGTATCTATGTTATGGTTAAAAACAGTCTTCTCTTTCATCCATCTATAAACTGCTGATACAAGAAGATATTTGTTCATCCAAACTGGTGTTACACGGCGTCTCTATATTTGCAAAGAATCTGATCTAAAATAAATATTAGACAAAAAATTCATGTGCAATATATGGGGAAACTAAAAACTGAACCACACAAACCAACACAAGCCAGAAATCATAACTTAAAAATTTAGTAACTGCAACTGAGCAATTACTCTACAAAAATCCTAAGGATGTATACTTATAACCCATTTAAAGATGATACTCTAAATGTGAAGAGCATTGTGATGCTCACAGAAAAACTCTCGAGGCTAAGAACAAGGATTAATTTAAAATTGCATTTTGGAGAACAGACTTGAGCAGAAATGTCAGTCTGGAAAACGATGCAAGCACCCGTCAAGTCACCTTGCAACAGGGGAAAGTGGGGTGTTTTGTTCACAGTAATGTGATCAGTAGTCATTCAGGCTATTTAGATTAGATTTCTATACAAGATAATTTCAAGTACAATTAATTGGCATTAATCAGTACTAAGGTAGTATTAATTAATAATGACATTAATGAGAAATCTTTGAAGTTAAACTTCTTCCTTTGCTGGTACCACATCTGTGCCTTCTTTGCTTTTCCATATTCAAATAGACAAAGAAAATTTACTGGACCTTCATCCTGATAAACCTATTTTTGTACCCATTTCAGTTTTGTACTGCTCAGCTTAGGAGCTCAGGGATTCTGTGAACAAAAGCACACCTGATGCAGCACAGCAGTGTGGCCTTGCCTGAGTTTTTCTGACAGAATTGTTGTGCTGCAAGCTGGGGGAGGTGAAAGCACAGACTGAAGTGTAGCTTTTGAGTTATACATGTTTTACAAAGCACAGAGACTGTCAGTTCACAGTTTGGTGAAAATTCAGTAATGTAATAAGATGCTGATTTTTATACACATTACTTACTCCTGTGTTTGGAGGCATATGTTTATATCTCGCAACAGGAGGAACTCTCTCCTTTTTGTCAGAAAAGTCTAATACTTAGGTAAAATTGAAGATCACAGCACTCTGAGTTTATTACAGTCCTTAGACTAAGTATCACATCTGGAAGCTGCTGTGATACTATTGAGACACTAATGGATCATTAAACTATAGCTAAACAAACAGGCAAACAGATAAGTAACTAGATAGGAAGGTCTAAGTGAATCCCTTTGTGCCTTAAAGATGCAGAGAAAGCTTTGCCCTTCTGTGCTTAGCTTTCTTTAACCCAGGCCAAACAGCTCAGTAAGAACAAACACAGGGACACACTGGCTCCACATTCTGTCAAGATGACAGCTCTATTTTGTAGCTCTCACTCATAAAATTTTTGTCTCACTGAGCAAACCTGTGCAATATCTCCTGCTGAGTGACAGGTGGGAAATAACCTACAGATTGGATTGTCTAAGGGGTATCAGTGACTAATGTTGCCCTTAAGTGGTTTTCTTGTCAGAAACCACTTAGACCTTGCCTTAGATACCTTTAAAGTTAGGTGTTTGCTTTCAGGTACCCTGCTATAGTGACTATGCTGGTGTGACCTATGGTAATTATTGTTCAGATTTTTAGACTGGAACTGCTTAAATCCATGAGGAAACACTTCTTTTATTCTACATTATATATCTCTATAGTAACATGATTTAACTTAGAGAGAAGCCAAACAAAAGCATGAGTACAATGTCTCTACAGAAAAAAAGGGCAGTATTTGGAATGTATAAATACTTAAAATTATTTTAAAGCTGAAAAGAACTATACTGGGAAATAAGTTAAACTAAATCCATAGCGTATGTTGTATGTCTCAAAGCATGCCATTTTGAATTTCTTGTCAGGCATGAAGCATGCTATAAAAAATTTTGACAGTATTATAGAAGTATTAGCTATTCAGTGTCAGTGAAGGACTTTCACTTAGGAATATAAACGCTAGTGGCAAGTATTTTTTGCAACAAAAAAAGCTAACTAATGAATGTATGTGGTGCTGGACTTTATTCCAAAATTATTTTTCCTAGATTTTTCTAATAATAACACTGGCATCTCTGTATATTCCACCAGAATACAGAGGAGATGCTGGACAATTATGAAGATAGTATGGCTAAAATTTAAAATGTTGATGCATACTTATTTTTTCCCCGAGCAATGTACCCAATTCCAATCTAGAAGCTTGAATGCATTTCTAGAATAAAAACAAATTTATCTAAGTTTGGATCAAAATTCAGTAGCTGAGGCTTCTGAAACTCTTGATTCTGCAGATCATGAATAAGTGTTCTAAAGCTAAAGGGTATTATCACACAGGTTCAATATACCATAATCACACACACTTGGGAAAGCATGAGATACACAAAATGTTCTGCATTATAAATGAAGGAAGACAGGAAGCATTTGGATTTTGATAACTTATCTTTTTCTATGAAGCAATTATATAGAATCATAGAATCGTTTAGTCTGGAAAGGATGTTTAAGATTACTGAGTCCAATGGCTAATCCAGCACTTGCCAAGTCCACCACTATAACATGTCCCCAGGTGCCACATATACACATCTACACCATCCCTCTGGGAATGGTGGCTCACTTCCCTGAGCAGCCTGTTCCAATGACTGACAACCCTCCTGGTGAGGATTTTTTTCTAATATCCAATCCAAACCTCCCCTACTGCAACTTGAGCCCATTTCATCTTGTCCTATTGCTTGTTACTGAAGAGAACAGGCTGAGCCCACCTGGCTACAATCTCCTTCCAGTTGGTTGTAGAGAGCAGTGAGATTCTGCCCAAGCCTCCTCTGCCCAAGCCTCCTTTTCTCTGGGCTGGACAAGCCCAGCTCCATCAGTTGCTCCTGATCAGACTTGTGTTCCAGACCCTCCACCAGTTCTGCTGCCCTTCCCTGGACTCACTCCACCCCCTTAATGTCTTTCTTTTAGTGAGTGGCCCAAAACTGAGCATAGTATTTGAGGTGTCTGGAAAGTTACCTGCCATGCCCTGCTTCCGCATTACTGCTTGGGAATGAATAAGTGAAGAGCCCTAATACATTGGTGCAATGGCTCCTCAAATTTTTGATATTATTCTCTGCTGGGTTCTCATTTCACTACATTTTGATTATTCCCCATGTATTATAACTGGGGAAAGAAAAGAATAGAATCATAAAGAAAATGTTACACTCTATTTCCCATTAAAGCAGTGGGTTTCCAGGCCAGCTGCAAAACAGAGCTGCATTTAACAGGTGATGATAGATGTGGCCATGAATATTCATCACAATCTTTAACAGATATTTTACAAAATTTCCATCCTCTGATTTCAAATGAAGCCTGCATACAGTATTCATAAAATCTGGCATTACATGTATTTCTGAAAATATTCTGATTAACATTTCCTAATGACTCAACAGTTCCACAAATAGCTATACCTCTAACTCAGGAATGTAAAACAAAAAAAAGTAGAGGCTAGACTGTTCCACCTCTCCTTATGATGAATAGTGCTTTAAATCTATGAAAGGCTTAAAGGATACAGAATGGGGTTATCCACAAAATTTTAACCTAACCAGTGCTGAAAATATATGACCCAAGAACCTTCACATTCATTTTACAGACACATTTATCTACATTTCTTAGATTAAGCAGCATATTAAATATGTAAACAAATTGAAGTGGATAGAAGTTCTCATTATAAATGCCACAGCACCTTCCAAAGAGAATATAATCTGACATCTTTGCATATAGTTGACATGCTTTGATCATCAAGAAAATTAATTAAAAGTAACAAATTTTTATTTTCAAATTGACTAATGTGAAAGTTTAAATTTATAGTAAAGGGAAGCAACCAGGGAACATGACAGCACATAAATAAGCCTGGTAGCAGGTTTGTATTAATACTCTGGCTTCATAAGGCAGAATTTCTACCTTAATAAAAGTTTGGCAGAATTTACTAGAACTCAATTTGAGTAGGAGTAACAATAGGTACAATAAAAGAACCAGAATACCTCTAAGGTTTATGTATGTCCAACACACTTATGGATCTCTAAGTGATTTATATGACAGATATAATTTAAAACATTAAAAAAAAAATTTTTTTTTTCAAATCTAGATTTCACTCTTCGGTTTTTTGGGGGTTTTTTTGGTTGTTTTTTTTTTTTAATGTAATTCTGTATTAAAAATATATTCTAGTTTTACCAACTAAAAAAAACCCCAGCAAAACCAAACCTCTCAAAATCTCCAAACATCCCAACAGTGTGGCATTCTTGGACTCCTATGAATTTTTGTTAGTGCTAAAATCATGTGTTATTATGAAAGAAATAGCAGACAGATATTAGAAAAATAATGATTACTTTCATCCTTCATCTGTACATAAGAACAGGATAAAAATTTACAATTACTTCCTTAAGAGAAAATCATCCTCATGACATTAGGTTAAACTGTATTTTCTTATTAGAGCTGAAAAAAAGTTGTATACTATTAAAACAATTTCTGAAGGAAATCAGAAATAAGAAAAATATTTATCTTTGAGAGGCAGCAAAACATAAAGGTACCAAAACCATGGTCCCCACATTTTATTGCTGTTGATTAATTGGGAACTCTTACATACCTTTATTTTCTTGACTGAAACATTGAAAATCAAGTAAATAGCTGCTGGGTAGAATAATTAATATCAAACATAAAGAGACATGGAGGACGGAAAAATAGATGCCTAATGTAGCTATTGGCATTTAAACTCATAACTGTCCCCAAAAGAATGCATTTTTTTCTTTCTATATTTTATTATACTCTACATATTTAGCACTTATAGACAATTTATTTAACCATTTCCTTTTTGCTCATGGAACCATATTGATATCACATTCATTCAGCAATTTTGTCTCTGACATGGTCAGGAAAAAGGGTATAGTAAATGCTTTAAAAATAAGGCTTAGACATGGACAAGAAAATAGTCCCTACACTAAAATTTGGAATCTAGTCAAAAAAGAACTTTGACCCAGTCTTTAAGGCAGTGCCAATTATTACAGACCTGGGGAGATCACTTCTCACATATATTGGGACAGTATTTTCCTTTATTTTCAAAAGACAAACTGAAGTAAGCATAAATCTCTCACGGCTACTGTTTTCATGAACTAACTCTTGAATCAAAAGCATACCTGAAAACACAACTTTTCTGATTTTGCATTAGACACAGACACAAAGCTTCAGTCTTGTGAGGAAATATATATTTAATCCACTTTTTTTTTTTTTTCTCTGAGAAATTAAAACAGATTTAAACCTTTGCTGAGTTTCGGTCCCAGGTCGACTTAAGGATATATTTTCCACCATTTCTTCATGATACAATTATAGGGTGAAAAACAGGGTATTCAAGCTCTTAAATAGCTTTATCACAATGACAAAAAGGAGAGTTGGAAAACATGCCTAAACCCATATATCCCATAAATCCTGTATTTTATGATTTTTAAATCTAATTACACCTTTCAAAAGACTTCTTACTAGATAAAAGTAATTTGCTCAATTTTCTTCAATTCTTTGGTTTTCTTTGCATTCTTTGTGCATTAACTTAATATTTCCAAGTAACTTAGTTTATTATACTCCTCTACTCCCCTAGCTGCTTTGAAAATTGCACATTGCCTTTATACAATGTATTAATTTTACCTTCGCTTCAATTTGTTTAGTATCTTGGTTTTGGAACAAAAATTTGATTTTGCTCTTCCCATCATCTGAAGAACCTTTGAGCTGGGAAAACTTGTACCTCCAAAGCACAGCCTAAAGGGAAAAAAAAACCAAACAAAACAAATATGAAAAATCATACACAAGCAAGTCAATGTAGTTATCACTGAAAATTGCTTTAGAAATAGCTGATCTCCTTCCACTTCCACAGGAAATTTCAACACCTCTATGGTACATAATGAAATAAATGTAGTGTTCTGTAGTCAGATGTCCCTTTAAATATATGGATATATTATACTTTGGCACTGCTTGAATAACATTTGTCGGACTACATTTGTGAAATTTACCCTAAAATTCCTTTACCATATTTAATACTGATTAAACAAAAAAGAGAAGCATTTTTTCCACTGACGATCTATGGATTCCCTACTCTGTGTGAAGTGTTGATCTGACATACAAGTCCCCTCTTTCCATATTAAAAAAAACCTACTTTTAACATAAAGGGCATATCATACTAAAAACAAATATTTATTTTTAAATGATAAAACAACAAAAGAAATCTCTGTAATGAGAACACATTTTGAGTTTATTTATGAGAGCTCTAATGAGGAATTTGAGCAAGTCATTAATTCTAACCATATCACTGGCCTTTTAAGTAATTATATTATGAATTGCATTGTCTTGTTGAAAAAGACAGATTGCTTTACAAAATAAGTATACAATTAATAAAATTTACAGCTGTCTAGAAAAATATCTTTTTTAAAATATATCTAGTGTGGATTTATGTAGAAAAAACAGTTTTAAACTACTTAGCTTAAAAATGGAAAAGAGCTATTTTTGTTGTAAAGCTTTTCAACCTCATTTAAAGATATTCCCCCACCCTCCACATATTTTGGATTGTTAAAATTTTTCATTGTGATTCCAATAGTATTTCACAAAATTAGGAGGTCATCATCACTCACATTGTGCTACTACTTTGATAAACATCAATTTCCCAGGCACTGGACAACACAGAAACTTAAGGCAAACCTTTTGTCTAAGGGTTTGTAAATTATTTCCTCTCAGTGTAGGGTGTAGGATGACACTTCCACCTGTTCCCTTAGTCTTTATCTATGAATAATTTACTATCTACTGGAAATTAAACAGAATATGGGGGAGGTCAAATTTTTAACTGTCCTAAATCTATGCAGGCCCCTTTGCTTCAGGATGTGTTGATCTCTTTATGTCAATGAATGGCAAAAATCTCTACTCTGCACCAAGCTGAATAAAGTTTCCTGTGTTTGTCTTAGCAACCTGACGAGAAAAGAAACCACAAGGACAGCATCTTAACTGTGCGCTATACACAAAGCAAGTGCTAGAATTTTTCTCCAAAATTCCCTCTATATAGCTGCCCCTTCCAGATAAAAAAAAGAATCCTAGTCTCAGCACCACTTTCATTCTCTGTGTGTATGTGACAGGTGAGTTCCCATCTGCCATAAACATATTTAAGGACATTCTGTTAGAGATAAACCAGAGGAATTTGGCAGTTTATGTGAAAATACATCCTATTTGTTTCAAATGTTGTCCTCCTGAGCCCACCAATCTGTGCTACAGAAAATAGAATAGCTTCCCTCATCTCTATGTGTGTGCAATTCCTTTGACCTTGTTTGATCAAAGATGTTTATTTATATTGCACAAATAGTGAGGTAAAAACAAAACAAAGCAAGACAATCCAGTATATAATATCATTCAGGTAGTTATATTCCTACCTATTTTGTAAACTCCTTTTCTTTTTTACAGATCTACGAAACTTAATAAATCTTGTCAGAAGATCAAAACCATTGCCTTTTTGCAGGGACAGCAAATCCACTTAAGTATGTCATTTTCTGGATGAGAAATGTAAAGGGCACTGATTGTCTCTTTATCTCAGGAGAAAACAATCAAAGCAATGAGCTATCATCTTTCTCTTCTCTGATGATGTATGGAGAGGCCAGGAGAGAGATGCAGCATTAACAAGGACCCTTAGATGTGCAGGCAAAATCCCAGGGTACCTGGCCTTATTCCCAGTCAGATTAAGTTTGAATGAAGATGAAGGATGTATAGAACTGTGGTACTTTGATATCTCCATGCAGTTTTGCCATGCACTTCATTCCCATTCAGAGGGAAGAGAATGACAGTCACACCAAACCAAACAGGCACGACTCAGGAACACACTTCAATTTATGCATAGCATTGGTTTTGGAGACTCCTGCTTGGCAAGAGCTTGCTCTTACGGACACTGCAAAATCAGGTCTATAGTGTGGAGAGAACTAAGCCCAACAAAACTTTACTTCGACATCAAGATATAAAAACAAGCTCTTAGAACTGACAGCGTCTGCAGAGACAATTAAATACTCTTCATCTAAAGTGTAAGGAGTAAAAATGCTATTGACAATGCATGAAAGGATTCCCACATGAAAGAATTATCTGCTCCTTTTGAGTGATCTTCAACAAATTGCACACACTTTCCCTCAAAGATGTCCACACGAGGGGACAGTATTTTGAGAAAATAAGAATAGGGAAATGTGAGTTTTAAGTTAATAAGTCAGGAATACAAAGTAGTTCAAGCTAGTCACCCTGGCTACTTCTTTTTCTAGAGAATCCCTGAATNNNNAGAGAATCCCTGAATAGCAATTCCTACAATTTGGTTTAAACTGGGAAGAACCGGTTCATTATGACAGACTCTGGATGTCTGTCTACTTCAATATACTGTGCTACATTAAAAGTGTAACAGCTAGCTTAAACCACTTAAACTAGATGTTCAAATTCTAGACAGTAAAATTTGGGTAAATTAGTTAATCATATGCCCAGTAAGACCCATTTAAATCCTTTCTCCTACTAACGAGGCTGAAGTGCTGCCTCGTGTAGCCAGAACTGCACATTTTGCATGTGTAGCACATGTATCAGGGATGCAGAATGCTGTTACTGCAGTCACATCATTCTTAAAATAAAGTATCTTGGGGATGATTGGATTAATTCCTCTGGTTTCATATGTTCTGAGTGTGGTTCTTTACTTCTTTTCATTTTCATTGCTGCAAACTGCATAAGTAGTGAACAGGGACCAGACCTATCCTTTT
>WEIT01029196.1:39093-51940 GCA_013389985.1 Dryoscopus gambensis
GTCTGCCAGTGTTATATAATGATTAGGCAGCTACATCCCAGACCACCTCTATGTGGTGGAGTAAACAAAGAAACCATCTTTATTGAGGAAAGCATGTCAGAGGTCACTTTTCAAGTTCTAGTTTCATCAAATCCCTTTGTTGTCTTTTCCATCACACCTTCAGATATCTATAACTCTACTTTTCCAACACTGCCACCTTTTTTCTTGATACTCTGACTGATTGTATTATTCTTCCTTTTAGATTCTTAAGGCAATTTTTAAATATGTGATATATATTACAGAATTATGCTAAACTTCAGTGGGCACTTTTCAAGCTAATGCTGTTTGTCATCTGACTAAAAGAGATGATACCCCCACAAGTCAAACTAAATCGAGAGCAGAAGCCCTTTTTCCCAAGAATAAAAGTAATTGAGTCTTCAGGCACACTGGGATACACCTTAATTTGTGTGTTTGTCTCATGGCTAATTGAGAAAGATTTCATTCTTGCCAAGTGACACTTTGTCCAGAGTTATAGCAGCAGTAGGGAACTGAGTAGCATTAAGATCTTGTTCATGCTCAGTTCTACTATGTTACCCATCTCTGGAGAGTGTCTTACTACAAAAGAATTACGGTCCAAGGCAATTTCCTTTGTCAACTGCTGCAGCTTTATAACTGTAAAGGGAAAGAGAGGGGAGGACACAGAGGATAAAGAACAAAAATGAGACAAAGGGAAAAAGCATGAAAGTCAGCCAACTGTTCTTGTCCATCACTGAAATTACTCAGAATGTTAAAAGACTACAGTGTATTTTCCTGGTACTGACGGATGACCTACCAACATTTGTTTCTACCCACAGAACATAAAACTGTATGAAGCATGCTTGATGGCTTATATTAAAGTTATAGTAGCTATTTGTTCAGCATTTCAACTTCTTAGCATGGAATAAATATTTTTTTGCAAGAGTTAGATCATTAAATCTCCATCTTGCAGTCAGACCGGTTTCTTTCTGCCTTTTCTGTTACTGAAATTTGAATATCAAGAAGGTTTTTATATGCTGTTTTATCTCAATATATATATGCTGTATATGTATTAGTTGCATGAAGAGACAGACAAGGTATGCATCCCTAGAAAACACAGGAGTTTATTCATAAAGAAATTAAGATAAATACTGCTCTGTGTGATTTAGTAGTCTTTTGGTATGAAAATCAAATTAAAGATATTTGCAATGCTATTTATTGTTCATGGTGTATTCTCTGTTTTGGTGAAACACTTATGGTTTCTGCAAGAGAACAGAGGACAGGTGCAGTGAGCTTTGTTGATAGGCACCTTGTGGGCCATTATGCAGCCTTTTCTTACTTTGTTCTAGCACCATCATATAATTCAGCAGCACCTTAATTTATTTTCAATCCCACAAGGAATGATTTTTTAAACTTCTGACAAATATATATTTTTGACTGCTCTGTAATGAGCAGTAAATGTGATGGAGTACAGACACAGCACTTTGCTCAGGTAGGTATATGGCAATGTATATTGACACAAACACATACATATATTATTAGTAGAGTTGATGATGCCAATATGCACATTATAGAAAACAATTTTAATGAATATGTCAGTAAACCAGAAATATATATAATATACATATTTCCATGTATATCCACCCATACACTTGAAGTGTAGTCAATTTTTTTTATGGAAGCACATTAAGAATCAGTTATTGAATGGCACTTGAGTAAGTAGTTTTATACATTGGATCGCTTTCAGAATAGTAGTTAGATTAACTTCTGTACATGTCTTGTTATTCTGTTTAATCTATCAGTCTCCATACTTAATTCTTAAGGTGGCTATAGTGGCTGCAAAACCTTATTTATAAATGCTCATCATAATGTCTATGTATGTCCATACCTAACACAAATTGCCCATAAAAGAGTTACATTTGTTTATTAAAATATTCCTGTCTATATTCTAGCTCATGTTAGACAAATTTAGGACACGAATGCTGGGATGCAGTTGGGCAGGATGGAAAAAAATGTTTTCCCCAGTAAACATTGATACACAATACAGAAAAATGACCTAAGATAAAATTTGGTATGCAACTTCTAAGAACTGCCACAGAAATTTTTGCATCTTTTTAGAATTTTCATGTTTTAAAACCAAATAAACGAAACATTTAGCATATGGAACATCTCTAGTGAAAAATTATGCCTGGAGTAGGTGCTATACACTAACACACCTTGTACTGCAAGGAGTAACTAAGCAGAATCTGGAAAATGTGATTAAGGCAGAGAAGAAAATAAAATATCTAAATGGTATTCCCATAGATTTGTTAAATTCACTTCTTGTAGAATACTAGGAAGGAAGAAAGAGGGACGTTCAGTAAGGGGATGCTATTTGACATCCTGTATTTCAAATAAAGAAAATTAAGTTGTGTTAAAGCTGGTGCACATTTTTTGGAAGAGATGCTTTGAGGAAACTCCCTATCGATCAGAATCACATTTCTGTGTTTGCCAGCACAGGAGGCAGGTGGCTTTTTGACTCCAGGTTTATAACTACCACAAATGAAGGACTACATCACAAAAATAATCATAACCAAACACTTGCTAGTGTTGGCTTGGGCTATGTGTCACAGTTTGCTTTCAAACCATACATTGCTAATAAAAGATGACATCTTGCACTGGACCTTTGGCTCTTGAAAGTGCTACAGAAGAACAAGGGCACAAATATACTTGTCACTACTTTTTAAGGTATGAGGAGAAAAATTACTTTGTGTCCAAAATTCTATTTGGTAGTTTACAAACTACTTAGCTGAATGGAGAACTAATTTTCTGAAATGCTTTAACAATCTGATTTAACCAGGCAGTCTTAAAAACTGTTCATTCTCATTTCAGGAAGTTACAATGGCTTGTTATAAAGCATCATACCAAAATAGTCTAAATGACAAACTACTGTGGACTCTATGAGCTATCAGTCAGAAAATGAATAAGAGAGAGCGGAGAATATGCAGCAGAAATAGCTATGATTTATGCCAGTGCTGTTATAATCACATCACAGTACAGATTTTTTCTGACTAAATAAGTTTAATACTTTGTGTACTCATATTCATCATAGGCCTGTGCAGACACAGAAACAATGTTTTTATCTAATTATGATGTGTTTGACTTGAAATACATTTAGGACAGATGACAGTTTTTAACCACTAATTTCAATTTACATAGTTAAGTATTATTTAAGGATTAAATGACAGCAAACAAGGAAACAAGCCTACACAGGATTCTAAGGCTTTTGTCTGGAAATCACAAACATATGAGAGCCATTACCCCCTATAAACTTGTTCATGAACATTGGGGGTGAGTTTGGGGTTTAGAACATTTGTGAAATTTTGACTGCAACTTGTCAGACCTGTTGGACAAAATTTATTAACTTACTTGAAATGTGAAAGGAAGAAAATTTAAATGCTGTTGCGTTGATTAAATAACTGGAACATTTGAATAACTGTTAAAACCATGAGTTAAAGAACCTGGCTTTTTTCATTTCTGTTTACTAGTAATTATGCACTTATAAAGAAAATTCACAGTCAATTCATTAGGAATTAAGAAAGAAAACTTAAAAATACCATGAGCACAATGTTAAGTATAATATTGACATCGCCTGAAGATTTACTGAAGATACCGCTGCAGTAAAATTTAAGACAGGACTTTTCAGAAACCACTTTCTTTCCAAAACTTTGGAAGATCTCTGTGTTCTGGGAAAAATGAAAATGTCATAAATAAATAAGAATAAATAAAAACCATATAATGCTCTTCAGTAGATCTGCCCTCCAAGTACTTGTCCAAGACCTTCTGTGAATTCATTAAAATATCTTGCATCTGCAGGGTTATTCTCTGGGTTATTCTGAGAGAAATATTGAATGATGAACAGTTCAATCTGACACTGAACTCTGAAGTCTGTGGACTATGGCTTTAAGTTAATCTTTACCCAAAAAAAGAGTGGTTGAATTTGATATGAGCAGTGGCAAAATAACAGAAGAGAACATGGAGGAGGAAGACCACAAAGATGATCAGAGGGCTAGAGCACCTCTTCCATGAAGATAGGCTGAAAGAGTTGGGGCTGTTCAGCCTGGAGAAGAGAAGGCTCCAAGGAGATCTTATTGCTGCTTTTTAATACTTAAAGGAGGCTTGTACAAAAATGGAGAAAGAGTTTCTACCAAGGCCTACAGTGACAGGACAAGGGACAATGTTTTTAAAGTAGAATAAGGTAGAGTTCAGATTGGACATAAGGCTATTTGATGAGGGTGGTGAGACAGTGGAACAGGCTCCCCCAAGAAGCTGTGGATACCCCATCACTGGAAGTGAAAAGATAATAGTTTGTACTGGTTTTTCAAATACAAATTGTAAAAAATCCTAGAACATATAAAGAATTATATGTAAGTATCTTTTTCATGAATGGTAGGATATTTAAAATAATGTTTTGTCTTTAATAATGAGTATGTTAATTCATGGGACACTTGCTAGGACTTTCATACAGTCTTAATTTACAAATATATATGTAAATATTAATAAGAAATGGATAACTTAATTTAAATCTTATTCATGTTTTCCTTGTCCTGGAAATTGGTTTTCATTTTTCTTTGTTTTCTCAGATCTTTTTTGGAAAACAGATTTTGATTTCCTGCTTCATACAAACACCAATAGGAAGAGAAATAACACTTTTAGCTTAAGAGACTATACAGGTCTAGTTTACATTTCAATATATATGAGATTAGCAATATTGTCGAAGATCATTGCCACAATAGACACAGCATAGACACAATTTATACTTGTCATCATCATAATAAAAATATCTGAGTAAATGTCTGGCTAAGAGAGCTTCAATCTTCATCTTTCCATAAAATGATGGAGGGTAGGTAATGCTTTTTAGGCACCCACTAAAACTTGGTCGACACACTTAGATTTCAGACATTTCACTCTATGGCTTGTTTGACAATTTTAACTGTAGCAGTTACTTGGCAACAGATTATCTTGCTTTCTATTGTATTGTTTCTTTTCTTTTCTAATGCAAAAGTCATCCTTATCTCACACTGGCTCACACCTAATTACCTAACAAAACAACGTCCTTTTTTTAAATTTGTGGTGTAATGCTTTATTCAAACATAAAATACAGGACATATAATACAAGGAGTAATGGTTTCAAATGGACAGGGTACATTTAGGTTAGATATACAAACAAAATTCTTTACTGTGAAGGTGGTGAGGCACTGGAACAGGTTGCCCAGAGAAGCTGTGGTTGCCTTATCCCTGGCAGTGTCCAAGGCCAGGTTGGATGGGGCTTTGAGCAACGTGGGACACCTCTAGTGGGAGGTGTCCCTGACTGTGGCAGAGGGGTTGAAACAGGATGATCTTCAAGGTCTCTTTCAACCCAAGCCATTCTATGATTCTATAGTTATATACATATGTATTATATATATATATTTAAAATATTATTGGTGGGTGGAGGAAGACTGCATTTTTTTTTTACTGAGCTACTGCATCTTAATTCTGTTGTACTGATTTTTTGTTTAATACCTTCTAAACTGATAGTTGCATTTCACTGATGAATTATACAAGACTATTTGCTTAACAAAAAGAAACAAGGTTACATAAGTACTTGAATTTAAAATTCATCACTTTGTGCAAACAAACAGCAGAATGGAATGGGAAGAATAAAAGGGTTTGGATTATGGAGTAAAGAGGTGGGAAGGGTTGCCTTAAGATAGAGCATAGGAACAAATTCTGGTGTCAAAAGGGCATCTTCAGCAATTGGCGGTGACAATGTTGCAGCACGTCGAAGGAAAAAAAGGTATTGAGGAGAAGTGGAACTCAGAAGAAAGATTTCACCATTTCATTCAGAAGAAAGATTCTACCATTAACAGCAGTGTCTAGTAGTAGCAGTAAAGCCTGCTTACATTTTAGGACTTGCCAGCAATTAGTGCAAATGTCAACACAAAACATACTCATATCTCAATGATTTTACTGAGACTTGGACATGCAATAATATAATATGGAAATTGAGTCCATACTATTCACTTGATAAAGCAAACTCTTTCATCAGTTGTACTGAGTTTTTTAAGGCTGACGGGAAAAGCTGATGGATGAGACATAGACTATGGTTGATTTATCTTTTTACAGACACCTGAACAAAAATAGCTAAAATATTGTGGAATTGCTGTAATAGCACACACTCTTTCCCATGAAACAAGGGAAGAGAATCAAGATTATTTTCAAAGCTCACAGATGAGACTGAGACCAAGAAAATTATATTTTCTAAAAATCAAGGATGCACTAGCAAGAAAACCATCAAACTGAATCAGTATGTGCTATCATATGAAATTCAAGAATAAAGATCTGATGCTTGTTTCAGACTGATATCAGTATTGGCTTTTCAATAACAAGCACATAACAGAATACTGTTTCTCACATAATTAGAAATCAGTCCTGAATTTAGATTAAAGCATAAGAGATTTTACAAGAGATAATCTGTTTCTACAACAAAGAGAAGGACATTTTAAGGATATACTACTTATCTCAAAATATTAGAAATAACAAGAAATAATAATAGTGTGATGGAAAAAATTCTTAGAACTTTACCTTTGTGGCAGCATCAAAACAGACAAAGCCCATGCTAAAGTCGATGGTAAGTCCCATAAGATGACTCTCTAAAACACAGGCATACGTCTTGCACTATAAAAGGAAAATCAGAGAAGGTAGTTACCACACAAGACATTTCTTAAATTTTTTTTTCTAGGACCAATATTTCTGAGTCTTTATTCTAATGTTTGTATATCTCAAAATTATTATCAGAAATAAGTAATTTCTGTGTAAATATGTCAATTTATTGCCAGGGTATTTAAAATCAAAGGATTTTTATGAGTGATGAAGTTCTCTAAGTTTTATGAAACAAGGCTTTGCTTCCATTAGGGAAGAAATAAAAGAGGCTCAGAATTGCCTGAGTGGCTTACTAATAACATTTTCTAAAAGGGAAGTTTTATTATTTTCAAACCCCGTTATTTTTTTTTTCATACCCAGTAACAACTTCTAAGATTAATATATTCCTTTTATATTGTCAAGAAAAAGAAAATGCTTATGTAAAGTATCTCTTTGATACACTGTTTCTTGTGGTTTTCTGTTGTCCTAAATCTCAGGGGAAAAGCTAGTATTTCATACCATTTAGCAACTGATGTAATTATCTGAAATATCTTCTTTTGCTTCAGCTAGTAAACCAATATATATCAAAGGTTTTTATGAGAAACCTTGGAATTCTGAAATACTCTCTCATTCTACAATTTTTAAATAGATGCATCTGTATATTTCCATAACGTCACACTTTAATACACACTGTGAGACGTTTATCAGTGTAATTTTCAGGATCAAAACTACTGCTGTGCTTGAAGGCTGACTTCAGGTACCAAATGACAGACTTGTCTTTTTCATAACAAAATGTGTAAAAAAAAATTAAAACATTTCCAAATCAGATGCAAGTTCTTTAAAGAAATTATTCTTATTTTACAAACATTTTACCCTCCAGGTTAAATGAAATACAGCTATATTCTTCAAATATTGCTGTAGCCACTAAAATGAGAACCAAGATATCCATGATTTAGAATGTGTCAGAAAATCAAACTATAAATTGTAAACATGGGAAAAATATGGGCTCCTAAATTGTCAGTATTACAAAAGAACCTATGATCATTTTTGGCATTTTGACTATCACGGATAAATCACATGCCTTTACTTATATATTCTTTGGGTGGGTTCTTTGGATTCTAGATGGTCTTCCTCAGAACACAAGAAGCTGGAAGGTGCATTAACAGCTTCTAAATAGAAAATGCAATGAAGGAAAATTGAAAACTTCATACTTAGTGTTTATATTAACAAACGAAAGTGGCTTTTTTTTTTCTTTGATCAGCTACACCATAAAACTGCTATGAATATGTAAAATATGATTGTAAATCAATGTTGAAAAAGAAGAGGATATTGCTATTGGTACTATCTCATTAGTAGAAGAAGAAAGTCTACTGTAATATACTTCACAGTTACAGTTAATTAGGTCACATATACAAAAATTTTCAAGTTTTGCATGCAACGTAAAAAACTTACGGTTTTGTGGAATTATCTTGCAAACATCTTACAAGATGCAAATTACATTTTTATTTGTAAATATTCAAGGTCTGGAACAGACTTAGAGTCTTTACTGGAAATTAAATTTGGCAAGGAAAATGTGTATCAGATTGAAAATACACATTGTCATCCAAAGTTATCTAACCTCCCCCCTCAACACCAGAGGCCAACCTACAGCGTGCACTGCAGCACCACGCTGAGCTGGCACAGCTCCCTCTGCTTAAGCCCAGCACCATGCCTGGCTAATTAGGCTCACTGGGAACTCAAGATTTAGAAGAAACAGGACATAGCAGCCTTGGTTCAAGGCTGCACTGAAAAAGCAACCTGCTTCCCAGACTGAAGGATATTTTCACAAAAGGCAGTGCACAGTTTGTGGAGAAATATCATCTAGTTCAGCTCAGTGTAGTTATTTGCAGGAAGAAATTGCACACCACTAGTAGCAGCTGATTCTTTACTTAATCTTTACTTATAGAAAGACCATTCTACATCCTCAGACTATGATGTTCAAAACAATTTAGAGAAGAAAAAAGGTGGGAACAACAAAAAGATCTCTGGACATCGAGAATTTAGTTTCTTTGGGGAAGAATGTCAGTTGGTTTTTGCAGGTGTTGCACATGATTCTGGTGACAGGTCAGAGGAGGGATGTGAACTTTCAGACACTAGTAAACTCTAGTAAGACTTTTCTCATCTTTTCTTTAAGATGCCCTTTAATTCAGATATTTGGAGAACAGAGAAAGGCAAAAATTGTTATCAAATACATGATAATTTAAAATTTCTTACACATTTAACATTTTAAAACTTTAAAAGTGACTAGGAATAATATATACTGTGGATGCTTGGCTTTAGTTGCTGATTTCTCACAAGAGCTCATGAAAACCTCATCAGAACTGAAGCATCCCCTACCCAGAAGAAGCAGAACACACTTCAGAAGTCATTTGCTGTTCTTCCGCAGAGTATGGAATGTTAACTTTGGTTTATTAATAATTCAATGGGTCAGGCAGAGGCTGAAGGAGACAACTTGAAGTTGTTCCTTAGATACTATTCCCTCAAAACACACAGTTTAAATTATGGAAAGAACAATACATTGTGAACTTCATGTAAGCCATCTCTGAAACTGAAACAAGCTGTACTATAAGTCTTAATTCAGACTTTCAAACCCAGATTTAACTTCAATGGAAACATACATTAAAGTATTGCAACATAAAATACCTTACATAAAAATCCTTGCATTACAGAACAAACAAATACAATACAAGCAAGGACAGCAAGAAAAAAATTCATGATGGAATAGGTGAAAACATTAGCTTAAAGCAGCAGGAACACAAAGAGAAGGAGACAGTCATATATATAATTGCACATCATTATGCAAGCTAAAGTAGTCTCAGATTCTTCATGCATCAATGCTGTGAGAGAGTAAGGAAAAAGGATTTTCATTTCAACTAATTTTTTTTAATAGGTATTTATAAAAATGGATTATCATCACTTACTACACTACAAAACTAATTTAAGAGACACTATAACACGGCAAAATGACACCACTGTATTATTGTACCATGTTATTGCTAAATTATTATCATCTTGATTCTGCCTCCTCTAATACATTTATTTTTCTAAGAAAAATCAACTGTTTAATTTTTGTTTTAGATATACCTCTGGCAGAAGCTATGAATTAGGCTGAAACATAATTCATTATATATTTATAGTGAGACGTTTAAAAATATTTAAATTTTTATATATTCTTTGGAGTTAGATAAGAATTGGCTCCTTCTGGAGGTTATAGTCATTGAGTAAGTTACTATTTGTATGATTGTGGAATAGTATACAACACAGATGAAGAATTTTAAATGGCAGTTTTAAACTGCAGTTATATTTTCAAAATTATATGATTTAATTGTAAGACAAACCTACTGGATTAGCATTTACTTTAAATATGAATATTCATATCAATATGAATTTTGGCATAAATCAGAATTTTAGTAAAAATGTACAGTTGATATCTTAATTTTGAATCTTTCACCCTTTTTTTCTCAGAGAACAATGAAAGAACTTGTTGGAGACAAATTATACCACCAGATTTTATCTGCATCTGCAACTTGGTAGATGAAAGCAATAATGGATTGCTGAAAGAAAAATGAGGAGGCCAAAAGCAGTTATATTAAAAAAAATTCTATACTTTTTTCCAAATTAAGATATAGAAAATAAAGAAAAAAAGGTGAAATAATAAGTGTGAGCTCCACAATAATATTCTATCATGAGAAGCCTGTTTGTCCACTTTCACAGATCTGCTATAATCCATCAATCAATCAATCAGGAAATCACTACTTTGAGTTCTTAATTGCTACTTTGAATACCAGGAGAGAGAAAAAAAAAAGGTGAAAAGATTAAGATTAATCTGAGGTTAAGATTATTAAGGAAATTATTTTGGAGAAGCATGAGGGCAATTTTGAATAAATGTAATTTTAAAACCCAAAAGAAAAATCTAAACTAGGAATGCTATAGTATGAATCAATCTCAAAGTAGAACAAATATGTGGTGGCTTCTGGGATAAAAGTTATTCAAGAAAAATGCCATATGTTCTTTTATTGATGGCACAGCAGTGCTTCTATAAAGTATGTTGCAGTTAATTATATAAGAAAGACAAAAATACTCAAATATTTAGTGGCAGAGGACATATATTGTTGCAATTTTTACACAGAAAAACTAGTCTTAGATTTTTCAGCATGTAATTACAGCTTAAAAGATAAGAATAGTTTCTATAAAAGGTAACAGAGGGTATGAACTCACAAGAGAAAAGCTGAACCCTCTGACTTCGTCATAACAAAGGTACTATGCATTAAAACTGACAGCAGTGTAGTTTTTGCAAATTGGATCATCATTAGTATATACCAATTCAGTCCATCTGCATGTGGTGGCTCACAGGTCAGAAAAGGGCTAATATACAACTAACTAACAATTTGTCTGAATAAAAACATGTCAATGCTTGCATCCCCAGGAGGACACAGAAAATGCGTGAGCCAATATTTGCACAGGCTAATACACTAATATGGCTCAAATAGGTGTTTGTAACTCCTGGCAACATCAACTAAAGCTGTTCTAATCACATGAATATTTCATGATTAGAAAATCAATATTACAATCAGGATTAGGTGAATTATAAATTGTGGTGGGTGGCTTTTTTTCTCCTTTTATACGTCAAAAAGTCATGACTTTTTGGTTATGTGAGAAAAACAAAGTTATCTTTAAACACTCTGATATATAATTTCACTATAAAAAGTCACTATAATCTGTATCTGAATGTTATCCATCTCTGCTCATCTCGCAATTGAGTAAATACACAAGGAACAAGAAATGTGTGAAGAAAGAACAATGCATCTGAGGTACGATTTTGTTCTTGCTTGTATCCAGCAAGTACTTCACTTAGTGTACTCTCATTCCTGGTATTACAAGGACAACTTAATTCCTGAAAGGTTCTCTTGTGATAGTCAATAACAAATAAGGTAGTATGTAAGCCAGTAAGAATATCTAAACAGCTGGATTTTGTCCCTGATCCACAGATTGTTTTTCCTTGTCTGTCCATGAACTTCAATTAACAAATATGTATCACATTGTCATAATAATTCAAAGACTGTGTTTCAGGTGTTCTCTTCTGAACACTAGATTGCAAGCTCTTTGGGTACACCAAAAGCAATAACTTACATAAAACAGTAATAACTTGAGAGCTGCAGAAGGTCATAAATTTTTTTAAAATTGCATCACTATTTCATATGGGCGTAATTTGTTAATGTACCAAAAGATGATCACCAAGGCAGTTGTTCTCACCTGTATCCGTTCAACTTCTAAAAAAGTTGCTGTTTGGAAGGCTTTTTCCCATAGTGTTAGGTCAGACTCTAGTTCCACAGAAAAGTAAAGATCTTCTCCAGATTCAGACTGGACACTGAAGCAATATTTCCGACGGTCCAGTAGATCACTGTCCTGATGAAAACCTGAAGTTATATAATCTGGCATACATCAATTAATATTTTTAATTGCAAACATGTATGCCTCAAACACAGCATTTTTAAATGGCATTGTAAATGACAGTAGTAACTACTGAGAGCTGAGGAACTGAAAATTAGGGGTTTGGTCTAAACATTGACATTTCAATGAATTTTAAGAAGGATGCTTATATTCAGAATGTCACAGAATAGCATATCTCGGGCATTACCTTTAAATATTTTAACAAATGACTTCTCAAAAATATTATGAGCTATGCACTTTAAGGTTAGATAAATTTTTTGATGGTTTTCCACTTTCTATTCACATGAGGAACACAAATATCAGCTTCTCTGACCTATTTGACTCACACACTCTACTCTAGAAGGCTGGTCAAAGGAAGGTATTTATTTTAAGAAGTATGAAAAGTCCATATGTTCTATTTTCTTTATAGAGGTTAGAGAAAACAAGTTCATATTTCTGGAGGCTTACAAAATCCAACATACAATTTGTCTTTAAATGGATACTGCCAGTAGAGACTATAGTGGCCGCCCATGGTTGGGGTGCTGGCTTTGGTCCCAGAGGAGAAAATTACTTTTGGCTTTACTTTCAACATAACATCACACAATGGATATCAGGTTATAAATATTTAATAATTAATGATTGTTGCATTTTTAATTAGTACTAAACCAAAGAATAAGCAAGTTAATCAGGAAATCCATTCATTAAAATGTTTTCAATTATT
>WEIT01029197.1:7984-19118 GCA_013389985.1 Dryoscopus gambensis
CCCCTCGCTGCCCACCTGTGCCGGCCGCCCGCGGCGCGGGGGCTGTGTGCCACCGTGGTTCACCGTCCACGGCCCCAGGGACTGGCTGGCGTAGAAGTCCATGGGATAAGGTTGCTGCCACTCGATGTCCTGGAGAGCCACCGCAGCCTGCGGAGAGGACAGGGAATAAGGCCCCGAGCACCGCCCGCAGAGGGGGAGCCGGCGGTGCTGGGAGAAGTCCCAGCATCCAGCTCAGTGTGCCGAGGGGGGCACTGCTGGGGCAAAGCTCGAGGCACTGGGAATCCCACTGGTTTCACAGAAGACTGGATATCCCAGCAGCATGCCTGGACTGAGCACAGAGCACAGACAGAGGGAGGAGGGGACGCTGTCTGCCTGCAGGGACATCCCCCAGCCTGCTCTGATGCATCACCCCAAACGAGGACTGGCCCCCAAAACGGAGAGGGGTGCTCACCTCATAGGGTGTCAGCAGTGGCTTGCTGAAGGCTTCTCCCCAGTCGATGGAGAGCCGGGGACAGGCTACCTGCACCCACCTGGAAGGGAAAGGTCACAATGGGGATGTGCATTTTGGGAAGAACAAGCCACAACGAAGCCCCTCAGCTGCACCCCTTACTGTGCCAGCACCACCCTGGTGAGGACAGCCATGTCCCTTCCCTGCCCTGTGGGCACAGCCACGTGCATGGTGCCAGCAGCACAGATGTGCCAGGGACAGCTTCAAGCGGGAATTGGACAGGGGTGGGGCACCCTGGGGCTGGAGAGGGGCCAGCAGCACTCACACATCCACCTCTGGGAAGAGCTTTAACTTGCTGGGGAAGATCTCAGACAGCAGCACCCGCACGTAGGGCCGGCCCAGGGCGCGGAGACGCAACTCCAGGTGCTGCGGGGGAAAAAGGCGCCTGGCAGAGTTAGGGTCCCCCAGCAAGCCCCCCAAGCCCTGCCCACTGCCCCGTCCTGGGCATCAGACCCTCTGTGGGTCACAGCTCTGCCCCACGGCCGTGTCCCCTCGGCAGCTGTAGGCCAGGCGCAGTGTCAGGGGCTGCGGCCACGGCTCCGGCTTGCGCCCGGCTCTCCCCAGCACGTGCCTCAGCCTAATGAAGTAATTACTGCTCAATGACAACAATCTGTTCTCGTTAGCGGCTGCCTGCCCTGGGACACCCGCCTGTCGTGGGCTGGCTGCAGCCAGAGCTTTCAGGAGGAGGAGAGGGGCCAGAGATGTCCTTGTCCTCTGGAGCCGGCACTAATCGCCCCTTGCCCAGCCAGCCAGGGCCATGCCCGTGTCCTGCCCGCTGCAGAAGAGCAGCTGCTGGGACCTCGCTGCCCTGCTCTGCCCACTGGTCCCTGCGCTGCCTCAAATCTCACCTGTGGCTACCCCAGAATTTCTGGATATGAGCAGGGCCACGGTGCTCAGAGGGCAAAACTCTGTCATCCTGCTCCCCTCACCCAGCTGGGGTGCAGAAGGCGCCAGCACGGCAGCTGAGCAGGGACGCTGAACCTGATCGGAAGTTCATCCAATTAAAACAAACCCAGCCAATTAATTGCCGAGCTGTCTGGGCGGGGGGGTGTTCTCCACGACTGGCCAGCTCTCCCCAGGAATGGGTTTAATGAGCCCTTGTCCGGCCTCCCTCATCTGCTGCTAATTGGCCACGCAGACCGGGGCCAGTGGCCACTGATGGGTTGCCAGCGGTGCCACGTCCACCCTCGCCCTGGCAGCGAGGACACCGATGGTGCTCACCACTTCTTCCCCCCGCCCAACAGCAGCGCCCGGTGCCCTGATGGGGACGCTGGGGATGGGCTGGTACCTGCAGGATGCTGGGGGAGCCCTGACGCCCCAGCGTGCCCAGGATGAGTCCCCAGCAGCGGGCACCGGTGGCAGTGCGGATGGCGTCCTGCCGGGCGCGGTGCATGCGCTCGTGGCTGTAGTGCTCCTGGGAGAACACTTTGCTGTAGGGATCGTACCTGCAAAGCACAGCCAGGCCCCATCATCACCTGCCCCCCTCCCAGTGTTGCCCGTCCCTCATTAGCACTAATTGCCTCCCACAGCATCTGTCCTCCTGGCTGATGTAGGACCCAGCCGGCTCGTTAGGGGACAAGGACAGGGATAGGGACAAGTGTCCCACCACAGCACCCCAACGCCCAGCACAGCCTCGGCTCCATGCTCGGCTTCACACTCAGCTCCCCCCCCGATCCTGGCTCATCAATTATGAAGAATTCTTTGATTTGTTGCTTTGTTTGACGAGGAGAATTTTAATCAAATCCCACTCGGGTTTCGGCAGCTTCACCAGCGCCATAAACCTGACGTGCGCCTCCCGTTCGTAACAAACGACCTACTAGGAAATTCAGATTCCGCCAAATGGGCCCAGCCTTTCACTCCTGATATTTCATCTGCTTTCAGCGGCCTCATCATCGCGCTTTATGGCCTCTGCCTGCAGCAGCCGGGCTTTAATGGCTGCACCTCCACGAGCTTTCACAGGTACTTGTCAAAATGTTTATATTCAGCCGGAGTAAATGGCTGGTGTTCATCTCCCCCGAAGCACCTCCCCACCCACCCCGTGGCCTCTCTCCTGCCCCTGCCTGCTGCAGGCAGCTGCCTGGGGGACAGCTGGGGGAGCTGGGGTGCTCCCCACAGTGGGATGGGAGTGGGTGCCTGTACCTGTACGCAGGTATCCCAGGGTTGGCAATCATGATGGACTCCAGGTGGAAGCGCCCATCGCCCAAATACCTGCGAGAGGGGACGGAGAGCTATGGCACGGGGGAACAGCAGCACCTCATCCACGTGTCCACCTGTTTCCCAAGCTGCAGCACAGTGGAGATGCCAGGAATCCAAGCTCCCGTGCTGGGACCCAGGGGCAGCGGGCACAGCCAGGGCTCCGTGGCATGGCAGGCTTGGAGAGACAGCCATGCTCGGAGCAAGGAGGGGTGCTCGCACCAGCACAGGGTGGCTGGGAGCTGCTCCATCTCAATGGCTGCTTCTAGACGTTGCTGCTTCCATTTCTAATCGGATTTCCAGTCAGCAATTACATTTCAAAGCCTTTCATTCAGCTGCCCTAATGGAGTGAGGGCTTGGAAAATGAATTCAGACGTAAAACTTGACTAGATTTTGCCCTTAATTGGAGAATGACATTTTGGGAGATCAAAGCTAATTTGTCTGCAAAAGTTAGCCCCAGAGACGGTGCAAAGAAGAAAATAATAACGCAGGGAGGACGCAGGTAAGGCCGAGTGCACCTGCGCGGGTTGGTACCGCACCACTGCTCCTCTGCCAGCTGAAAGGACCCGCTCTCACCAGTGCAGTGCCAGCCTGGCTGTCCCTGCCTGCTCCTGATGTCCTTGGAGAGATGGGAAGTAGCTCAGGATGAAGCCAGAGCTCCCACCGACCCCCTGCCCAGCAATCCCGAGCCTGGCTCCCAACACAGCCATGCTTGGAGAGGCACCGGCGCTGCTGGCTCCCAGCAGTGTGGGCAAGAAGGAGCTTGGCGGGGCCCAAATCCACACCTGGGCTCCTCGGCTCCCCCCAAGGGTGGGGTTCCTTGTATTTATTTATTCTGCAGCACACTGTATTCACAGTACATTAAGCATTTCCATTACCTAAAATAATTAGGTGATAGGAAGCGAAGTGCTCCCTCTAATTTGCTGTCCTTAAATAAAATTAATGTTGCTGTGATGTTGGGCCCCGGCCATTTGTCTTTTCCAATTATCCACCCGCCCTTCCATCTATTATCTATTCTGATATACGACTCAATTATTTCCTCTGTGCTACAAGCACACGCCACTTAAAGCCGAGTGAGGAGCTGAAGGGGGCCCATCCAAGCCTGTGGATGTCCCTCACCACCCCCAAACCAGCACAAAACCGGGCAGGGGGTGCACGAAGGAGGGTGCAGAAGGACCCTGGGTACTTACACGATGGCATCCGTGTCCTGAGCCAGCCGGGGTGACGTACAGCCCAGGATCTCTCCCGGGGACAGCGGCTTACACTGGGGCACGCACACCTTGTACTGGGAGCGCAGCTCCTGTGACACTGCCTGTGGGAGACGCGGGGTCAGCAGGGACAGACCATGGCACAGAGGGTGGCTGAGGACCCCTGGGGACACCCCAGCTCTGTCGTGTCCCAGCGGAGGGGAACCAGCCCGCTCGGGAACAGCCCCGCGCAGCCGGGACGCTCAGCGAGGCTCAACCAACGTATCAATTAAAAGACAAGGGAAAAGGCTTAACGCTTGGGTAGCCCCGTGTTTAGATAGACACGGCTCAAGAGGCTCATTCATCTCCTCCCGTCCTGCCCAGCCGGCCGTTCAGGGGCAGGCAGACAGACCCGCCGGAGCTTCCCCGGCCGCTGCCGGCACTGCATCAAAATGCCAAGTGCTCCACCGCCTGCCCTGACATTTCCAGAGCAGCTCCCGGGGGAGCTGGGGAGGGGTGCCGCCATGAAACATTGATCAGAGTTATTATAAAGTACTTGATCAACATTATGGCAGCGGCACATTATTGCAGCGACTCGTCGGAGGGGAACTGGCTCCACCAGCACCCCGGGGCGGCCGCTCCCAGGGCTGAGCCAGGGGAAAACTCAGGGGGAGACAAAAGCCAGGGATCTCCATCTCACCTGCACTGTGGAGACGAACTGGATGGTGCTCACCAGGGCCAGGGAGGTGCCCGCTGCGAAGTTGAAGCGAATGGTCTCAAGGAAATGGGATGCATCGATCTTTATGTCCACGAACACATAAAGCATCTTCAGCCCCTGCGTGGAGTCGATGGGAACTGGTGACAGGAAGAGACAGGGTGTGAGTGTGGGGTACACCCGGGGCTCCAGCGAGCCCCAGGCTTTTGCTGCCTGCAGCTGGGGGATAAAGCATCCCTGTGCCCCAAACTGCCCTGGCATAAGCAGGGTGGGCTGTGCCACCCCTCTGCCAGTGCTGGCCCCCAGGGCAGGGGGTGCAGATGGGAGCCACGGAGAGCACCCGCTCGTTTCCCTCCAGATAATGGCAGCCTGGGGAATCAATGAACACAAATCTAATTACCCCTGGTGCTAAGAAGCCTTTGTCACCACGATTAAGTGAATAATTAAAGTACACAGAGTCCACATCGATCTGCAGCCCCGCATTCACTTCCCATTTTGGTGCTCTTCGCCTGATCACAATTAAGTGCAAATTACTCCCTCCTGCGGGGCACGTGGGGCCGGGCGGGAGCGGGAAGCATCCGTGTGCCTCACCATTGGCCACCCTGGTGACAGGAGCACCGTGGGCAGCTCAAAAGGAGCCCAGCATCCCCACAGCAGCCCGTGGCTAACCCAGGGTGCCCTGTGACCCACCCAACTCTGCCCTGTGACCCACCCAGCCCAGAGCAGGCAAGGGCGACAAGGCCACGGGCAGCAGATGGCAGCTGGGCTGGTGACAATCAGCATGGCAGTGCCTGCCTGTCCCTGCAGGGAGCAGCTCCAGCTGATGCGACTCCCGTTCCCTGGAGCAGCCTGATGGATACGGCCCCTTCCTCCCCTTCCCGCAGTTCATTCATGAGCAGCAGGCTGCAAACCAGGAGTTTTATACTCCCTGTTCCAGTGGTGCCCATAACCCTCCCTCCGTAACAAAGCACCTAGCGCACATATTTGTCACCGCGAACGCTCACACCGACGTGGCTTTCAGGACAGAGTTCTCAGCTGGGGAGTCAGTATTTCATACAGAGCCTGATGCAATTCCTCAAGCCCATTTATAGGTCCCCATAAATGTCCAGGAGGGCTGCCAGGTGCCGGGAGCGTGGCGGCAGCAGGGATGCACACGCCTGCCGCTTGCTATGGCAATTCTGCAGATCCACCTTAAAACCCAGAGCGCCTTATTGTTATTTTTGGGCTGATTCCATCCTGGGTGGACTTCAAAGTTAGCAGCATCTGGGACAGCAGCGCAGTTTCCATGGCAACTGGATCCAGAGTACTGTCCGCCTGGGGAGCACACAGCCTCCTCCTCCCTTCCCCGCCCAGCCTGCACTGTACCCGCAAAGCCGCCTTTCCCGGCCCCGGGGCCAGCAGGACCCCCAGGCCCTCGCTCTCCTCTGCCATCATTCCCTTCCTCATCACTCCACAGAGGCCAGGTGTGGGGCAGGAGCAGCCTCATCCCTGCTGGCAGCTCCTGGGCCAGAGGGGTCCTGCCAAGCCATGGCCTTGCTGCTCTGCTCTTGGGCACAGGGCTGGATCCCTGCGCTGCTGCCGCAGCCGAGCAGGATGAGCACGCCCTGCTGCGCCCAAAATCCTGCCCGTGGGCAGCCACCCAGCCAGCCTGGCCCCATCCAAAGCCAGCAGCTGAAGCTGGAGAACAGAAATCCCTTTGGGAAGGGATTAGCCTTCGGCACTAAGTCTCCGAGCTGGCGTCCAGAGGGCTGTGGAGTTGCTCGGCGTGGCACGGTGGCAGCGGCACAGCCTCCGCAGTGCCACACACGGCCACCCCAGCAGCAGCCCAGGACCGAGTGTCACCTACTTAGGCAACTGTGTCCATAGTGCACCAGGAAGTCGGCGCCCAGGGCCCGGGCCGTGTAGTCGTCCACGCAGCAGGCGCCGTAGGTCACGTCGCCCATCACCACCGCCTCTGCATCCGTGAATCTGCGGGAAGGAACAGCACTGAGGGTCACGGCTGTGTCACCGCAGCCCGGGTTCTGCCCCCCAGCCCCGTGGCACGTCACTGCCGGGGGACCCCGCGCTGCCACCGAGCCACGCGCCGAAGAGGACAAGCCCTGGCCACTCTCCGAGATGTCAACATGATTAAGCTGGAGAGCGGTAATCCGCCTCTTCAATTGGGTAAAGCTGTTTGCAATTCAGCGGATTATCCACTCATCAAACAATACGCTGCCAGATTCCTAATGCTCCAGTGGGGAGAGCAGCAGAGGGAGACCCGGCACAGCGTGGTGCCACCGCTTCCACCAGCCCGCCCTGGGGACTGCAGCCACCAGGAAGGGCAGAACAGCTGTCCTGGCATTCCCTGCTGTGCTAGAAAGCCCCCATCACCCCATGCCTGGGTACGGTGTGAGCTGGTGAACCCAGTCTGCACCTGGCTATGTCACCCCTGGATGCCAGTTTGGCCAAACTGGGTGACCTCCAGGAAAGCTGGTGATTAACTGGCACTTGGAGAGGAAGAGCACCAAACCACCACTGGGGCTGCCCCCCTACTCCTAGTACACCAGTCCAAACCCATCTGGCACCTGCCAGCCTGTGGGTGAAGGGGCACACACCAGCACTGAGCAGCAAAGCCAGGCCTCTGGCATGATCCAGAGGCACCACCTTTGTGGGTATTTTATTGCACCATTTTGGGGGATTATTAGCTTGGCTGGCTTCCCGGGGAGCTGCCGCGGCAGGATGAGAGCAGGTATCGCGATGACAAAGCCCCGTGCCTGGAGGGGCTGCTTAAACCAGATGCTAATTCCTTCTTTACTCGAGGAGGCCGCACCAGCAGCCGTAGCTCGGTGCCAGCGGGGTCCCCCCTGCTGCTGGCACGGGGTTGGCGTGAGGGGGCCAGGGAAGGAGGGGGCCCTGGCACAGCATCACCCCCTCCAGCACCCAGCGCTGGCTGGGGGCCAGGGTCCCGCACTCCCCCCAAGCGCCAGGCAGGGAGCGTTACGTCGGCGGCAAGAATAGAAATGGTGGGCAGAGCTGGGCAGATGGCAGAAGGTGGAGAAATGGCGGAGCGTGCCGAATATTAACAGCTCCGGCCCATCCGTCAGCGCCCGGGGAGGGGGACAGGGGAGTAGCAATGCTGGAGCATCCCCGAGGAGGGGGCACAGCCATCCTCACCTCCCGCGGCCAGCCTGGGCAGCTCCCACTCCACATGGTTTTCCAAGGCTTGGGGATACAGCTGGGGAGCGTCAGAAGATGGGCTGGATCCTGCCCGCACCCAAATCCCGCGATTCCTCACGGCCAGCGTGGCCTGGATGG
Source organism: Dryoscopus gambensis (assembly GCA_013389985.1). Taxonomy (NCBI): domain Eukaryota; kingdom Metazoa; phylum Chordata; class Aves; order Passeriformes; family Malaconotidae; genus Dryoscopus; species Dryoscopus gambensis. The sequence goes on from WEIT01029197.1 coordinate 15,882, forward strand.
GAGGATGGCTCCTCCACCGCCCGCATGGCCACACTGTGGGACTGGGGGCTGCCGGGGAAGGTTCGAGAAGGCTCTTCCCACCCTTCCGAGCCCCCAGCCCCCTACTCTAATGAGAGGTGATGAGATGAACATGAATCAGACTCCACACATCTCAGCAAAAGTGGAAAATTATTCAGCTCCTTAAGATTCAGGATGGGGAGGTCTGACTCAGAGCGGCAGCCAGCGCCGCTTAATTTTTTATAGATTAAAATGTATGCAAATTGGCCCAAACCCCAGAGAAAGTCCCTGGGGGTGAAGAGCAAGAAAGTGAAATAGCAATGGTGGAAGGAGGAGGGCAGAAGTGCCCGTGGCCCGGCCCCGTGTGCGGGTCTGCAGCTGGGCAGGGAGAGATGGGGCTGAGCCCTGCCCCGGCCACGGGCAAGATTCCTCCTCTGGCTGCAGGGAGCGGAGTCACAGCTGAGCGAAGAGGCCGTGGGATGATGCTTGGTGAGGAGGGAGCCCAATGAATGGTCCTGGCAAGGCCAGGAGCCTGGCGGTGCTGCAGGAGAGGCTCCAGGACGGCACACACCGGGATCGCCCGCTCCGGCTGGGCTGGACAATCGAGCGGAGCCGTAATCATCTCCCGAGACAAATCAAAGGCAAGCGCCAGGGCCTCCCCTTGATGTTTTAATCAGTTCGGTGTCGCCAGAGTCTTTCATCAAACTACAGAGGAAGGAAATGTCAATTAGCAGCCACCTGCCTCCGACGCGGGCTGGGGAGCTGCTCGCCAGCCAGCCCGGACCAGGACGTGGGCAAGGGGCAGCCATGGGAGCCTCCTTGTTGGGGTTTCGTGTCCCTGGAAGTCGTCACAGCCATGGATGGGTCCCAGCAGCGTGCTGGCAGTGGTGACAGGGATGTCCCCACCCAGCGCTGAGACGCTCATTACAGCTGGGAGCTCATGAATATTGAGCACGTGGGGAGGTTATTCATCTTTTACGTCCCGCAAACCCCGGCTCATTCTGAAAAACCGCCTGGCCTTAGCATTTTTCTCATCTCCCCCTAATTCATTATCTGCTCCTTTAAACAGATGGCTCCCAAAATCCCATTTATAAAGCACCATGCTCAGCACTGGCAGGATGTGCTCCAGGGCGGGCCAGGTCCCGGCCCCGAACCCAGCTGGGACCCCCAGGCCCTCCCAGCCCCGCTCCCCCACGCAGGATGGAGGCAGCAGCAATCCAGGGACAAGTTTGGGGGCTGAAAACTCCGGGTCAGAGACATGGGGCCTGCGTGTCTCCAAGCACGGGGCAGCCAGTCCCTGTCACCTGAGCACAGGCACTTGGCTGGAGCAGCCCTGATTTATCCCAGCCCCTCGAAAAATGAATGAGAGCGTTTGCTGCTGGCAGGAGCGCGAGGTCCCTTGGCAGCGTGTGAATGATACAGTGCTGGTCCTCAAGCCATGAGGCAGAGCTGCTCTCCCCCAGCAGGGACAAGCCCTCAGCCCTTGTGTGTCCATCAGTCCCTGGTCGGGAGGGGATTGAGGGCACCGGGCTGAGAGTGGCCAGTCGCGGCAGCACGGGGCTGGGGGAGGATGGAGCCAGCACTGGGATGCCTGCATGTTGTGCTGGAACAGGGACACGGTGCAGGCTGCCCCTTGCTTCACAGCCACCTGCCTCACCTGCATGTGGCCCTTCTAATACCCCACAACCACCCCATGATCACCCCACAAAACCCCACACCCACCGCCCGCCCTGTGCCCAAGCCCAGCGTGTCCCAGGACACCCGTGGGTGCTGCTGTCCTGGGCTGTGGGGGCTGAGCCCGGCTCTGGCTGAGAACAGGGCACTTAATTAGCGGAGAAGCCCATCACCAAGCCCCATTACCAGACTCCCAACTTCATTAGCACAGGAAGGCCGCACGTAATTAAAATAATGAGCTTGCGATTTTATTGCAATTGGTGCTGCTAAGAGCCCGGCTGCAGCTGGGCAGTGACGGGGCCCCACAGAGCTTCTGCAAGCAGAGCAGGATGGGGAGAGGTGGGTGCCCCCACAGCCCCCCAGGAGCAACCATCTCCAGCTGGGTCCCCTCTCCTTAAGGGGACTTCCCACTCTGTCCTTACTATAGGTGCCAGAGCCAACACCACCATCCCAAGGGGCACATCCCAGGGCACCCCAGCTTTGCTGGTCCTGTAGCAGCAAAAAACCCCCAAATAAGGCAAACCAAGGGCCAGTGCACGTTGGTTGTAAAGCAACCGTGACCATCTTGCGCCTGGATGCTGCCTGTCCCCTCCTCACAACGGCCAGGCCACAGAACTCTGTGGGATACGAGGAGGTGGCATGGTGGGCACCACACCTGTGCTGGCATGTCCCAGCCCTGGGAGGTGACAGCCCTATAGACCCTGCACATCCCCCCCTGGCAATCCCCCCGGCACAGCCACCACCCGGGTAGAAGGTTTTGAACATCTCCAATGAAGTGAGAACTTCATTCCTCCTAATGATGCTGTTGTGTGGTTAATGACAGTGATTAAATTCCCCTGCACAGCGTGCACCCGCTGCCAGCGCCTCCAGGTTGGGCTTAAAGGACGAGGGGAGAAGGGAAGGCAGCGCTGGCCGGCAGAGCCACGGCACTGCGCGGCCGAGGCCAGATCCTGACCTGTGTCAGTGTCCCGGGGTGGCCTTTTGGGACCTCCTGGTGATGCTGCCAGCTTCATCACAGCATTCAGTGCCACACTGCTCAGTGCCACGTGGCAGACCTGCCCGGCCAAGGGACCTGGTGCCTGCTGGCACTGCGAACCTGCTGGGCACACCAGCCATGGCACCGGGGACTGCCGGGCACACCGGCCATCAGGGGCTGTTTTGTCCTGGCCATAGCTGGGCATTTCAAGCTCTGCCACAGCTGTCGGGCTGGGCACACAGATGTTTAGCTCCTTATTGCTCAACCAGGACCCGCCATCACTCCAAAAAGTCCCCATATGCTCCTGAGTCACCAGGATGAGACTTGGATGGTCTGGGCACCTCCAGCACTGCCTCGCACGGATCTTCAAAAGCCATTGGGAGTTGGGAGGTGTTTCAAGCTGTGGCAGGGCAGCCTGTGCTGGCATCAGGACACCCCTGGGCCCCCCTGCCGTAGCCTGTCCCAGCCACTGATTAGCAGGAGCCTCTCACCCCGTCGTGGCACAGGAAGACAGAGGGATTAGCAGCTGCGAAGCCTGACAGCCGACTTTATTAACACGGAATCAAAAGCCCAGCTGAGAGCCCAGCTGA
>WEIT01029197.1:27288-105429 GCA_013389985.1 Dryoscopus gambensis
CCCCCGAGGAGAATCGCTCCGCTGTGACATCACGCGATTTCCATGGCAACCGCCTGGGACATCATCGGGGAGCTTTGTGACATCACAGCGAGGGGAGCAGCCGGCCCTCCTGGGGGGCCCGGGACGGTGGGGTGGGGGGCAGGACCCCCGGCCCTGCTGCAGCCGTGGTCTGTCCCGGGGAGATGCTGGGGACAGCGGTGCCATGCTGGGGGACCCAGGCTGGACCCCCCACTACTGTCCCATGCCCGGGGAGGGGGCGGCCGCACAGCCCCAGGCCCAGCCCTCGCCACCACCAGCACATGCCCCTCTCCGACGAGGCTCGGGCAGCGGGAGAAGGTGCCGACGCTGTGCTTGCAACCCCTGGCATTGGGGTGCGGACCCCCAGGCAGGGCAGAGCCCCCGCTGCCACCCCAGGGATGCTTTTTCCCACTGGGGGAAATGTCACCTTGCGGCCGTGGGGCCTCGCACTCGGATGCTCCTTTCTGTGGCTCCCGCCTCAGCTTTGTTTGGCATATTAACCCAGCCGGGCTGGATGACTTGAGAATAAACCCCAAGCCTTCGGAGCAGTCCCGGTTTCCAGCCTTGATTCCCAGCCCTGGTGCTGCCGGCTGGAGGAAAAGCATCATCCAGGCTGGGAAACTGGGAGCCTGAGGTGGAGGCAGGCAGCGAGGCTGCTGACAGGGTTGGATCCCACCAGGGGTAGCCTGTTAAGGTCAAGATCTACAGCTTTCATTTGTGGAGCTAGAAAAACAAAATGCAAATTGAAGAGCCTGTGGGCTAAAGCAAAACCTATTCTTAAAGTTTTTTGTCTTGTTAAGCAAGGAAATAGAGTGCCAAATAGGCTTTGTTAAGTGGCAGTCTAATTAATAATTTAAAATCTTGTAGCTGTCTTTCATTAGAATTTATCTGTACATCAACCACAAAATCAGTCAAACACACTCATTTATAAGTTAATACCGTTCCTGAATAATTCAACAGGCAGTTAGAGGAGGCCTCCATCCTGCCGGCAGGTTCTCCCCTCCCTGCCTCACCGCGGCCAGGTGTCCCTGGGCAGGGGGTCCCGGTCCCCAGCGTTCACCCCAAGCGGGGTGCAGAGGGGACACCCCGCACGTGAGGCAAGGGGACAAGGGGACGGCTGCTGCTGGGGCGCTGGGCTGAGGCCAAACCCCTCTGCGGGGCTCGGGGGCGGCTGGTTTTGTCAAGGATGGTGGCAACGCAAGGCTGTGCTGGTGGGTGGCAGCGCGGGCTCATGGTGGCACTGCTACCGCCTTCCACGTCCCACTGCCGGGGACCAGGGTTGGGGCTGGGGCCCTGGCAAGGCTTGGGGCAGCAGGAGCTGTGTGTGGTCGACATCTCCAAGGGAGGCGGCTCCGAGGGGTCGGCTTCACACGCGGTGCCGCACGGGCAAAGTCGTTTGCAGCAGGATGGCGGCAGCGTGGCTGCGGAAGTGCTGCGATTCCTGGGGGCATTTTGGGCCTCCTGCGCCCCGTGGGCTTCATCCGTGGAGTCACTGGTGGGATTCAGGGTGGATTCCGTGCGCTGGGATGTCACTGGTGGCGTGGCAGTGGGTGACAGCGTGGGGTGCAGCTCCATCCCGGGCGAGGGTGTCACAGCCTTGCCGGAGGTGGCCGCACGCAGCCGCAGGCAGGAGTGCAACACTGGCGATGCAGGAGAAGGAGATTTCCAGGTCAAGGATGACACCAAGGTCATGGGCAGCCACATCCCTGTCCCTTCCATCGCTCATCCCATCGACGGGGCATCCAGCCTCCATCTCTCCCTGCCAGGGCAGCAGTCAGCGGGCAGGGTGCAGGCGCAGGCTGGACTGCGGTTCTTGCGCCGGGGAGCCAAGAGCCCAGAAACCTTTCTGCTTATAAAAGTTTAATTTCCTAAAGAGCTGATAGGAAGCCACAAGCTCTCTGTGCCCGGTGAAGCAGGGAGGGGGTTCAGGATGCGGCCCAGGCTGTCCCTGCGGTGGTGCTGGGGGGAGCGAGGAGGGCTCGGCAGATGAGACCTGCAGAGACCTGGAGTCGGAGCCGGGATGTGAAGGAGCCGTCGCCGCTCGGTGACCTGCACTGATGGAGCCCGGCAGGGTCAGAGCCGTGGCCACGCTTGGCTGGATGTTATTCCCACCTTTCGCCTAAAATGCCGCATCCGGCGCCCCGCGGTCCCATCTGGGTGCCGGAGGCTGTGGGTGACACTCCAGGTGGCCTCCAAGCACTGCCCTAAAAACATCAGTGAACCTGCTGGGGAGATGTAAAATTATGCATTTTCCGGCAGGATTTCACACCCGTATTTCCCTGAAGCACCTGGCGGTGCTGGAGCCGGCAGCACGGGCCAGCAGCGTGGGCACCAGGGCTCCTGGTTTGCAGGGTGAGGCCACGAGTGGGATGTCATTCCCTTGGGGCTGGGCAGGAGCTCGGGCTGCTGGAAACCGCTGGAGCGCTGATGGGTTTTGACAGCAAGAGCCAAAATCTTGTTTGAGGGCAAAAGCCAGGCAGGGAAGTGTGGGAGCCTGGAGGGACGTGGTGGTGGCCAGGTGTGACCAGGGCTGTCTCCCACTGGGGTGTCCCCTGCTCCTGGCAGTGCCCCATGGGAGTGTGGAGGCAAAGCCCCCCTTGCAGAGGAGTGACCCAGGACACGGCCGCTTCAGCCCCACATCACTGGGCTGGCTGCCTGTCCCGCTCTGCCCCACATTGGGGCAGCCCTGGGTGACTGCTGCTCATCCCCACCCCGGGGAGCTGCTCCAGTCTCCCCCAAACAGCCAAAAACTTGGGCTTCGTTTGCAAAGTGCAATTCCGGGGTTTAGCCACGATCAGTAGAGACTCGGGTTATTAAGAGCAGATTATGTTTGCAGAGCGCTTTGGTGGAGCAGCAGCAGCAGCACAGGCACCCACACCCCAGCAGTGGTGGCTGTTGTTTGGGTTCCCCACAGGTCGGGATGGGCGAGGTGTTGCCCTCGTTTGGAACCCACGGAAGGAGGCTGGAGTCTGATTTAAGGGCAGAGGCAACAAGTGGGAGGCTGCAGGGAGAGCCGTGAGGCCGGGAGCAAGCGGGATGCTGGTGGGAGTCAGTGAGGAGGAGCCAGGGGTCCGTGTGCTGGCACGGGCAGGGGCGCAGGGCACGGCCTCAGGAGTGCCACTGGGATGCAGGAGCGTCCATGTCCTCTCCAGCAAGGGAGCTCTTTCCCTGCTATTTTGGGTGACGCTGCTCAAGCCCAAGGTGGAAGGAGCTGGCTCAGCCTCAGGATCCTCTGCCGGCAGCAGGGCTGGTGCTGTCCTCGCTCCGGATGTCAGCACCACGTCCCATCTCCCAAACTGAGGAAGCACGAATCCCACTGATCCCCCTGTACCATCCCTGCGGAACAGCATCACCATGGAAACCCACAGCCCTGGTCCTGCCGCCCGGCAATCAGAGAGGGGACACTTTTAGGAATATTATTTTTACTGATGACAAATGGTGGAGGCTTGGAGCTGACAAAGGAGGTGAGCCCAGTGCTGGGCATCGCCTGTTTTCCCAGTGGCCGGTCTTTCTCCTGCTTTTCCTGCCGAGGGCACGTGCTGGTGGGGCAGCCGTGGCTCTGCCCGGGTGTTAAGTGCGGGCAGGGCGAGCGGCAGATGCAGGACGGGGAGATGCGGGGGGCAATCTTCTTTGCGCAGATTAGGATTGGGGGTTATTAAGCGGAAAATGCTCCATTTTGGTGTAGAAAGCTCCTTTTCCTTTTTAACAGCATATGTGCCCGCTGGCTGCTTGCTTCCCGGTGGTGCTGGCACAGCGGCTCGGAGCCGGCACGGCAGCTTGGAGCCGGCCCAGCTTTGGTGAGCGGCTTTTAGCGACGCTCCTGCCTGGGCTGGGAGAGCCGTGACCGCTCACGGTGCCAAAAGCCGGTTCCACTCAGGGCCGCGTCCCTCATGGGCGGCGGGATTTAGCCCTGGAGAGGTGATGGCACAGCAGGCTGTGTGTCCACGGTGGTCCAGCACATCCAAACGGATCCCGTCTGTGAGGAGAACACGATGCTGGAGCCAGAGAGTGTCAGAGGTGCTCCTTGTGCTCCCCAAGTCCCGGCATCACCATCACACGGGAGGATGCAGCCGCTGTTTGCTGGGGAGCAGCGGCGGGAGGGAATTTGGCTGCTGCTGCTCTGGCAGGGCTCCTTACGGAGCAGCCCTGCAAGCGGAGGGGAGGTGCCAGCGGCTCCGCCAGCCCCGTGTGCCGCACTTGGGAACCGCTTTCTATTTTTTTCCAGCTGCATTTGCACCAGCGTTTGCATTGGTTTGCCTGGGGAAACCCCATCCTCGTGACCGCGGGACCCCCACGGTGCCACCCGAGGGGCGCCAAGCCCATCCTTGGGCACGGAGAATGCCGCGGGGCTTTCTGCCCCGAGGTGACCTGGGTGAGACCTTGTCCACGAGACCTTCACCCAGCTGGGGATCCATGTGGATTTGGGATGTGCTTGCAGCGGGCAGAGCCCTTCTGATGCCCCCGGGGTGAAGGCAGAGCGGGACAAAGGCTGCCGGCTGCACCCGCCGCCGGCTCCTGCCTCCCTGAGCCACCCTCCCTCCTTCCCCGCTGCCTGCAAATTCGGCATCCCATCGGGTGCTGGATACAGCCACCCTGCGGGAAGCACACCAGAGCCAGGAGAGGGGCTGGGATGATCCCCCCTCGGCAGGGATATGCCGGGGTGTTTGTGCTAACAAGCCCAGCGTATTATAATTTCAATGGAATTTAAAAAACAAAATAGTCCTCAGACAAACGACTCTGCAGTGCCTCTACCAGGGCCTAAGATCTGCTGCTATCTATTTTTTAATAATTGAGGGTAATAAATATGTATTTCTTTCTCCTTTCTCTCCGTACGCCGCAGCTTGTCAGCTCCCTGCGTCTCTCCTCTGATCAGACCCCATCTTTGCCGCGCGGAAAGGAAAAGAAAGGGAAAAAAAGAAAGAGAGGGGAGAAAAAAAAAAAAAGATTCTTTAAGCAAAAAAGGATTAAAGCCTTGAAAGTAGGTCTGCCCGAGCCACTCGGCTCTTCCTGCTCCCTGCCAGCCGCAGACAGGGCCAGGGACAAGAGGAGCATCCCCAGGTGGTGGAATCCGTCCCCGCGGGGTGTTTTTGGGTGCAGAGCCCGGCTGGGCAGCGGCAAATCCCCCGGGGAACGGGGCTGAGGCTGGGCAGAGCCGCCGGGTAACTTGGCAAAGCGCTGCTCAGAGCCGGTTCTGCTTCGGCGGCAGATATTCCCCGGCTTATTATTCCCTCTGGTTTTCAGATGGAGATGTTGGCTCGAAGACGCGGAGGGGGTTTGGCGGTGGGGCTGAGCCCTGGCCATGCTGCGGGACCCCCCCGGCCGCGGGATGCCGGGGCGGAGGAGGCGCTGGTGTGAAGGAGGCGGCTATTTATAGCTTCCCTCGGCTTTTGTTCCTTTTCCAGTAGAGCTCCTCTCGAAATAGAAACAGTGCCGGCTGCGCGACCGCTCCCGGGGCCCAGCCGGGATGCGGGGGGCACCTCCGGGCCCGGGGCGGGGGGATACCCCAAGCTATGAGGTGCCTTCGCGTTGGGCATCCCCCCGTCCCCCATCCCTTGAGACGGGGCTGGTGTGGGATGGGGAGTGGGAGCCGCCCCGCCGCACCCTCCGTGTGCCGGTGATGCCCTTCCCTGAATGGCTCTGAGGGGAGCATCTCTGCAGGGTGCCCTGGGGAGAGCAGGTGAATCCCTCGGGAACGCCCTGACAGGGTCTGTCCCCGTTTTCCTGCTCAGCCGCTGCCTCTGCTTTTCCCTCCCGGCATCCCACAGCACCCCGTTGCTCCCCCGCCCCCCACTCCATCTCTGATCAATATAGCTGGGAAAAACAAAACAAAACAAAGTAAATATTTAATACGATCCAGGGAGCCACAGCGAGCGCTCCGCTCCCCCCGTCTGTCTCCTCCAGCAGCCGCTCGCAGCAGCTCCCCGGCCCTAATGAGCCTGAGTGCAACAGGGATCGATGGCAAAGGCAACCTCCGCAGAGGGGTCAGCTCCGCCACATCCCCCGCGCTGCACCGGCGCTCAGGCTTGGCCCCCTGCGCCCCCCAGGGCTGCCCGCCCTCCTCATCCTCTTCCTCTTGCCCCGTTCTTCCTCTCCTGTGTCCCCTCTGTCCTTTCCAGTTCCTGGGAGGGAGGAAGGCTCTGCTGCTCCATCACATGAGCTGTGTCAGGCATCAGCTCCAGGCTGGGGGATTCCTCAGGGGTGTGGGATGGGGTGTGTGGAGGGGTGGATCTAACATGGGATGAGTGTGTCTGCCCCCACACTTGTGGAGCAGATCCCTTATGGATGGAGGTGGGAGCCTTTGGGGGACCCCAAATGCCTCTGGAGCTGGCCCTGGCTTTTTAACCAGAGCCAAGACAGCGTCCGTGTTTGTGGTGTGACCGGGTGTGCCTCCTTCTCCTCCTTCTCCTCCTCAGCCTCTCACCCCCTCACCTGCATCCCCTGGTGTCCTCCAGAGACCCCAAGTGCTGACAGAGTTTGGGAAGTGCCAGTGCCAGGTAACTGGCGGGCTGGTCCTGGCAATGCCAGCACAGGACCTGCCTCACTGCACTCTAGCTCCACATGTTTTCCAAGTTTGGATGGTCGCTGTCACTCCAACACCAGTGGAGCTGCCAGATTTCCTGTCGCCCTGACCCAGCTGCCCTGCTCTGGACGGTCCCCGTTGTGCCCCCCCAGCCTGTGCCATAGGTGTAGGAGCTACATGCTGGGGACAATGCCTTGTCCCCAGCCAGGCATTCCATCAGCGGGGCCTGTGCATCCCCCTGCAGTCTCATCCTGCCCTGGCATCCCAGCAGGATGCAGAGGTGGCACCCAGGAGGCAAAACCCAGGAGGAGCACCAGGCTCTGCTCCTCTGCCACCACAGCGCTCTGCAAATTGTTTTTCCATGGAAAAGTCAATTGTCCTTGGTGGTGCCTGGCATGAACCCACAGCCAAATTCCGTCCCTGGGATGAGATAAGAGGGATGCCCACCCTGCCTGATGCCCCTCATCCAGCGCTGCCAGACTTCCAGCGCTGTGAAGCCTCAGCCAGGCTGTGCCTGGGGATGGGAACTGGATTTACAGCTGGAAAACAACCTGGCTGCCCCGAGCACGGGGCAGGGAATGTGCATCTCCTGCCTCCCAGGTGATGCTGCCGAGCATCACCTGCAGCTCAGGGTCTCCCGGCAGGCAGAGGGTTGCAGAGGTGCCAGGGCAGGACTCCCCCTGGGAAGTGCAGCAGCGGGAGCAGGAGCTGGGACAGCGGCGCAGGTCCTGCGTCACAGATGCAGCTTGTGGCAAGGTGCCGAGGAAGTTTTGCAGCAGCATTAGAAAATGTTGACATGTTTTTTGAAACAATTTCAGATCTGATATCTGCGCCAGATTGAGTTTGTAACCAGCTTTATTGTTTAAGCCTGCTGGGATTTCATCAAAGGCGTCTGCTGTTTACCCAGAACCATTTCATTGGAGAAAACAGCAAACAGACCTGCATTTCTATCTGATTTCACTTTTTCCTTTTCCTCCTGAATTTAAGTGCTTGTGAAAAGCATGGCTGATAAGGCAGAGCGGTGGATAAATCCCGAGGACTGGCGCGGTGGATGCTCTACCAGCTGCTCCAGCTTTATTAATAGACCGAAGGCAGTTGCTGGACCAGCTGCTGGGTGCCAGCCTGGAGCGAGGCACCCGCCTCAGGGGCTGCTGGATGTCCCCAGATGGTTTCGGGATCTCCATCCCGGCAGGCTGAGCCGAGTCATGACTCCTCAGGATGCCTAAGGCTGGGAAGAGGATCCACCCATAGCTATTTTAGTGCTTTGAGTGTGAATTCAGACTTAAACTATGAGGGAGCCGATGCCTGTCCCTCCCCAGGGAGTGACCCCGGCAGGCAGTGTGCTCTGTCACTCCATGACAAGCCGGGCCAAGGCAAAGCAGCCACGGGAAGCAGAGAAGGATGAAGGAGAAACCGAACTAGAAAGGCGCTTGGTGTAAACTGCATCAATCCTTCTCTCACATCCCTGGGGAATCCGGTGGCTGCCAGCCTGGCTCTGTCTTTTGCTCATTGCTGACCTTGGAAACACGCTGGAGAGGAGGACTGGGGGCTTGAGACAGAGCCCAGGAGGGTTTTACAAAGAGCTGACCTGGGGGCTGCAGCCCCCTCTGCCGCTGACTGCTTTGCTCCAGACATCTTCCCACAGCTGCATCCTGGGTGCTCCTCGTGGTCACCCATCACCAGCATTGTTTCCTCCAGGGTTTGGCGTCATCCTCACTTGGGGATGGAGCCTTGGTGGCTGTTCCCACTTTTCCTGGCTTTTGGGACAGAGACACAACAGGCTGGGCTCGGTGGAGTCCATCCCGCTGCCTTTGCCGGAGTCCCTTCGGCATCTCCCAGCTGTCCCAGGTGCTGGCACTCCCTGGGCAGGTCGTGCCAGTGGCACCTCGCCGGCACTCCGAGGGCTTGTCTCGCCCATCGATCACACCTGCACGGTGACAATGTAATTTTTATCTCCAGTTGTTTATTTCTCAGACAGAACTACTTGTAAATTCCGAGAAGAATATACATCCCTGCGCGTGACAGATCCGGCACATGGCGATTAATCTGCCCTCTTAAGACCTGAATACAAAAGTGTCCCAATGTCACTCCTAGATGGGGGTTCAAGCCCTGGGGCAGCACTTTGGGGACATGCGGGGACCTGGTGGCAGAACGTGCCCAGGTCCAGGTGATGCTTCCCACATACTTATTGCACTTCCTACCAGCTCCGGTGGTCCCTGACTGATATTCCAGCTCTCCAGACTCAGGCTCCAGCTCTTCTTTTTGGGAGGTTTATGCAAATAGGGCTTTTTTTTTTCCTTCTTTTTTTTTTTTTTTTTTTAATTCCTCGCCGCTGCTGCTCTGCTGTGCCCCAGATAGCAGAAGTGCTGAGGACAGGTGTTTGCGTCAGGTCCTGCGGCACCCGCGTCCCGCCCGGCCGAGGGGAGCAGGGATGCACCGAGGGGATTTCCTGGGAGTAACGGGGCAGGGAGCAGCCAGCAGAGGCCAAGGATGGAGAGAGGAAGCTCCTTTAATGGCCGCACTGTGCTAGTGAGGATGGACATTGATGCCAGAGCAAGTCTGCTCCCAGCCCAAGCATGGCCCTGTCCCCAGCGAGGGGCGGGACAGGGAGTGGGGTGTGAATTTGGGCTCTGCAGCATCCCGCAGCCCCATCGGCAACACCCTCTGTGCCATAAAGCCTCTTATTTACAACCTCCTACTCGGGAGCATCTGGGAAGCGAAGCGCGTCATTTCCAGAGAGAGCAAAAATGCTGCATATTTCAGTGTCTTTTGAATTTTTTAGGTTTCCCTGAACTGTGCTAATGGGTTGGTGGTGGCGGGGGGGAGGTGAGGGCCCAGCCCAGCTCCCGGCCTGCCTTGCTGCTCCGCCGCGCGGCCATCACTGCATTGCTGCTCTTAAAATATTCAGTGCTGTTGGCCACAATTTCACAGCGGGTCAAAGCGCGCCGAGCCAGCAAGAAGGAGGGAAAGTGTGACAACGAGATTAACCCCGGCCCGGCAGGCCCCGGCCGTGCTCGGCAGGCTGAGCACGATGTGCTGCAGCCACCTCGTCCCAGGGGACCAGCAGCGAGTCCAGAGGGGCCACGACACCCAAAATCCCTCTGGTTGGCCATTCTTGCTGAGTCGGTGGCATCACCTCCAAAGCAGTGAGAGCATCCAGAGTCCTGCTGGGAGGACTGAGCATCCCCTCCTTCTCCAAGCTGCTGCAAAGCAGGAGCCTGGTGATGCAGCGGGGTGAGGAGCTGAGGATACCCCCAGTTCTTGGGGACGTCGCTGAGAGCCCTCGGTGCTTTTCACCCCGAGACGCTTTGGTTCCCAGGCCTTTCACAACCAACAGTGGAGCAGCAGATTTACAATGCAAAAGAGCAGCTGCCTGAGCCCTGTTTGCTGACAGGGATTTAGTAATCCTGTCGTCAGCCCGGAGTTTGCTCTCGGAGTCGCTGGCTTTGGCTGCCGGGCTTTCCTAAGAAAACTTCCGAGGCTGGGGAGAAGAAGTGAAGCGAAGCACACGGGCTGTGCCCACCGTGCAAGGGGGATGGTGGGAGGTGTCTGCGTTCCCGTGTGGAGCCCGGGGTGGATGAGGGGTGCTGCCATGGGAGAAGGTGCGTGCCAGGCTCAGTCCTGTGTTTTCCAGGAGCTGGTGACCCCCAGGAACCGCCTGTTGCATGGGCCCAGGTTGGCTGAGGCGCGGTCTTGTGTCTCCTGCACTTTCCTTGGATTCTCGGTCGCGTGCCGTGACTTCAGAGCTCGCCACCAGCGGCACGGATGATTGCGCACGCGAGCACGGTGTCGCCTGCAGGAAGTGCTGCAGCTGATGGATGCTCTCCTGGGGTTTTAAGGACGCTGTGGCTGATTTATCACGGTGTCTCCAGGGGTCAGGGTCATGCCACCGGTCTCCGTGGACAAGAGGTGGCAGCTGGGTTGGGTGTTCTGGCAAGGAGTTGGCAGCACTGTGACCATCCCACTGTCCCAGGCAGCCACTTCCAACCCGCCCAAAGGCAACCACAGCCCTGTGGTGACAGCTCTGTCACTGCCTCACCCCCAGGCACACCCGCTCATTCCCAAAATCACCCTTCCCAAGGGTGCAGGGGCCTGCTGATGTCTCTGCCATGCTTGGGGCTGGACCAGCAGCGCCCTCCTTGAGCTGGCCCCGTGGTTGCCCTCCTGCACCCAGTGCCGGCAGCAAGCCAAGCTCTGCTCCCTAATTCTCCTTCATCCCTGTTAATGTACCACCAGATGTTCTCATTATCCATTTAAACATATAATCCTCCCCCGAATCCCGCTAAGCTCCTGGCCTCCCCGATACCTCATGGCAGTGCGTTCCACAGGTTAATTATGCATTTTTAATTAATCACCAAGCAGAGAATGACCCATGAATAAGGGATATGAAGATCCTTCAACTGGGAATCGTTGGCAAATTGTCCCCAGGCGGAGCCATGCCGGTGTCATGGTCTCCTTGAATAACAAGGCTAGCTCTAAAAATTCCTGGTTTGTGGATGTGACATGACTGGAGGTTGTGACAGGGCTGTGCCCTGTGTGGATGGGACCCCCCCTGCACCTCATGTCTCCCTCCAAATGGGGAGGAACCACATTCCCTCCAGAGCTGTCTGTGTCCCACCTGGAAGTGATGGAGCAAGCACAGGGAGGAGGAGGAGTGAGGCAGGGAGGGAAAAAAAGATCACATGTTGTTTTAAAAAGGCATTTTTGAGTGAATGCTGAATAGGGTTTGGGAAAATTGCCTTAAAGGCCTGTTCTCTGCAGGGACGGAGCTTTTCATGGAGCAGGAGTATTCTGAAACTTAATTGCACATTTGCACGGGCTAGTGTTTTTATTTCTCTCAGGTCTCCGAGGTGGTCTTTGAAGATTGCTGTCTCTCTGTAATGGTTTTCTTTATCTCAAATAAATTCCGCACACCTGCGAGGTGGAGCTGCTTGAAAGAAATTATGTTGGAATTGGCTCTCGATTTAATAAATCTGCAAATGGAACTGGGATGCGGAGAGGCGAGGTGGTTGGTGGGGCTGGCTGCACCGCCTCCCTGCTCCCCACCTCTCCTCTCCTCTCCCTTCCCTTCTCCAACAGCTGGCTCTCAGCCTCTCCGTGGGCCGGGAAGAGTGTGGGGCTGAGAAAAGCAAGCCCAGATCCTGCCTTTTCCCCCTGCTGGCACATCTGGGCGGGCTCCAGCTGAATGTCTGGCAGTGCAGACCCCTCTAATGCCCACCTGGCCGGCTTTTCCAGCAGCGTGCAACCCTGGTTCAAACCCACCTGCGCTTCCAAAAGCTGCCATCGAGATCCAAACCCTCACTTGATGGAGATGATACTACAAGCTGAATGCCCGAGGAATGTCCTAAGGACCCTCCTTCAAGGAACTTCGATGCCCTTATCTTTGCTGGCCTCACTTTGGGAGGTCTGGAGCTGTGCTTTGCCCCGGCAGCTCCGCCCGCAGCCGCCCATCACACGCTGCCACCATTTCTCCTTCCCCAGGAATCCGCTCCGCGGCTCCCCAGCTCGCCAGGGGACGTTTAGGCAGCGCTCCATTTCGGAGCACCGGAGAGCAGCCCGAGGCAGGGCCGTGTGCCGCTGCGCACAAATCCCCGGGCGGCCGGGGCAGCGAGTGCCGGGCGGCCCCGGCTGTCAGGCGGAGAGGGATGGGCGGCCGCGGGAGTACACAGACAGGTTAATGGCAGCCGTGGATGCTGCACAATTGGATTTCACCTCCCCGCTTCTTAAGGAATCAGCAGCTCTCCCTCGCTCCGAAATCCGGCGCTCCCCCTCTCCCCGCGAGCCTCGGGATGAGCTGCCGCCCGCCGAAAGCTCACCGAGGGCCATTTCAAACCCTCCCTTCCCTCTCCGCGCTCCCCACACACGAGGCTGCCCGCAGAGGCCGTGCCACCTCCTGTGCGAGCCCCGGCTGCTCGGCTGCAGGTGAACAAGGCGCCGGGAGATTTTATTGCATTGCTGGATTTTGTTCCACTCTGTTATTGGCCGCGATTGAATTTGCTGCCGTGGAGGCAGGAGCCGGCGCAGCCGGAGCTCCCTCGCCGCCCGCGCCGCTCCGGTGGGACCGTGACCTTGTCTGGGTGCCTCACTCAGCCCTCGGCTGGGTAATTCGGTGCCGGCGTGGGAGCTGGGCGTTTGTCTGCCTCCCGCTGAGCATCCCGGCGTGGTCCCGCTCCCTCGCCTGAGCCGAATCCTCGCTCTGCTCCACTTTTAAGCGTTGACCTTGGAAATGCTTTGAGGGAAAGCATCCGCCCTCCCAGCTCTCTCCTGTCTTTCCTACCCGGTTATGTCCCTCTGTCCTCATCTCCTTGGGCAGCCGCTGAGGTTTTAATACCCTGGGCATCGCCGCAGTGCCTGGACCCCTGTGCAAAACATTCCCAAGTTTTAGTCACACTCTCTGGTTCATGGTGTCAGTTGGGAAACAGCTTCTCATCTTCCTCCTGCTCTGCTCTTGGACTTATGTAAAAAACACCTCCGTTTCCTGCAAATGTAGTTTCTTGGCTTGTTTCCTCTTTGGACAGAAAGCTGTGTGGCAGCAGGGCTGGGACCATCCCACCTTTCAGTGCAGGTGGTCTCAGATCAGTGCAACCCTGTGCAGTGGCACCGATGCACAGGACCAGACCCCAGCCCTTAACAGTGACATGGAGCCATCCCCGGTGCACTGGGAAATGCAGCTGTGAGGGGTCAGCGGGCAGAGCCACCCAGGGAGGCTGTGGAAGCTTCGTTCTCTCTGTGTTGACAGCAACAGCTCCTCTTCCCCACCAGCTGCGCCATCGCCTCTGCCCCGTGATTGAATTAGGGGGCTGTAACCCACCCCCCTCCCGCCCGGTCCCCGGCGCGCCGGGCTCAGATGCTGAACTCGAGAGCCATAATTTAATAAGTCTCAGGCAGACAGTGCTCCGATAGCCGTCGGGATCTCTCGCCTCTTCCCTGCCCAGCCATGCACTGATTTATGCTCCCAGGTGACGGCTGGGATTTTGCCTGGGATTTGTGGTCTTTTGGGATGATCTTTTCCCAAAGCAGGAAGCTTGTGGGGTGAGCTGGGAGCAGGAGCGGGGCCGTACAGGCTGTGGTCAGTGTGGTGTTCACCTTTCACTAGGCTGACCCTTTATTTGAGGAGGAAGGAGAGATGAGGGGGGCAGAGGGACCCCATTCCTTACAGCAGCAGCTGCTCTGGGGCTGCGTGGGCACAACGAGTTAAAAGTTGCAATTAGAAAAGTGCTGACGATGGAAAGGTGGGGTGGAAGCAAGCGGCACTAAATGAATCCTGAAAGGTTATTCCAATAAGCAGCAGCACAGTTTCCAGCTGCGCTCACTTTCCTGGGAGCTCGGGGACAAGGGATGGGATCCAGGCTGAGAGGTACCAGGTGGGATGAGGGATGTTGCTGAAGGATGCTCAGGTGCCAGCAATGCCTGCTGGAGCGGAAAATACGGCAAGGGAATTAAAGCAGGAGGGGGACAGGCCGCCGCATCCCAGAGGTGCTCATCCAGGGGCGTGGTGGGTGGGTCCTGCCCATTCTGTTGTTTTCCGCAGGGTCCAAATCCTGTCCGAGGCGCGGAGCCCCGTGCCCCCGGCATGTGCACGGGCAGGGGTTTGGGGAGCGGCGTGAGCCGCGCTGCTGTGGCAGGGAATCCTTGAAGTGCGGAGAGTGGCCCGTCAGCCGCAGCAGGGGCTGCAGGGGGAGCGGAGCTGGGAGCCAGGGAGGAGGATCCCGGGAAAGGCGTTGCTCTTCCAGCTGAGCAGACAGGAGCCCGGGCAGGCGCAGGCAGCCAGCGGTGGCCTCTCCCTGCCAGACGTAGCTGTTCCAGCTCTCTGCTGGTGCGACACCACCGAGCTATTATTAGACTCCGATTTTCTGTGGGTAGCTCTGAACTCCCCGGTGCCTCCAGCAGCTCGGCAGATGCCAGGGCGGAGCAGGATCTGCCGGCTCTTCTGGGTGCCAAGGGTGCCTGGCGAGCTCAGTGGGTTGCAGTGAGGGGTGGCAGAGCCCCCCAGCACAGGCACATACAGAGCTGAGCACCACAGCCTGGGCTGGAGCCACAGAGCAAAAGGCAATTAGTTGTCTTAACGAGAGGTTTGGCTGATGAGGAGGGCGCAGAGCCCCTGAGAACACTCCCTGGGTCTGTGGTAGCTGAGAGAGGTGCTGCCCTGACAGAGATGTGGGATACAGGGCTCTGCACCTCCAAAGCACATCTGGATTTCACAGCATCCCTCCAAAATGGAGCCACGGCATCCCCATCGCTGCCATCCTTGGCAGGAGGCACGTGGGAGCACGATAGGGCTGTGGCACACCAGGACAACCCATCCCGTGCCAGAGGAGGACTGGCACTGGGGAGACGTGGCATCTCCCTGCTCCCACCCTCTCCCAGCCCGGTTTCCAAGCAGGAGTGTTTAAATGCCTTTTATGTTGTGACTCAAATGATGAAAGGCCCGAAAATGGGACTAACAAAGACGAGTTGTACTTCAGAATAAAAAAGCCATGAAAGCAGCAGATGCTGTCATAGGAATAAATTGTATCAACAGCGATCAGATGGGAAGTGAAAAGTCAGAATGGAGTTGCTCCCTCTTTCCCGCTTCCAGTGAAAATTTCTGGGTCCGTGAATTTAGCCAGAATCAGGTAGGATGAAAGGCTTTGTCTGACAAGGCATTTCAAAGGATCTGGGAGCCTCCAGAGATGTGGCCACTTGGACAGGGAAACGGGGCCCCTCAGTTTTAATGAGCATTCCAGTTGCCTTCCTTTATCCTTCTGCCAAGATCTTATTTTTGTTTTCTTTTCTTTTCCCTTAAAACTCCCTATTTCCGCTCTTTGCGATTCGTTTTAACTTTGCAAAACGTGCGTTTGGGCAACACAGCATGAGGAGGAGGACGAGGAGGAGGAGGGTAGAACATCCCTGTCACTCCATACAGCCCAACCTGTTGCTTCTCACCATAAACCCCTCCTTGCTGTGGCCAGCACGGATGTTTTGGCTGCTGCATCACCAATCTTCCCGGCCCTGCAACGATTTCCCATCTCCCCATCTCCCCTTTCCACAGCGACAGGAGCCTACACGGGCTGTAATTAATAGGAATTAGACTGTCAAGACCTTGCAGCCCCCATCCCGTAATTACTTGGCCTTGCTGTGTTGGAGGCGCAGGGATCGGCCGCGGGCTCGAGAGCTGCCGGTGATGGGAACGCATCCCGTTATCAAGCTATTTTTATTAAGCTTTTAATGCGGGCACTTGCCTGGTGCTGGGGGATGTGCAGCATCTCCACAAAGTCCACTCCCGGAGGGATGTTCAGAGGGATATTTTGGGATGGAATACCGGCATCAGAGCTAGACAAAGCAGGATATTAGCAGAGCGCCGTGTCCTGACCACGCTCATCGCTTGCACGTTAATTCCCAGCACCCAACTGCTCCAAACACACAGATTTCAGGGGTTGGCAAAGCCCTGCTGCTCAGGTCCCCCACATCCCCACACACCCCAAGAGCTGTGTGGGAGAGTGACAATGCCCAGCATCCCACTGGGCACATGGCATTTCCCGCCGGCTCATTAAGCCTCGGAAGGGCCCCGGATGCTGGGCAGAGGAGCGGCACGGCTCAGCTATTCACACCGCTCTGCTTTCATCACTGCCTTTTTCATGAGCTGGTAAAAAGTTCAGTGCAAAGCACAGGAGAGGTCTCTAAAAGGCAGCCGTGCTCACGACCCAGCGTGCTGGCTCACATCTCCAGTGGGGATGGGGTTTCGCTGCAATCTGCGGTGCTCACTCGGCCGGGGGCCCGCGGGGATGTTCGCTTGGAGGGCTCGTGGCGTCGCCCCGAGAGGAGACCAAGGGCACGGGGAAAGGTGCTGCTGCCCTTTTTGCGTGTGGGGGAGCGACCTGAGGCTGTGGGCTGGGCTCCAAATGACGCCAACACTTCTTTTTTGGTTTGGGGGGGAAGAAAATGTGACAGAGCCGGCAGCTTTGA
The DNA here is from genome assembly GCA_013389985.1 of Dryoscopus gambensis. Taxonomy (NCBI): domain Eukaryota; kingdom Metazoa; phylum Chordata; class Aves; order Passeriformes; family Malaconotidae; genus Dryoscopus; species Dryoscopus gambensis. The sequence goes on from WEIT01029197.1 coordinate 43,772, forward strand.
TGCCTGCCCGTCCGTCTCCTTCCCCCCTGCTGCAGGCAGAACGATGTGCTGCTGAATGAGGAAGAAGGAACACGACAGGCTCCAATTTGCCCTCTTCTCCACCAAACACAAGGACATCCAGTAAATCTGAAATGCAGAAAGGCTGAGAAGGGATGAGGAAAGGGAGCCCACGTGGCACGGTACAGAATTCGCTGGTGGATCTTGGTGCCACAGGACACTGCTGGGGTCGGGACCTCAGCAAGATTACAAGTTTATAGAACTAATGCCCTCCCTGTTAGCCCTTGCTTGCATAAAAACCTCTTTGCCTCCCTGTGTGCCTCCCTCGCTGTCCACTCCGGGCTCCAGCCAGGTAAAGATCCATCCAGCTCATCCCTGCTTTCCCACAGCCTCCAGTTTTTCCATCTCCTGTGGATGTGGGCTGGATGGAGCAGCCGAGCGCACACAGAGAGCCTGGGCAGCTGTCACTTTGCTCTTTCATCTCATATTTGCTCTGTTTTGGCTGTATTTCTGATCCTAAAGAAACCCTCCACAGCTCCTGGCCAGCTGCTGGCAGGGAAGCGAGCTGGTGAATCTGCTTTCGCTACACATGAGCTTGTTCAGTGTCTGATACTGATCTGGCTGGTGCTCAGCTGGGGTGGGTTTTGTCATTTCATCTGCAATTGTTTTGCTGTAGAGCACCTCGAAGGGTTCGCTCTGCCGGCTGTTTTACAAAGGACACCGTTCTTATTACTGCTGTGAATGAACTGCTTTGCATTTCCGTGAATGGGAAGGAAAACTTGTCACCTCAGGACAAAAAGGGAGTGGAAGCATCTGATGATCCCCTGAGATGCCTCAGACAATCCACTAAGCTCAAGTCATCCTCCTGTATTTCTCTCTCCTCGGGGGCAATTGGAATTATTAGTCCCTTCTCAAGGACCTGGAGATCTCCCTGTCCTTTGCCAAATTCTATCCCGGCTTCACTGCGGGCTGCTGGCAAGTCCTGCCAGAGCCCTGTCCTGTGCTGGGGACCAGCCGAGGATGCCTGGTGCCTGCTGGGGGTCAGGACAGCAGTGCCAGGAGCCGGCGAAACCCCTATCCATGCCTGGAATCCTGCTCAGGGTGTTCCCTGGTCCATGCCATCCTCTCCTGGAGAAGCAGGAGCATCCTGGTGTCCATCAACACCTCCAGCCACAGCAGGACCCAAGGACTTGATTAATCCATGTGCAAAGAGATGTGCCTTTCCCTTCGGCATTCCTGCACTCCCAAAAGGTCCTGGTGGCTTTTGAGATGCACAGTGGGATGAGACACAATAAACCCTGCAGCAGCAGGGAAAGGAGACTCAGGAAAAGATGGTCTCTCCTCCCTGATAGCCAGGGACAGGACATGTGGGAATGGTTGCACCAAGAGGGGTTTAGACTGGACATCAGGAAGCATTTCTTCACTGAGAGAGTGGTCAAACCCTGGAACAGGTTTCCTGGGGAGGTGGCTCATGCCCCGAGCCTGTCAGTGCTCCAGAGGCATTTGGGCAGTGCCCCTAATAACAAGCTCTAGCTTTCGGGCAGAAGGACCAGATGATCATTGTAGTTCCCTTGCAACAGAAATATCCTATTCCATTCCATTCTGTTCTATCCCATCCCATCCCATCCCAATGATCTGTCTCCAGCTGCAGCAAACAGCAGCCCTGTCTCCGATCTCGACAGTCTCCTCCCAAACCTGCACTGAGGTCCTGGGGTTGTTCCCTGTGCCTGCAGCCACAGGACCAGCAGCATCCCACTGCAGTTTTCCTCCAAGGGCATCCCTGCCGTGGAAGGTGTGCTCAGAACTGGGGTTAAGCAGAGCAGATTATACTGGGAAAACACACTCTACACTCCCTCTGCTTCTGCGTGTGTTAGCCCTGAAAGAAGCATTTAAATTAAACAAGTTTCTATAGCCGAGTTTCAATCCCACAGCCACTTCCACCACTGACCTCCTTTTTTCCCCCTTCTTCTCTAGCTTGAGAGCGGGAGGAGGAGATGCAGACAGGGAGGAGTGCTAATTAAACAGGGAGTTCCACATTAGGGTACAAATCCTCTGGACTAGCACAAACCCTGCCAATTTCTGTATTTATTTATTATTTTTTCAGTACAATTGTAATTTCCAGTGGTGCCTCCAGCACCGGGAGAGAGTTCAGGGGCTGCTCTTGGAGAGGATTAGCACGCTGGAAGCATTATTACTTTCCTTCGCTGTGAATTCAGGAGTGATTCCCTGACGGCTGCACTCTATATAGAAGTGAATCGGTGCTAATTTGTTTTTGAGGATCACACATCCACCAACATGTGAAAGACAATCCTGCTTCTCGATGTATATTTCGAGCCAGTGCTACAGCAAACAACGGAAAATAAGCAAGCAAAGGAAGCCAGACCTCCCTCGCCCGGAAAGCCAGAGCTGGAAAAGAGCGGACTTTCATATTTTTTTTTTGCCCGTGCGAGTCGGTTCTGCATCTTTCCAAAAGTATTTTAGGTTTTGGCCCTGCTGCCCGTGGCAATAGACAGCCAGGGCTTGGGCAGCTCTCACATGGAAAGCCTCAGGGACGCTGTGTTGGACGGGATGTCAGAGAGACTGAGCTTAAAAGGCTCCTTATTTTTTCCTGTTAAATCATCCTCGAGTTTAACTGCAGGAGAGGAATAAATGAACTAATTGAATCTGTAACGATGGAGGGGCTGGGCACCTGGCAGGGGAGCAGCAGCCCCGCCACCCATCGCTCCTCTCTCCTTATTTGTGTGATTCAGAGGGACGTGGTCCGTGGGGAGATATCAGAGCCGGCTGAAATGGAAGACAAAGCTATTGTTTCAAACAGAGTTATTGATTTTTACATTATTACACTATGAAATTTATGGTCTGGTTTCAAACTGCAATAGGAGTTAATGACCACCATCCAGAAACTTCCAGGTGACCTTGGCCTTGACTTTGGTGGAAGAAGGTGAATAGCTTCAGTTACCAGGTCAGCAAATGTAAATTGAACTTGCAGCACCCTAAAGGACTTGATTTTGGGGTGCTGCTGGCCCCGGGTCTCCATCCTGAGCTTGAGCTCCCAGCAAACTCCAAGCTGGTTGGCAGCCGTGATGGAGTGGGGAAATTGGACCTTGTCAGCTCCAAACAAAAGTTGTTCCTGCTGTTAAGCCACGTTTTGCCCCCAGCCAGAAACACCGTGATGTCCCCAGAGCTCCTGAGCACGGTTCTCCATCCTCAGCTGACCTCCCAGCACAGCCTGGCTGCCCAAGGGTTTCCTCCTTTCTGTCACCACTGGAGAAATGCAAACCAAGGGGCTCTGGGATGGGTGAGGAGCGCCCAGGGAGAGGAGGCAACACAGCCCAGAGCAGGAGAAACCCTGTGAGAGGGGAGAGCAAAGGGCAGTGCCCAGAGCAGGCAGCTGCCTGCAAAGGCCGCAGCCCATTCCTGACGCCAGCCAGCTCTCACTGTCTCAGTCACAGGAGGAGGATTTGCTTTTAGAGTGACCAAGAGGATGTTTGTACCAGTTAACACATGAGATACTGGTGACACAGAAGGGTTTGCAAAGGCACTCCCCAGGCTACAGCCTTGTTCTGGCTTTTCTCTAAAAGGTACCTCCCGATGCCTCTTTTGGCAGCGGCCTCTTCCCAAAGCTTTCCTTAGCACTATTCCTTCCAAATTTCCTTGTATGCTTCTTCCTGTGGGAACAGTCTTTCCACTTGCCAGCCAAGGAAGGCAATTTCCAGCTGCTGGAGAAGGTTTTTTTTCCTTGTAGTGCCATCTCCCTGGAACATCCCTGATGCTGCACCCCGAGCTAAAGTCGTGTGAAGCCAGTAGCCTCCAAGCTCATCTTCTGCCTCGGAGGTCATAATTGCCATTAAATCACAGCTTGCCTAACCAAATTATGCAAAACCGAAATTATCTCCAATGATTTTTATGTTGCTGAAATGTTCCAGAACTGCCGGGGTGATGACTGGGGGATTGGGAGCAGCTGTCACTCCATCAGAAACCATAACTCCAAACAGCTGGGATCTGTCAGTTATTTATGACACCGGTCGCAAAAAAAAAAAAAATATAAAATGATGAAGGTGGATGGGTGGCTGCCACTCTCTGGCTGAAAGGCAGCTCGTGCAGAAAGCAAAGCCTTGTGCCAGGTCCCAGGTGCTGGGAGCTGCAGCTGATGTTTTGGGAGCGATCCCAGCGAGGATGCTCCTGCTGCAGGACCACGGGGCAGCACCTAAGGGGCTTTGCACAGGGGCTGAAAGGGAGCTGCTGCTCGCTGGGGAATTTAGGCTTTGTGGCACTCAGCATGGGCTTGTTTATTTTATCCTCTGTGCTGCAAAAAAAAAAAAAAAGAAAAAGAAAGGAGAATAAGAGGAAACGAACCCTGCAGCTGCTAAGAACAGGTCTGACACTGCTTCGTTGAACCATCCCAGATCCAGAGTTGGGCTCTTGGCTCATGCCCAGTTGCTTTTGCTACTCTGTCCTTACCTTTCATCGTCCTTCACTTGGCTGGTGAAACTGTGAGCATTTGAGGCTGCTTTTTCTCCCTAAACAACGGTTTCTCTCTATGTGAACATGCAATTCTGAGGTCGTTCCCAGGTTTCAAAGTGCGCTTTCCCCCCGGGGGTTGTAGTCATGTCTTTGTGCACCAGCTTGTTAAGGGTGGATTTTGAAAAATCCTTTGATAGATCCAGGGTGGGAACAGGGCAGGAAAATCTCTCTCTGGAGCTCAGCGAGGTGCTGGTGTCAGAGCAGGTGTGTGTTTGGCCTCAGAAGAGGGTGAGTGATGAGGAAGCTTCTCCCTTTTTGATAATCCCGCCTGCGAGCAGATGCTTTGTCCCCACTTGTAGTGCACTCTGGTTAAGTATTATTATTTATATTATGTAGTAGCTATACATAGTGTTTTATGGCAGTAAAGATACATAAATCAGCGAGCAGAAGACGAGGGCTTTGCTCTAAAGAGCTTATAAATCTAACAGCTTGAGCAGCCCCGGTAATGGACACAGTAAGCAGGCAGTCAAGTTGCATGTAGACATGAGCTAAGATGGGTCTCCCAAAGCAGATGGCGGGTTTAGGAGAGATTTGGAAGAGAAGCAGGCTGCTCCATCCTCGAGAGCGGATTCTCCTGCTGCAGAATTAGACAGGCTCTGACCCATATAAGCTTGTCCGGGTGGAGAGGTGAAAACATCCATCTGAGAGAAGCAGCTCGCCAAGAGGGCATGGGCAGGGGGTGGTGGGGGTTCCTGGCAGGGCTGCCTTTTGGGGTTGTCCTGCAGCTGCATCCCCCCCAGGGACAAACCCATCCTTGTCCCAAGTGATGTCTTGGCCTCGAGTCTGAGACTCCTGATGAAAGTAAGTGGCATCATGTTCTAAAGAAACCGAGTCCCTGCCTGGCTCAGAGGTACAGTGAAGTGTTATAAACCTTAAAAAGCAAGAAAACTGCCAGGGCAGGTACACCTGGCTCTCTGGAGCAAGTGGCACCGCAGAGTCAAGAGTCCCTGCCGTGGTGGCAGAGAAGTGCTCCAACCCTTCAAACCATCCGTCTTTGATCCTGGGTATCAAACCAGGGTTTGTTGTTTTTTTTTTTCAAATTTCTTCCTGTGCTGGCACCGGCCTGGGAGGAACCTGGTCTGGGCTGGAGAGAGATGTGCAGTGTCTGGCCGGTCACGCTGGCTCCGGGCGTCTGCATTCTTCTGGCTGCTTTCAGCCCTTGCACAAATTGAGGCTTCACGCTAAATGCATTACACTGTATAACAATTAATCCCGTGCTACATATAGAAAGTCCTTACTCATCAATAATGCATGCGGGAGGAGTGATTTTCACTCTCAGTAATAAGGCTAAGACAATGGAAACAAGCAGGTAATGGAGAACATTTATAACGATGTTAATCTAATAATGAGTCTAATGCTGTTAAAAGTAAGACTGCAAACTGGACGCATCCAAAGATAAATTATTTCAAGCATTCATTAACTGATGCCTAATTAATGCCCAATTAGAGGGATGTTACATGGGAAATGGTTTGGACAGTCAGACGAATTCATTCCAATCACTGAAACCTCAGTCAGAAGCAGGAGGCAGCAGCAGGACACGGCGAGCAGAAGCTGGGGTGACACAGCACGTCAGTGGCAGAAAGGCAGGAGATAAACACCCCTTTGCTGGTTTTATCCGTGTCAGCGGGGATTTGGTTTTACTCACTTCAGCAGCAGGTTTCTGGAGGATTTTTGTGTGCTGCTTTTGAAGCTCTCCTTCCCCGGTGAGCTCCGACACTCGGGCTGGTGACCCTCTGTCTGCCTCACAACCTTTACAAGATGAAGTTGAAAGGGCTGAGTCAGGAATAACAAGTTAGACAGGGGTCAAACTCTCAGGAGAGTTGGGCTGGGGCCTCTCGGGAAGCTCCCATGGTGTTTTCCAGTCTGGGAAGCCCAGTGAGGCCCAAGTGCTCCTGGCTATCTCGGCCCGGTGGGATTTGGCTGCTGGATATCCCAGTGCTGATGTTCCCAGCCTCAGGAGCTTCACGGCTCCATGACCACGGCTTCTTTGCTTTTTGGAGGTCTCATTTCCAGATCTAAACTGGGACCAGTCCCAAGGCATGCCAGGAGCAGCTTCTCACAGCACTAAGCTGTCAGCAGGTTTTACAGGCTTGGAGGGAAACCCTCCTTGGTGAGACCACGGGCCTTGTGTGCATTCTCCGGGGAGTCCAGACCTTCACAGAATCCCAGACTGGTTTGAGTTGGAAGGGACTTTAGCTAGTTCCAGCCCCCTGCCATGGGCAGTGACACCTCCTTCTAGGACCAAGTTGCTCCAAGCCCCATCCAGCCTGGCCTTGGATACTTCAAGGGATGGAGCAGCCACAGTTTTTCTGGGCAGCCTGTGCCAGGGCCTCACCACCCTTAAAAGGAAGAATTCCTTCATTATACCTAATCTAAACCTACTCTCTGTCCAAGTCCTGCTCCCTTGTTCACCCTTTTTTTTTTCTAAGTATCCATCCTTCTGTTTCCCCATTCTCCTTACCCCCGAGTTGCAACAGGGGGAAAGACATCCCTGGTTTTTCTTCCCACCATCCTATTCTCAGGAAGCTGAGAGCCAGTAACAACCCCAGCCTATCCTCGCCACCATCCCTGGCTGCAGGAAACGCATCTCTCTCTCCATTGGAGCTCCAGCCATTAACTCACAGTCGGCTGTTAATTAAAGAGATGGACTCAGTTCCCTCTGACCTTTACCTCTGGAGTTATCCCCGCGGGCAGCGAGCTGTTAAACACCGCGTTCCCTTTCGGCAGGAGCCTCTACCTTGGCCATGCTCCAGGGAGGCCCGGGCTGCCTTGGTCCATCACCACGCGTTGCTAACAGCCTCCTGTCATCGCCATCCCTATACGTGAAATCCTGTATGCTCCCCGATCCCTGCCCGGCTCCACCTCCTGTCAGTAATCCCGTTAGCCTGGCAACTGTCGTGTCACGGAAGAGCGCATAAAACTGTTGTTTGGAAGCAATATGTAATCTTCCAACCTGCTGCGTGTAGCTGGGAGATGGTTTATTGATTCAGACCCTTGTGATTTGGTATTTGCAATAACAGACTCTGCATGTGGGAGATCGTCACAGCACTTGCGCCTGGCAGGGTTTTACTAATAAACATCAGACCTACGGAAGGCGCCGTACTCCGGTGTCACCGAGGTAAGACGGGGGAAGGTGGAGCCGTCCCACCTTGGTGAAGTACGCCCTCGAGTTAAAAAACCCGGCAGAATATATCTGCAAGCGTTGCTTTCTCTCTTCCACCGCAGGATAATCACAATATCCTCAGGATGCCACAGTTTCCCAGGCTGTGAGTGGCAGCCAGGGCTCCCGTCTTGGCAGGGAGCGCTGGGTACTCAGCACGATGCTCCCACCAGCGCAGCCCCTCGCTCATCGTGCAAAGGCACGACAGCAAAGCCAAAATGCTACGGCGGTGACTTGGAGAACGTTCCTTTTCCTACACAGCCGTAGGAGTTGTCGCAAATTAAGCGTTCCCGACTCACCAGCCCTTTTTGGCAGTGGTGCAGGGATGAGACATCCCTCCTGGTAGCCCATGCTTTGTTTCTGAAGGGCAGCGCCTGGAAGTTGCCCCCCTCATTCCCATTCCCAGACAAGGCTCGATCCGATGCTTTGGGCAGCGATGCTATTTTTTTTCCTATTAACCGCCCAGTCAGCAATGACTGCCTCTTACTGGTGATTTATGGAGAGCCTGAATAACCCAGTTTATCTAAAATATGTGGCAACTTTGCCTTGAAAAGATGGGTCCAGATGGACGGGTCACCTGCTGTTAACTAAACGGCAGTAGATCTCCATACCAGGCAAAAGGCAACAGCAACCACGCAGTTATATTTCAAACACAATTAATAAGAAAACAGTGAGGATTTTGTGCCTCCAGCTTGTATTAGGCTGTAGGCACTGAAAAGAGGGACTGTAAAAGCCCAAGGGGTCCAGGCTCTTGGACTAGCTGGTGATAACGACGTGGAGTAATTAGGGATGAACTCCACTTCCACTCTCGTTTTTCAGATGGTTACAAGCTGAGTAGGACTCGTGGGCAGGATGGCACCGGCAGCTGTGCACTGCTCCGCTGTTACTCCTTTTCCCCGTGAAGTCCGGAGGCAGAGTTCATTAGACATGAGCAAATTTTGCGTGTAAGAGGAAAAAGCCAAATCTAGGAGGAAAATCTGAATGAGAAATGACAAGTCTGGTGCAATGAGTCTGAGAAGCAACTCGGCGCAGAAGGAATAGCCCGAAAGCAAGCCTGGTGCGAGGAGTGGGAGCGAGACGGGAGCGGGGCGGCGAAACCGGAGCTCTGAGAGCTGAGCAGAGGGAGGGGATGATTCCTGCCTCGCTCCGTGCTTCTCTGCTGCGAGAGAGCCCCAGCCACCGGCACATACTGCAGCATTAGAGGATGCAATATGCTTTGCCACAGGACATCCATTTAAAAATATGTCTGAGCATCCCACTTCCAAACGGAGTTTTCGGCTCAGCCTTTTCCACCAACTGCCGACAACACATTTCCCTGTAAATCACTTGGGTTTCGGGGTGGATGGTGGTGTCTAACAACTGTAGTGAAAGGAGACAGTGGGGATGGGTCTGTGCCTTTGGGGGAGTGGGATGCACCGCACGCCTGTAATTTTAGGTGGTTCGCTGGCAAGTGCCGGATCTCTGCAGCTTTTCCTCTCCGACACGTGCAGGCGATTTAACAGATGCGTTACAGGAGGGGGGTGGTGGGCACCTGCGAGGGTTTGAATTTCCTCTGTTTGCTCTCCCATCGCGGCGTTTCCTTGCCTGCCGGCGAGGGGCTCCGCTGCCTGCACTGCCAGCGTGAATTCTCGCCGAGAAAGTTTCTCCTGCCTGCTCCGGGCTGGGAGCACAACCAGCTGCCTGTGGCAGGCAGGGAGAGGAGGCAGGGAGTACTCCATACATCACGTTTTCACTGCCGTGGGTGTGACGAGCCTACTCATCACAGCCGCGTGGGTAATTCATGAGCAGAGAGGAGGGCTGAGCTAATTGGGGGCGTTTTTCACCCGGAATAGTCTCCACAGCAGCGATGGGTGGGCGGGAGGTGCCCGGTTCCCGCTGACGCCGCTCTCCCCTCTCTCCGCACAGGGGGGTTTGCGGAGCTGCTGCTGGTCCTGCTGGGGCTGAAGGTGCCCGGTGCCCTGGGCTGCCCCACCGACTGCGTGTGCTACCCCTCCCCGATGACCGTCAGCTGCCAGGCTCACAACTTCGTCACCATCCCCGAGGGCATCCCCGAGGACAGCGAGAGGATCTTCCTGCAGAACAACCAGATCACCTTGCTGCTGCGGGGCCACTTCAGCCCCTCCATGGTCACCCTCTGGATCTACTCCAACAACATCACCTTCATCGACCCCAACACCTTCGACGGGTTCGTCAACCTGGAAGAGCTGGACCTGGGGGACAACCGCTACTTAAGGGCTTTAGCTGCAGACACTTTCCAAGGGCTGGTGAAACTCCACGCCTTGTATCTGTACAAGTGCGGGCTGAGCTCCCTCCCCAGCGGGATTTTCGGTGGCCTCCACAACCTGCAATACCTTTACCTGCAAGACAACCACATCGAGTTCCTTCAGGATGATATTTTTGTTGACTTGGTTAACCTCAGCCATCTTTTTCTCCATGGAAACAAGCTCTGGAGCCTCCATCAGAACACGTTCAGGGGCCTAATAAACCTGGATCGGCTGCTCATCCATCAAAATCAGCTGCAGTGGATTCATAGGCGGGCTTTTCATGACCTCCGAAGATTGACCACCCTTTTCCTGTTCAATAACAGCCTCTCGGAGCTGCAGGGGGACTGCCTGGCCCACCTGGGAGCCCTGGAGTTTCTCAGGCTGAACGGGAACCCATGGAGCTGCGACTGCAAAGCCCGTTCCCTCTGGGAATGGCTGCACAGGTTCAGAGGCTCCAGCTCCAGCGTCATCTGCGAGTCCCCCGAGCAGATGCACGGCAAGGACCTCAAGGTGCTAAGAGCAGAAGACTTTAGGAACTGTTCAGGGTCCGAGTCGCTCCATCAGATGAAAACACACACCTTCTCTACAGCGGACAGAGGAGCCTCCAAATCCCACCACCCTCACCACTCCTCCAAGGAGAAGGGGAAGGAGCGAGGGGCTGAGAACAGTTTGCACAGCAACCAGCCCGGCCCCCCCGGCTCCCGGCCGGGCTACCGCAAACCCGGCAAGAACTGCACCAGCCACAAAAGCCGCAACCGAACCTCCAAGCCGGTGCCCTTGGGGCCGCGCAAAAACGGGCAGGAGGTCCCAGACTATGTGCCTGATTATCAGCACAAGTACAGCTTCGGGGCCATGCCCACGCTGTCCCCCAAGCGCAAGGGTAAGTGCACCCGGCGGACGCCCATCCGCCCCCCCAGCGGGGTCCAGCAGGCCGCCGGCTGCCCGGGGCTCAGGGCGTCGCTCCTGGTTTTTATGGTGGTGCTGGCGGCCGTCATCCGCTGAGCCCCCCCTACCCCCGGCCGCGGACGGAGCGGAGCTGTACTGCCACCAATCTACAAAGGACCAGAGTTTCTTTTCTTCTTCTTTTTTTGTACGTGGCTCAGCGCTGGCCTGGCGAAGGGAAGAACGTTGTCTCGGCTTCTGACGGTTGTCTCCGCGCCCGGCCGGACTGTGCCGAGCGCAGCGGGAGCGGATTAAAAGGCATTATCACACCTTGTCACAAACAAGCCTAACCGAGCACCTACAACAACAACAAATAAAAGCCAACCTTACGAAAAGCAGATAACGGGGACGGCAACCAATTTGTCGGCGACAACAACTGGACAAATGGACTGTATCCATGCTCTTGTGAAATCCCGTTCGTTTGAGAGCGCTCCGAATGACCCCTCCAATTACCGAAAGGAACATAATTGCTGTAAAAACCATCACCGATTAAGCCTACACTGTTTCTCTCCGAAAGTGAGTGCAAGGACACTGATACCGATGTAATAAGGACATTTGGTTCTCCCACGTTTTAGCCCTTTTGGCTCCAAACCCAGAGGCCAAAGTTGGCTGGGAATCTCTTAGAAGACAATCTCAAACCCCTGAATATCTCAGGCATTACAGCAGAACAGGGCTTGCCTGCTGGGCTTGGAGTAGCCAACAACCAAAGGAAAGACTGATTAGAGGTGGAATTAAACAAAAAAAAAAAACAAAAACAAAAACAAACCAAACCCCAAAAAACCCAACACTTAAAGAAATGAGGTACCCGCAGGAGGTGTGTTTTTTGTAACCATGTTCACACATCCGAGAAAAAACCCCAACAAATGCACAGGCTCCCCCTCTTCCCCTCAATTATCCATATGTATGTCTTACAATGTTTATAAACTATATGGAAACTGTATCTTCAGAACTAAGGATTGTATTATTGAATTTATAGCAGACCAGTATATGATTTTTTTTTTTTCCTTGAGAAAACAAACCGGCAGCAGTGCCTACAGATGCTGAAAGCCATCGGGTGGGCTCAGTACGCGCGGGGGAACCACAGCGGACCAATGTTCTCAGCAATTCAGAGCACTAAACTTTGGGAGGGGGTTGCGGGGTGCTGCAGCAAAGTCCATACCCAGAGAGTCAAAATTCACCCTTACATCCTAATTTGTGACTGGTGGGGGAGAGAGAGAGAGATGAATTAGCCCAAATAAATAGAGCCATAGAGCTCTGTCTCCGGAGAGCACTACGAGGCCCCGGGGAGGAAAGGGGCTGGTTTTGGGGCTGGAGGCAGAGAGGGGCTTCCCAGCCATGGGGGTGGCGTGAGGACCTTTATAGCTGGACTAAGGTTTTCACTGGGGCAGCAAGGAGCAGCTCCCAGGCTGCAGACAGACCTGACAGAGTCAGGGGAGGTTTTGTTTCTTAAAAGGAACAGATTCTGGAAGAGGCAGAGAAGGGGGAAACTACAGCTTGTAGAGGACCGGCGAGAAGCGCGGTGCCCGAGGTTTCTGGTCCATGGCAGGAGAGAGAAATCTGTGGTCCAAGAGATAACAAAGGGGGTTGTGGGGAGGTGGAGGAGAGGGATCAGGGCATCCTGTTCCCCTCTTCCTGGGTTCAACCACGTGCTGGAGGGATGCGTTTGCTGGTCGGGGGCACGGCAGAGCCGGCAGCTCCACCGACGGCAGCCCACGGGCTCGGGGAGGCGCTGCCCAAATTCTGCAGTTGGTGTGAATTCCCTGTCAGCGTGGATATGTGAGACCAAACAGACACTGAAGTTAATGAAACAAGGGAAATAAAAGTGATCTTGGACAAGAAAAGGCTTCTGTTCTTTCCGTAACCATATCTCAGTGGTGGTATTTCCAGCCCGTGGCTCACGTGTGGGGCTGGAAATCCCAAAGGAAACAGCTGCGGTTTTCCATCACACACACAATTAGCTCCAGGAAGAACGGCCCAGCTGGGGAAATCCGCTCTCCCAACCACTTTGGGGAAGGGGAGAGGGTATTTACACAGTGGCAAATCCCTTGGAGGTATCTGGAAATGAAAAGGGAAACTCGCACTGAAAAGAGAAGCAGGGAATTCCCCGATGCACTTGTGTTTACGAGCAGCTGGATGGTGGGAGCGGGCAGCTGGAGGGGCATGGCCTCCTCCATCCATCCTGCAGGCAAGGAAGGCCAGAGGCTTGGATGCTTCTCTTTTAAACGCCCTTCTTGGGGAATAGCAAGAGTAATTCTGGGAGGAGAAAGGAAGAGGTTACTTCATCAAGCCCTCTGCCTTCCAGCTCCTACCCAAACTTTTCTGTCTACAGGGCTCTAAAGCTCCACTAAAGGGATGTCCAATGCAGCCAGAACAAATAATCCGTGATCTGAAATAGCTCCCTCGTGTCCTACTCTCTATAACCAATAGCAACTGAATGAGTCTGGCACTGTCCCTCAGAAGTGGAGAATGTTGTTATGTTGGTTATTTCGTTTCATACTCTGGAAATCAAAGCTCTCAGTGGGAGAATGAAGAAGAGAAGCACTTTATTAATTTTTTTTTAAGTCTGTGTGTAACTCCTGTAATATAGGAGTGAAATGTCAGCACAGGAGATGCTAATGTTTTATAAATGATTTGGGTGCAGCAGGCACGGTGGATAGTCTTTGAGATGAATTATATTAGAACAGACTATGCCTGGCTCAAAACCATAATTGTATTTTTAGTATCTTTTCCTTTAACATGTAGGAAAAATAAAGGCAACTCCATGGTGTATTACAAGCCTTGTCAATCAAGTGCTCTAACTCCTAGTGATAAAGGGAACTGTTTAAAAACCAGAAGGGAGACATGATACACTGCTAAATAGGAGATGTCGCTTGACACGGCGTTGTGGTTTAACCTGGCAGGCAGCTGAACACCACACGGCCGTGCTGGAATGGGGGAGAGGATTGGGAAAAATACAAGTGACATTCATGCCTTGAGATAAGGCTGGTTTAACAGGGCAGAAACGGGAGAAATAATAACAGCAACAATAGAATTGGAATATGCAAAGCAAGTGATGCGCAAGGCAGCTGCTCACCACCTGCTGATGCCCAGCCAGTCCCTCAGCAGTGGCCCTCGGTTTATATACTGACCATGATTCCATATGGTCTAGGATATCCCTTTGGCCAGCTGGGATCAGCTGTCCCTTCCCAGCTTCCTGTGCCCCACAGCGTCCTCAGAGGAGCGAAAAAGTCCTCGACTCAGGGCAAACACTGCTGAGCAGCAACTAAAAATCCATGTGTCATCAACATTATTGTCGTCCCAAACCCAAACCACAACTCCTAGAAAGAAAATCAACTAACCCAGCCCAAACCAGGACACACAGGTCCGTGGTATTCCTCCTGCCTCCTCCTTAGCTGCCATCGCTCCCCGCTCCCATCCTTCTTCCACGACCACAGCTCTTTGAGGATAAACTAAATTTTTATGGCATGCTCTGACACTCTGCCTCGATAACGAACTTCCCAAGCTGCATGGTTCAGCTCACCACGGTCCCGGGTTCACGCTCGTGTGTCTTTTCCCCAGCTCCTTCCTACAGCATGTCTTCATGCATTTTGAATGGTGCTCTGAGGCCCAGCAGAAATCCCCTCTCCTCTGAAGCAGCGGCTCTCCAGCCAAGCGGACGTAGGTATAACCCTGACTTGCCAGAGGTTGTCTGGCTCCGGTGGAGATAAGTTGGAGAGATTTGGGATCTCATCAGAATTGCTCCCAGACACCCAAGGCGTCTGACAGGGGTAAAGAGCTGAACCCCAAAGTGGTGGGAAGCACCACGGCCCCTTCGAGGCGGTGCTGGGCTGGAATGATGGGCTGAGGCCAGCGGGGTGAGGTCCAACAAGGCCACGGGGTGGGTCGTGCTCTTGGGTCACAACAACCCTGTGCAGCACTGCAGGCCTGGGGCAGTGTCTGGAGAGGCGCCCAGTGGGAAAGGACCTGGAGGTGCTGGCCAGCAGTGGCTGAACATGAGCCCAGGTGTGCCCAGGTGGGCAAGAAGGCCAAGGGCGCCCGGTTTAGAGTCCCCATCCCTGGAGGGATTTAACAGACCTGGGGATGTGGCACTTGGGGACGTGGTTTACAGGTGGCCTTGGCTGTGCTGTGTTAACAGTTGGACTCTGTGATCTCAGAGGTCTTTTCCAACCTAAACGATTCTGTGATTCTATAAATTCTAAACCCTTCCATGCTCCTATCACAAGCTCGTCCTTTGGATGTGCCCTGATCCCCTCTCGGGGTGGGGGCTTACAGGCCCTGTTGCCTGGGCAGACACTGCCAATGGCTCCCCATAGCTCAGCTGTGAGCTGCAGACACCTCCCCTGGGAAAAGTGTCACCTGAGCCTTTATTTGCTCATCACTTTCCCTTTCCTTCAGTGTTCTCCAGTCTGTGCTGCTCTGGAAGATGAGACAAGTCCCTGTCGCTGTGGCTGCTCTCCCCTTCCTTCCATCAGTGAGCTTTAACGCTCTGAATTTGGGCTCTTCATGCAAATCCTTTCCATTAAAAAAAATAAACACCAGGAGAACCCAGAAGAGACCCCAGACTGCGCCTCTGGAAACTCACTCCCGGCGGCAGAATCCCGTTTCCTGAGTCGGAGCCAATTTTCTCTCCTTTGTACCACTTTTTCCACAGTTTCATCCCGTAATTGCTAATATGGAGCTTTTCGTACATGCTTTGAAATCAGAAACCACGCAACACTGCATCTCTTTTATCCTCCCAGGCAGGATGAAAAACCAAACACCTCTTGGATACTGAGAATAAATTTTTAGTTTATCAGCCTAAACCAACACCACGAGACCGCAGTTTCTCCTGTATTCCCCATCGCTTCCCAGACCACACTTGTGCCCCCCCTGCACCAATTCCAAACTATTTCCTTTGTCTCAGAAAGTTGCTTTGTGGCACGTTCCCCTTCAGAGGGACAGAGCAGAACAAAAGCACCACGTCACATTTCTTGCAGCTAAATAATGCTTTTTTGCAGTCCTTCAAGTTTATCCTTCCCTAAATCCCCTGCCTGTGTATTCTTTCCCTGTCTTAGCTTCAACCACTCCCCCAGGAACATTTCCCAAGACTCCATTTCCCATTTGCAGGATTATTTCCCTTTTCATCACTAACTCCTTGAGGTCCTGGCACCATCCCCTGTCCCCCCATCCCCCTGTCCCTCCCTTACCACATCCAGCAGCCCCTCAGCTCACCCCTAATTTGGAGAAACACGAGATACTGACACCAGTGCTGGTGGGAACAGCGCTTCCAGGGCTGCTGTTGTATTCCTGACTGCGTTGGAGTTTGTGGGTTACAGATGGAAGCAAAAGCAACTCTTGAAAGCGGGACACACGGGGTGCTCACGCTCGGCAATGCGTGTTTTTGGTGAAGGTGTCACGCTGACGAGCCAAAAACATCTCTGCCCACATAAAAGAAGCCCCGGGAGCAGCACCCCTCCATCTCTGTCCTCCCCTTTCGCAGAGAAACTGCCCTCAGCAGGGAGAAGGATGTGTCATCCCAGTGACCACCTCTCTGGTCCCCACTCAGAGGCGGCCGATTTGGTGAACAAAACCGGGCGTTTCACTGCCAGCCCCTCGTTACCCAGCGCCCCGCTGGAAATAGCTGCTCACTAAAACCCATTTCCCTCCCCCCGCCCTGTGAACACGGGTGAAATTCTCCCCACGCCCAGCCACGCTGCAGATGCACCTTTAGCTCTCTGCAGGCTCATTCCCCACCCTCATCCGCACAACCCGAGTCCTTTCCGGAGCTGCCCCTCCATCCTCTTCCTCCTTTGTGAAAACAGAATCAAAATAACTGTTTAACAAATCAGCCATTACCTTCTCTCATGTCACCAATTCCCCGCTATCATTTCGTAATTGGCCAATTTTCTCTTTTACCTTCTCTCTGCTCTGAATACGTCTCGGGGAGCTCTGATTGTGTGTTAAAATATCCTCCCTAATTCACTGCTCAATATCTCTTTCTGCTCTTCTAATTGCCCTTTTAACTTGCTTCTAATTTTTTTATAAATCTCCTAATCCTCTTCCTGCACAAGTTGTTTACACGCATCGGAGAATGTATATGTATTAGCAGATGTTCCTGGGTAAATAATGCACAAAAGAATATTACTGCTCCACGCAAGCTGCAATTACTGCTTCCCTCAGAATAAGCCCTGTTTAACCCTCCTATTTAGGGCACACGCCCCTGCTCTTGCTGCACATCTCCAGGCTATTTCACTCCTGCTGCAGAACATTAACACCACCAGCTCCACCACGGCTTGCTCGCTATCTTCTGGGGGAAAAAAAAAGAGAATTCAGAACAGAAAGAAAGAAAGAATCTAAGGATAAAGGGAGTGGTATAGTTATGCTCCAACAAATTTATTTTTTTGGGGGGGAGGGACGCAGCTAGAAGAAACGAAACAAAATAGCTACACGAGTCAAACACAGCAGCACTACCCCAAGTAATAAACAAATTTGATAGTGTTGGTGCTTTTGATTTATGGACAGCTTCCTGTACTCCCAGCTTGCAGGGAGTCGGCTGCCACAGCCCCGGTGCCGCAGACAGGCACGGGGTCAGGCAGGCGTTGTTTGCCATCGGCTTTGTAAAACACTTTCTAACATTCCTCAAAATTTCCTTCCTCTTTTCCGCTTCTCCTCTCCATTTGTTTGTGGTCTCCTCTTCCTGACACGCTGCAGCACCCGCCAGATGCTTTAAATCCTGGGTTTTCCAGCTAAAGGGGGGATGCTAAATCGCGGGTTTAAAGTTACGGGTCTCGTTTGGGTGAAAAGAGTTGAGTTCTCTTCTCTAGGGATCCGGGCAGAAATCAGTGTTTTGCAACCCAGCCCTCGATCCTGTTGAGGGACAAGAGGCGCAGTTGGTACCAGGAAGCTTCAGGAGGTGGGAGTTATTTTGTACTTACAGCTGACACTTACAGAGTGTCAAAATCTAAGTACCGAATCGTGATTAGCAATTATGTCCTGGCCACCAGGACATCTCTGGTGTCTGACACCTCCATCCTGCCAAAACTAGCTCCTGCTACACCCCGCGAGGCTCCAGCACCCACACCGAGCACCCCACCTGCCCAAACCTGCCTGGGGGACGGGAGATTTAAACAAATGGAGTGCGAGGAAACCCAAAACCTGATGGAAACAGTAAAAACTCTCCTTCTGCTGAAAAGCTGCTCTGCTACACAGGGTCAAAAGCAAAACACTTCTATTAAAATACAGAATTGTTCCTATGACAGGCTGAGGATTTCTGAGGGTGTTGTGGAATAATGAAACTCTTGGCTATTTGCTGACTTTCCGGGAAGATTTCCATTTCTCCCCCACATCCATACACTTCGCTCCCCGGAGAAGCAGATCCCGCTCCCTGCAAGGGCTGCCATCCCTAGAGATGGATTTTGTTTGCTTCAATCTGAGCTGCACCAGGTGATCCCCTTCCAGCTGGGCAGGTACCACAGCACCCCCAAGCACAGGACTTGGCTGCACCTTCCCCATCTCTTAGATGAGATTCAACACCTCTGCTCTGAGCCTACCAGCATGACTTGGTTATTTCTTTATTCCTACAGGCCTAGTGAAAGTTCTCTCAGGCCTGATTTCTCAATAGTGCATACAAATTGCTCTCCTTGGAAAAGGTTTTCATCATGATTCCCCCAGTCAATCCTTCTACAGCTAAAATATCCCGTAATCAAAGGTGTTGGCTCCTCACACATCTTCTCTGAGGAAGCGTTTCTGCGTGTTCTGCCTCATGAAGTGCCTTGCATGCCCTCATGTCCTCAGAATAAGCCCTCCTGGAACCCCTCCTGGGAATCACAGACTATCTGTATGATTTTCAACTCATGCCTTAACCTCACTCTGAGATATAAAAATGTAAAAAAATAATAATTTAAGAGAAAAAGCAGTGACTCTGTCAGCACCAAAGGATCCTGGGGAGGACCAAATGTGCAAAATTCACTGGCTGCGTGCAGGGTCCTGTTCCACAGCGCTGTGTGCCCTGTTCCCAGGAGAATCATGCCCCTTACCACTTTTTCAGGGATCCCTGATAGAAGGAGTCCCTGGGACCCTTGTTCCTCCCCAGCTCTCAATGTTTCCTAAAGGCACATCTCGGGGAAGCAGCCCAGCAAAGGACAGCAGAACACGAAGCAGCGAAACCTCATCCTCGCTGTCACAGGAAGGCTTCTCCACTCTTCCCTGCATCTACTTAGCACGTAGAAAGCAAAAGGAAACAAGAGAACACACACATATGGAGCCCCTGTTAAACCTGAACTAAATATACCACGGGATGTTAACAGCCTGCCTCGACTCCCTGGCACTCCAGCTGGCACGGCAGGACCCCGGCCACCGGCTCTGTTGGGCGGCTGGAAGGGTTTTCTCCGGAGCAAAGATGGGAAACCTCCAAAATCCCCCTCCGCACGTGCTGCTGACACAGCACGGCCCTGAAACGTCGGTGCCAGCATCCAGAGAGCAGAGAGGCACGGAGCAGCCCTGCCTGACAGCATCTCCTCCTGTGAGGCTCCATCTCCCCGAGCGCCCGTAGGATCCCCTTCCCGCCGGCGGGCGAGGAGCAGAGCTGGGACCAGCCAAGGACATCTGCGTGCGGGAGCTGCGCGGCACACCAAGCCATCCACCGAGTGGATCTCCGGGAAGGAAGATGGGAATTCTCATGATTAGAGCAGTGAGAGAGGAGGGAAGGGCTGGCGAGAGGCAGGAGCAGCAGGAAGGAGGGCATACGTGCCAGCTGGAGCGGGTGTGTGCAGCCCTGCGAGGGGAAAGGTGGACATATTTGTCTCGAGAGCTGAGAAATTATTAGAGGCAATTATGTGAGCAGAGTACGTGAAAAGTAATCCCAGCTGCAGGGAGCTGGGGGTGGGAAGAAGGGGGGGAAAGAAATCATGATGTGATTCAAGGGGGCCCAAGAGGAAAAGCACAAGAGCGGCGATGACCTGGTTTGCGGATGGATCCATTTCTATTTCTGCTCAGATGCTGAAGCTGAGCCTCACCCAGAGCTCTCGGCTCTCCCATGGCTTGCGTGACTTCTTCCCTGCCTGGTGCAAGTGTCAGGCACATGCATGTACCACACGTCAGCTGGGAATCATATTTGCCTTAACAGTCTGCACAAATGTAAGGGCAAACAAGAATTCACTATTAGCATGAGCCCTTCCTCTTCGAGGAGAACAATGTTTTTCATCCCAATACAATACCCCGGTCCCAGGTGTCAGTATTTGGGACATAGGCTGCTCACTTTATTTCTGTTTTCTCTCTTTTTACCTCTTTGGAAAGAAAAGCTAACTCACCGTGCGGATTCTGGTAATTCTGAGCCGTGCACTAAATACAGCATTTCTCAAGCAGATTTTTTTCCTTTCCTCCTGCTTTGTAACTTCTCCCAAGTAACACTGTACACAGAGAAACCAACACCAGGGGAAGAAAACAAAAAGCAGCTCCCACATCAAGGCAGATCCCAGCTCCTCAGGCTTCCAGCGCATCTCAGCCCAGAAGTAGAGCAAAAGGGCAGATTATTTAAAGCCATTGCATGTAGGCCAATTTTCACTGCAGTTCCTTTTGGCTCTGATTTTCAGGCCCCAGTGGAGTGGTGAAGTCATGAATAAATGCAAGTAAACTGAGCTTATCCACTCTTATTTTGAGCAGTGGAGTTTACTCACCTCATGCTGCTTCAGATGGAACACCAAAGGGTAAGTTTAAAGGGAAAAAGAAAAATCCAGGGGGGAGCGGGGGATAATCTACTGCTGCCCTCACCTACCGGCTCAGCGAGTCCAGCACGGAGCAAAGGCAGGGCTGGGAAGCTGCAGACCCACAGAGATTCCTGCTCTGGATATTGAACACACACGGTTATCTCCTGGTGCTCTGGAAGGGCTGGAGTTGGTCCCCTGCTGCGTGATGGGCAGGGGGAAGCTCCCCGTGCCCCTGCCAGGCAGGAACTCATCCGAACGGGATTTCTCGCCTCGGCCACTGCACACAGAAAGCTCCACTGGAGGAGGAGAAGGCACCCGCAGCTGGTGTTCTCCATCAGAAGGCAGCGTTGGGAGGAGGAGGGCTGGATTTTGACTGGAAACAACATTACGGCCTTCCAAACTGAAAAGAATTAGAGCAAATATTTGAGAGCTGAAGAGTCACCAGTCTCAGAGCATGTCACCCGGCCAGCAGCGTCCAGTGGACAACAGGACCAACAACCAGATGCTGCTCACCTGGGATGTTCCCCAGGGACAAGGCAAGCTGGAGACACCCTCAGAGCTGGCCAGCAACAGCCCTGCAAACGTTGTGTAATGAATTAAATGCACTAAACACCATATTCTGCTCCTTGGAGCTGGGACCACACTTGGCCACTCGCCTGGTTTGCGCAGGACTTCCTCTGAGCTCTGCCCAGGAGTGGCAGAGCCTGAGTCTCCCATAGAAAGGATCTGAAGTCTACAGAGATAAATCCATTACAATTATCACATTAAGTTCAAATTTAAAAAAAGGAGGAGAAACACTCTGCAATTTTATCTCCCTGCAAGCATCCCTTCCGCTCAGCTCTGACCATAGTGGAGCAGTGGCCACGCTTGTCTCCTTGTGGTCTAAACAGCAGAGAGAGCCAGCTTCTTCAAAGTTAAAAGAAAATAGTAATAATGGAGTCCCTATATTCCCGCTGCGTTTATAAAGAGATGTTTTCTTCCTGAGCTCTACAGCATGGCGGGCTTAATCTGAAATTTCTTTTTAATCATAGCGGGAGTCCCAATTAACGTGTCGGGTAATCGTTCAAGTAGAACTGGAGCTTCATGGCTGCAGCAAGGCAAGGAGAGGCTCAGCATCAGGCTACCAGAGCACGGGCAGGGACCAGGAGCACACCCAGGTGCCGCTGCTGGCCTCACCCCCTCCCCAAACCAGGGGGAACGAGGGCAGCTCCCCCCTGCAACTTTAATACACAAATAGGTCCCCGAGCTCCCCAGGCGTCGGGAATGCAGCGGCTCCACGGGAAACCTCAGGGTGGGAGCGACCGCAGCAGCACCGCACTGCTTTCACACGCACCTTCCCGAAGGAGAAACACCCATCGCACTCACTCCTGCCTCAATCCGCAGCCGTGTCATCCAACACATGTGCTTCCAGCGCGCAGGCGGGGCGGGGGACCTGCCTCTGACCTACTTTCTTTTGTTGCTGGAAGTGCTGATCTCCGTGCAGAATTCTGCGAGCAGGCAGAAGCTGTCATTAGGGTCTGGCTTCCCCTCTGCCTTACACCGCTCCTTACACCGCCGCAGCCTCCAGCTCCAGCCCGGCTGCTCCCGATTTACGCCGTTCCCGGCGCCAGGACGCTCTGACCTCGTCCTGCCTGCGAGCACAGAAAATTGCCGCCTGCCAGGCAAGGGGGTCACCTGCAGCCTCGGATGAACACTGTACTTACCCAGAGGAGGATGCCGCAGTCAGCACGCCCAGACCAGAGCGGCACAAATATCGCCTTACTCTCTGGGGGGTTTTTTTATTATTATTATTTTTCATTCACAAGGAAGTTGGGTCTGAGTTAGGCACCGTGCTGACCTGGAAAGCAAAGCTCTTAAAATTCAAATGGATACAGCCAGGGCGGATCTCATCGGGAAGTGTTATGGGAAACACGGGCATGCAGGCTCTTAGAACAAGCTCTTAAACACACAGGCTTCCATCTCCAAGTATAAGAAGTCTGGCGTGAGTGTGACCCTCCTCCAGCTCTCCTCTGGCCCCTCAGTATCTCCTGTTAGGATGCTGAGCCACAGCCCTGAGGTTTGGGAGTTCCAGGCTCACTGCAGTCACTGGGGCTTGTGTAAATTGGTCTTCAGAGAAAACCAACTCCGCCGCCTTATGCAGAAACGCTCTTTAGTAACCTACTAAAGAGCTCCCCCAGAATCTGCCTTCCCTGTGCTCCCAGGTACCCGGGTGTAGCACGGCGCCTTGATTTGGCAGATCTGGAGATAAAAGGCTGTTGTGTTAAACCCGCATCCTTCAGACCTTGTGAGGCAGTTACTAGAAACAAGCCTTCCCTTCTGCAATGGCTCAAGAACAGACCATTTTAATTGATTAGTTTGCCCATTATGGGTAAGCAGAAGAACAGCCTTGCAATTGAACCTCAGTCCTTGAAATGCAGAGAGACATCAGCCTGCAGTGCATTTGCAAGCCTCAGAGGCTAATTTCTACCCTTTCTGCTGTTCCACTCCCTCGGTCTGGGATTTACCTAAGCACACAGGATGCATCTCTGCACCAGGCAGGGGGGGAATTGCTTTGCATTGACGTTCAGTCAACAGATTCTAACGATAAAACAATTTCAAATCCGCACTTTGATTAAAATCAGAGCCATGGAAAAATCATGCTAAGGTTCATCTAATGAATTTTACTTTCCAAGACTAGCAGAAGCCTGCCAGGGACTAAATCCAAGGGGGTAAAGCTAAATTTGACAGCCTGATAGTTGTCTTCACCCCAACTCCTCATGCAGGCTTAGCAGCATAAATAAATCTGGCGTGGCCACCAAGAAAATAATCCCATCTATTTAGCAGCAAGAGTCTACTGGGGAGAGGATAAGAGGCATTTGAAGACAAAAACAACAGTCTTGAACTGTATATATATGAAATTAAAGGATGTGGGTAATTAATTGTTTGATAAGATAAAATCTGTGCTAAGTTAGGGCCGTGAGTCAGAGAAATGAGAGATAGAAAACATGTTCATCACTCAGTCCACCTCTTTACCAACACATATTTTCTAGCATTTGTCCAGTGTAGGCTTTGTTTTGTTTTTTCAAGTCAATGAATCAACTTTCTTGATATTCAGCCCAATGCCAAACAGGAGCTACTGGCATTTGCCGAGGGTGAATAAATAACTAGTAATGGTACAGTCGCGTGAGGTGGTCCAGGAAAATCCTGGGCGAGGTTTCCCCGGGACACGGCTGGCTCGATCTCCCTCCCCTGTGCTTTCTAAAAGAGCATATATACCTACATATGTACAGATCTGTGTTGTTACACCAGCCGCCAACGAGCGCCGCCCATCCCGCACCTCTCCACGGATGCGTTTTTGCCTGCTGCTCCCATCTCCCCGAAATACCAAGTGACTTGTTTTGAGAAAGCTCATTTCTCCCGGCACCCTTACCTCACTCTTAGCAACCTTCTATTTAAAGTCACAATCTGTTGCAGCAAGCCAGCTTAGGAGTGTATAAACAAGCTGTTATGACCCCGCTGCAGGAAGGGGAGGAAATGGCCTATGCTTTAAAGTCAGCTGCCTTCAATAATTAGAAGTAGACAAACATGAAAGCAATGACACTTCAATGTTCTGTTATTTAAAGGGTACAGCCGCTGCTCAGACCCTCGTTACCACCCAGGTATGCAGCCCTGGTGCAATTAGTCAAGCAAAGAAGAGTGTCACCTGCCACAGGAGGGGGTCACCAACTCTTTCCCTGTCCCTGTTACTGGGAGAACTACGTGGGGCTTTTTATTTTAATCAGTCTTTTTTTCTTAGCATGCAACGGCAGCTGCTTCTCACATCAGAAACCCTGAAAGGTTTTTATTAGTCCTAATGCTCCACAGAAGAATTAAGAGGTAACAGCACATATGTTCTGCTCTGCCCCGAAGAGTGGGAAAGGGAGGAAAATTAGCTCTTCTGCAGCAGCACAGCCCAGGGTGTAGGACTTGCTTATACCAGAATCAGCTGCTGATGGAGTGAACACACCCATGCACAAAGCAATCCCCGTGCAAAGTAGCAGGCTCTGCATTCCTGGCCTGAGAGGGGGAAGCCAAAGGTCCCACAGAGCAGCAGGAACGTTTCTTCTGGAGCTGTCAGTGGAGGAGACAGTCTCCTTGTGAGAGGCAACGCGGGGCTCTGCTTTATTCCATCTCCCAAATGGGAAGTGGAGAAAAAGGCAAAATCAGCACTAACATCACACCTGGGAAGCTCACAGTGCTGCGTGGTTTAAACCTGAGCGGGGCACATATCTCCCATTAGGCTGTCTTGACATTACACTCACAAATAACCCTCAAGTGCTTTTAGTGTAAAAGCCTGGAACTTGTTTGCTGAGGGACTCATTCGCATCAGCATCCCGAGCAGGGAGCCGACTTCTTCAAAGCAGCTTTCTTTAGGGAAACACAACGCCAAGGAGAGCCAGGCACTCAGCTCTTCCAGGAGAGATTAAAGAGGAAAATTAGAGAGGCTGCAGCTTATGCCCATACCAATAAGAGCAGGCGTTTACCAGCACTTAAATAATTAAAAAGATTTTTCACCAGTGACCAGGTTGTCGCCGACTCATCTCACTGCCACCCATGGATGCAGGCAGCAGTGACAGCAGGGCTCTGCTCCGAGGGGATTCTGCCACCCCAGCAACCCCAGCACAGTGAACCGCAGGGAAGAGAAGAGGAAAGAGAGGAGGAAAAAAACCCGTTTTTCCCAGGAAGCTCTGCTATGATTTCTTTTGGGATAATACCAAAGGTTTGTTTAGAACAATTTTTAGCTAGACAACGTGATACAGACTACATTAAAATGCTGAGACTCTGGTAGCAATTATCCCAAAAAACAGCATGCCAGGCAGAGCAGTGCAATTAGGCTGCATGTTAAGAGGCAGGATCCAGGCATTAGCACCCAAACCAGCACGCACGGGACACGATCCACATTTAGTGTATTTACAACACATGACCTAATAGTAAAAGCAATAATTAGCTACTATTAATACCAGTGGATGAAAATAGAGGGGAAGGGAAGCTGCATAACAGAAGTTATTTATACAGAGGTGGCTCCACCAGCCAGGAGTAAAGCTGGCAATGGTGTCGCACGCTCATCCCTGAGCCCCAAGAGGGGACAGGATGGCCCAGGGATGAGGGACAGCCTTTGGAAACCTCTGTGGCTGTGCCATGGGCGTTCCAGCTCGCAGGGAGGGTGGGTACTCCAGGCTGAAGTAGGTGGATTTGAATCCCACCTACGTCGCCTCGCCGTGTACTGAGCTCGCACGCAGCCGCCGCTTCCCGTGGAGAATCTCTCCCAGAATCTTCAAATGGGATTAAGTAACACACAACCTGTGGAGGGTGAACCAGAAGGATGACACCCCCTCTCTTTTTACTTATCCAAAATATTCCCAGGCAGTCAGGCGAGGCAACAACTGCAGCGATGCAAAGCAACACCACGCAGGAAACGGGACTTGGCTCAAAGCTTTTGTTAGGGAGAAGAGGGTCCTTTCATAATACAGCCCTTTGTTCTGCTGGAGGAATTCAAATGCTATAAATTCATCCCCCTGGTAAATGCAGCAGTTATCAGGCATTTTACCACAGGATTCCTGGTCTCCTAGTGAAGTTAAATGCAGTGCCATTACAGCAGCACTTTAAGGTGTAAATATTACATTCCCGGTTCTTTAGGAGATGTTCATTTAGTGAAATAAAATCCTGCTAGTAAAACACCTGATCAAACCCTTCAGCTGAACTGGCCCAGTAATTGCTCTAGGACTGGAGGGAGTCCAATGACTGGTTGCAATTTATGACCACTTTAGGAAAAAAATCTACCTTGAAGCATCCGCTAAGAACTGAGTTGTAGATGAGATCATGGAGTGCATTTACATCGCAGCTTTCTATAACGTTAAGTGGCCACTAATTCGTGCTGAATTCCTTTGTAATTCTGATGGAATCACATCTGACAATCACATAAATAGCAAAAAATTCCTCAGGAATAATGTTACTACAACAAGGAACAAAAGGCAAAGGAATGATTCATCTTTCATGGTGAGACATGCCCTTTTCTATCATCTCTACTCACCCAAAATAATTTGCCCAGCCCAAATTTCACAGCCAGGGCTGACAGACACCGAGTTGTCAAGGGGTTGCTCTCCTGAGCCACACAACTCAAGCACAGTTACAGTTTGAGGGAAATACAGCTAAAATCTGAAGCTGTGAGAAAGCATAAAGACAATTAAGCAACAAGATGAGCTGCCTGAGGGAGGCGGCAGGAAATCCTTGATGAAGATTTTGCTGCAGGCAGGGGGCTGCGTTAAATGACCACCATCTCCACTGTTACTAAAAATCCAGGGGTCGTGGTAGGGACTGGACTGAGAGAAGCAATGGAAAACACAACCATTTTAACCCTTCCCATTTGGCAGAGAGAATCAGGGTTAGGAAAGGGTGGAACAAAAAGACCAGACTGCAGGAAAAAGCAGAGCCATAAATGTATCAGAAGACTAAGATCCAGCTGGAGAGCTGTAAAATGGCAGAGCAGAGTCAGAATCCTGTCAAAGACAAGGAGGGGAGGGACCATCACAGATTTTAAGGGGTTTGGTGTTTTCTCCCTCCTGCAGAGAGGGTAAATCCTCTCCATACTCTGGAACCAGGGAGAAAGGTGGGTTTGGGCTCTCTGCATCCCCCAGCTTCAGAAAGCAAATGCACTGGTCCTGCCCTGGAAGAAAAGTGGTTTTATCACCTTCAATCCTGCTCCAAAAGGGCTGTGTTAGAAAGGCCACAATCCTTTGGCACTTGAATAGGACTGAAATCAAAACACCAGCTCAACTCCTGCCTCCACATCCTCCCTAGGAGAAAAAACACCTGGGAAAGCCATCAGGACATCTCCTCCTCTCACTCCAGGGACCCGAGATACCTGGAGATGATCCAAAAAAAGCTGTATTTTGACTGTCTCAATTAACCAAATAGCTAAAAACTTTGTTATTTGCCTGGCACCAGTAGAAGCAGGGTCCATATGCTGAACTAGAACAAGAACTTGTTCGAGGGATTGCTGCCTGCACCGTGAGATGCCAGAAGCCAGATGGGGGATTTATAACAGCACAAGGCTGGCTCAATGGGCAGGGGCTGCTCCAGCACAGTGTGTTCCTGGAAGAAAGCAACAATCACCAAAGTTAGGGGAAAGGGTTAAAAATAAAAGTGAGCAACTTTCTTATCATGCACTCCTTGCCTTCCACTAAATTAACATCAGAATCAGAAATCAGATGACGCTCCAGGCTGCCTGAAAATTGTTTTTACACTTTTGGAATGCTCGTGGCCAAAACGCAGACAATATATGTTCATGTGAGGTGATTATTTAATGAATTAAGGGAGCAGATAGATTAGGAGGAGCTGATGCTCCGTTGTGCTGTTCTCCTGAACAAAAGACTTCAGGACCAGCTCCACAAACCAGCAACAGCATCCCTGGAAAGGTGACTGGCTGATGCCTCAACTCTTTTGGACAGCAAACACATCCTCCATCTCTCCTGGAAGTTACAGGGCCCGGGTGTGATGTGAGGCAGAGGGACGCACAACATGAAGTTGCAGTTTTAGCTTCCCATTGGGTGCAATAATTACAGGTAAGGAGTAACAGCAGCATCTCTCCATAAGGCTGTTAATAAAGTTCACCTTCACTAGCTAAACCCATTCCTCTTTCCTAAAGACTGGAAGAGATTTTATAGCAGATTCATCACCTCCACCCTTTTAGTCTATTTTTGGAGCCTATTGAACTTTTGCATATGTTGAAATGAAAAGAGTCTATATTAACACAACCACTTTTTTGTTACTGTAATGAGAGCCTTGAAACCACCACAAAGAGAAACATGCCTTTTAGCAGCTGAAACAAATTATTACGGCAACTGAGTCTTAAAAGGAATTTCAAGTAAAAATATAGTATTGCATGAAGTTGTTATGGCAACTGATGTTGTAGAGTAACTGCACTGGGGCAAGTTTTCCTCCTTCATCCTGCTCAGCAAAGTCTGGGAAAAACTTTATGATAAAATTGTGCCTTAATTAGTCAAATAAGTCATAAATATAGCTTATCCCAAAATCCTTAACATTCCAGCCTCATGCAGCCTGTGTGCAGTTAGTCTACTAATGAGAAAATATATCTACTAAAGCCCCACTTACCATTAAAAATCCTATCCAATATTTTTCTAATACAATTTATCAATTTAAACACATTGCACAATGTAATATTCTGCAGCATTCCATTAAAATGATAAATAGCTATGGAAAAAAACAAGGGATTAAACATACTGTAATGTAATCTAACGGTATTTAAACATAAATAAAAAAACTTAAATATGGATGGGAAATGTACCGTATTCGCGAGCAAAAAGGGCCCAAGTCGCTCCCTGGGTTGGAGTATTAATAGGCCAGAGGAAGCAGAGCAATGAGAAATGACAGTCAACTTCAGAGGATATAAAATGTCCATTAGGCTTTGTTATAAGATTACATCAAAGCAGTTCATATGTTTTAATCTGGGGAAAGAGAAAGCAGCTACTTGGGGTCTGTGCCTGGGGGCTGCCTCTGTGTACTGAACCAGACAGTTTGCATAATGAACAATTTTTATTCAATCAGGATTTCAGCACAGATAGTTCCCACTCAATGGGCTCTAGCACAAATGGGGTTGGATATTGATGCTATTCTTCAAGCTCCACCTGCTGGCTCCGGAAGAAGTGCTGGTGGCTTTCAGGGCCACTCTGTGGAGGGACATCGAGTTATTGGGATAAAAATCCAAGCCCAGGCTCTGCGCTTCTTGCTTTCCTCAGTTTCAAAAAAAACAACCAACCAAACCAACAACGACCAACCAAAAAACCCCAGAACCCTCCTAAAAAAATGAAATCAAAACAAAAATAAAAACCCTACCAAAAAATCCCCCAGACTTTTAAAGTTTTCCAACAATTTGGCTGGTTTGCTTAGGCAGATGTTGAGCTGCAGACGAGCTCCTGCAGCAAAGGTGCACGAGCTGCCAAAACCTGCCTGGCTGAACCCACCTGATTACCAAGAGAGTTGCCTTGTGCTCCAAGTGCAGCCAAAAGGGCAGAGCAGCCAGGGAAATCATTCCATTTAGCGTGCGCCTTCTGTACAATAATTACTTATTTAAATT
This sequence comes from Dryoscopus gambensis, assembly GCA_013389985.1. Taxonomy (NCBI): domain Eukaryota; kingdom Metazoa; phylum Chordata; class Aves; order Passeriformes; family Malaconotidae; genus Dryoscopus; species Dryoscopus gambensis. The sequence goes on from WEIT01029197.1 coordinate 73,454, forward strand.
TTACTCTGCTGCTCAAGCCATTAGAAAAACGCACGATAAACAAAGGTGATTTTATGCAGACAATAGCTGAGCCAGTCATTTTTAAAGACAGGCGCACGATGACTTATCTCCCAGGATGAGCAGCTCTTATGAGATAGCTGAAACAAGGTTTATAGCCTAAACCCTATTTCCAAGGGTTATTCCAGTGGCTGCACTGCTGGATCACCTTCAGCTCCAGCAGCAGCATGGAGCTCACTTACCCCACAAATGCAACTCAGGGTCGCTAAGAGCTTTGTGGAGAGGAAGAGCCCAGGCAACACTTTGCTGCGCAGAAGTGCTGGCTAAATCCTGGGAGGATCATTTAAAGGTTTCACATGTACACCTGATAATTCAGAGTTAATTAGTGTGGGCATATTAGAGATGTTTCTGCCTGCACCTCTGGATTCTGCCTATTGATCAGGCACTGCGGCTGCTCTCAGCTCCGGGAGGAACTGTTGCAGTGAATTTTGCTTCCTGCCTGACTCGGGTAGGCTTTGCTTCTGACTGGCACCAAATCCCTTCTTCCTATTTCCAGAAGAAAAATAGCTCCCTTTTAATCTAGACTTTCCAAAGCTCCTGCCATGCCTGTGACGTCCTGAATGCAGAATTATGGCTTTCCCTGGTTTCTGCTCATTTGTCTGGAAGCCTGTAGGTTGTTGTATCTCACCCCCAGTACTTCTTCGGCTCCGTCCAGAAATACTCTTTTTATCAATTCATCTGACAGCGATCCAGCAGGAAGGGTGTGTTGGAAGATGATGCTAACCCAGAGAGACCATTCTTCAGTTGGAGCACTCATGAAGTCTAATGAACTATTGGCAGAAAGGGACTTGTGTGGCGCAATTAAAACTTGCTTCTGCGAGACACAAAATATTGCAACTAAAAAGTTAACGGTGCCAAGCAGGGGAGGTGGATTAGCTCAGGGAACATAAATTGGTGAGAAGAAGCCACTTCCTTCTCCCCCCCTCCAGCCCCAAGCCTTATGCATTAAGCAAAGCTGAAATAATGAATATGTATTGCAAGGTGTTTGCTACAAGCCTGCTTATAAAGCGCGCAGCCAGGAACTCCTGGAAGGGGGATTTATGGGAGCAGTCACACACAGCTGGCACACCGCGTTCTGCAGCCTTCAATTGGGATGAATGCCCCCCCTGTAAGCACTTAGCACCCACCACAATAAACTAAGGTGTATAAGCAGAGTCTAAAGTTTATTTTCAGGAGCATCCCTTGAGGGGGAATGCTAAATCAACCACCTCAGGTTTGGGAAATTCGACGAGAAGCCTGAGCTGGGAGAGGGGATGAGGCTCATCTCCTGCTCTGAGATACCAAATGTCCTCAAAATACTTAAGGAAGAGGAGGCAAAGCGAGGGAATAGGTTGCTGCTTGAGGACTGGACCAGTCATTAACACCAGATGACATCCCATTAATCAGAGGAAATGACACTAACAGGACCATTACAACGCTCTGATCTTTCACCAGCTTTGTTAACCGAGGGGAAAAAAAACCCCATCGGACGCTAAGTTCTAATTTCAAAAAGAATTTCACCTTCAAATTGCTTTGTCTCTTTGCATTTGTTTGCAAGCACAGTAATTAAAAGTCTAAATCAAAACACAGTTACTCTTCTCCTTAAATCTCACTTGGCAATGGGCATGCTCTCCCCAAAATCCAATACATGGCCAGAGTATAACGAGAGCAAGTCAAGCAAAGCTTCCTACAAGGTGAAGGCAGCTCCTGCAGCTTTAGCATCAGCCAGGAGCCGTGGTGACACAGGCTCTGACTGCAAAGGCTGGCTTAAGGGCTGATGCTAAAGACCATGTCCACTGATAGGTGGGACATTAATGCCACTCCTTTCTTCAAACCCCCTAAGTCTGCACTGCTGCCTGGGAGAGGTTTGAAGACTAAGATACATTTTTTGAATTATTAATCTCTTTGCAGAAGCTGTACACTTGGAGACAGCACGGAAAATAGGTTAAGGCTCACAATAAGCTGAATGAGTTAAATCAGAATCAGGCAAGTGTGCTGACAGCCAGCTCCTGTGACTCTTAAGATTATGGGCCAAGGTATGAGTGCGAAGGGAACAGCAGGATCAAGTCAGATGAAATGAACATGTTGGGTTTGACTAGTCTCTAAGGAAGGGTCAAATAGTGGCTTGCTGGTGGGACCTACAGCCAACATGGAATGACTGACTGAAGCAAAGAAGGACTGACATTACTTCTCCAAATTATAAATTCTGCTTCCCAATCTATCTGAATGGATTAACCTCAAAACATGAGATCCGGAATTTAAAGATTCAGAATTCAGAAGCTATTATGAGTCAAGAGCAGGAATTAGCATTTGAGTTATAAATATGCTCTAACAAACTGACAGGAGTCGGCTTGCTGTTCCTTCCCTTTTTGAAGATGGTGGCATCATACTCGCAATATTTAGAGACATAAACCTAGCAGTGATTTTCACATCCCAGCTGGATGTTAACAACGTGGCTTGTTGGGAGAGCACTGCTCCTCATCTAACCAGAGCTACCATGCAGGAAGCTGTTACGACAAGGGAGGGTCTGCGTTTCCAGCACAGGGTGTGGGTGTTGTCCGGAGAAAAAGCGTTGTCCCAGGACACAAAGCTGTGCCACGGCACCCTGAGCTCCTGCAGGTCCTCCCTTACCTAGAAGGCTGTCAGGAGAGAGGCAGACACGAGCACACTCTGAATAAACAGGAGCCACTAATATCAGAGAAAGTCTCCCGGCAGTAAGTAATGAAGGCACTAAATAACTGTACCCGCTATTCGGATTTTCTGCCAAACATTAGCCAATTTAAAAGGCAGCAAGAGGCCTTTTACACAGGGAGAATTTCTTTGAGCACCGACTTAAAAGCTGAAGTTTGGCAGGAAAGTGTCTGAGAAGGATGGGGGAGAGGTAAAAGCCAATTTCACCTGGTAATCTGCTACACTATTTGTGTCCTACCCAGACCACACTTCATGCATTAAGAACACACTGCAGCTCTCCCCCGCGCTGGGGGAGCGGGGAGCTAATGGTTTCTATTACAGGCGTGTGTGGAGGGTGGCTGTGGCATGCACATCTGTCTGCAAAATAGATGTTAGCTCTGGAAGCTGCCTAAACACCTCCGTTCCCCGGCAAACGGGGCCGGCAGCGGAGTTTTTTGGGCTCCCTCCCGGCGTGACAGGCGGGTGATTGACAGGGCTCGGAGCCGAAAGCCCGCGCGTGCTCCCACTGTAAATAGTAAAGCTTAAAAGCCTCAGCCCTAACTGACTATTTCACAGACTTCAACTCAGTTACTCTAATGAGGATTTCCACACACACACAGAAAAAAAGGAAAGAAAAAGAGTCTACACATTCTCAGTGCAAGGGAAAAAAAAAAAACAAAAACAAAAACAAACCAACCACCAAACAGCAAAATAAACAGCTGGTGAAGTGAAATACGAGGTTAGAGCCCTCTCTGATTCAAGAGAAGATTATTAAAACAGCTATAAAGATGGTGTTGGCATCTCTTGAAATGAGTTTGTTACATTCAGAAGAGGCAGTTACACATGACAAACCATTTTCTGTTTAATTAGAGGGCTCTGTGTGGAACACTTCCAGGCGGAGGAGGGGAGCAGATTGCCACCCAGCATCTCAATTATGGGACAGAGCCTTAACGATTCGACATGCAAATGTTTCTGACTGACCGCAGAGGGACAAAAAAAAAAAAGAGGGGAAAAAAAAAGTAAAAAAAAAAAAAAAAAAAAAAAAAGAGCTGTTCAGGAAGGTTAAGGAACAGGAGCTTTGTCCCAGCCTTCAGCAATCTGGGCTCTCTTGCCACACACATCAGTGCTTAAGGTTTATTTCTGCCCAAAGAATGGCTTCTCCTTGCTGGCTGGGAAAAAAAAAACCCCAACCTTCTATGGGGAAAACCACAGAGATACCCTCTGTCCAACCCTGGTTAAAAGCTTTCTATTCTTCCAACCAGGTAAAATAATTCGTGGTTGAGGAATAGAGCAGGACCTTGGTATTCGCACCAAAGCTCTGAAAGTAAGCAAGCACAGAAAGGAAATTCTAGCTAATACAAGTTAAATATAGGTTATGTTAGCTGCATTTTACAAGCACTAAGAATGTTTTTGGAGAAAGCTGTCATTTTTAATGACAGCACAAGCTCCAATTACCACATAGCTGATACACTTGGGATTTGGAAGTTTTTTTTTAAATCACTTGAAATCTAAAAAAACCTTCATTATCAGCTTCTGAGTTGGATGTAAATAACTTCACCTGGTGCTAAGAAGTTTAACATTTCACAGGGGCACACGAACAACTTAAAGCCATTTATAAATGCAGCTTCAGCTTCCTGGCAATCTAAATGCAGTCTCTGGCAACTTGAGCAGCAGCAAAGAACACAAGGCTGGGCTGCAAGGGGAAGAGGAGCAAGGCTAAAGGAGATGTGTGAGCATCAGCAAACCCTGGAATAAGGCAAGAACACACCTCAGGCTGCAGATACCTGTCAGTTCAGGGGGAAGATTAATCTTGCTGCTAGGCTTAAGAAAGGCCACTTAAGCTTAGAGCAAAACCACGTTTATCACCTTGAGCCTAAAGCAGAGCGTTTGCCCCACAAGATGCTTTGAGAACAAAAACGCAGCTATGCTGAGGAAACCCCCTGTCCAGTGGAACCCTCCCAGCTCCGCCAAGCTGTCCCTTGGCTCCCTCACGCTTTCGTCACTCACCAAGGTTAACAAGCCCAAAATCAAGCCAAAAAAAAGTCCCCAAACTTGCTCACAAAAAGCAAAAAGCTCCTTGGAAAAGTCTCCACCAACGCAGCACCGCGCTCGGGGCCGCCCCAGGCCCAGAACCTAATGCAGGAGGCAGCAAAGCTGAAGGCTGAAGGTTCTCCTTCCCCACAGCCAATGTGAAAGCCTTACAGTCAGCAAGAAGAAGGGCAGCCTTCTAGCTTGTGGCAAGCACAAAGTGGGATTGAATCATTACTTGAAGAACGTGTTTCAGTGTCTATAAATAAAAACCTGCGAGGCTCCTTGCCAGAGAAGCGCAAGTCAATATCGCTTTTCTATATGCGCTGTCAAACTTTACTTTTAGACAGTATATTAATTACCTAGTCAATAATTGTGGGTTTCATTAGTGTATTAAATACCTCAATCAATAATATTTATCCTTTTCAGAGTCGGTCTTCACCAAAAACAAAGGCAGGAGTATTTTTTGATCCTGCAGTTCAAAAAGTCAGTGCAGCACAGCAGCAAGGCTTTAATGGAAAACATAAAACACTAGAAACAGACAAAAATCGGATTATTACTCTTATTTTTCAGCCTTTTGTACAATAAGCCATGAGGGAATTCCGAGAGCTAAACTGATGGCGAAAAAAATTAGATTTCTTCCTCTTAATTGCTCAGCAGTGATGTCAGAGTGGACATGACAAATGTTCACATCTTTCATTTCTCCAACAGATAAACCAGCAACCTGGCTCTGCTCTGACAACTTTCTGAGGATAAACTCTGGGAGCAAAGAGCCCATTTCTGGTGCATCCTCTGCAGTGCAGCTCCCCAAGTGCCTTTATCCTAACCTGGGCTCCCCCTGGGAATTACATCCCTATGAGAGGTAACATCCTCACGTGGGACCCTAAAGAAAGTCTCGTCAGGCAACAGAAAAGAAGCTCAGGAGGGTGATTTATTTTAGGTTTTGTTGATTTTGAAATTTTTTTTGGTTTTGTTGTTTAAAGTCTCCCTTTACAGGGCAAAATGTTTGAGACAAATTAAAAAAAAAAAAAAAAAAAAAAGCCTTTGCCAGTGTCCAGTTCATTTTAAATAACTTACAAGGATGGGAAAAGAGAAAAGCACAACAAGCAGCCGAGGAACACTCCCAAAGGCACGCTTCTGGCATGGCACAGAGGCTGGATTTAACAACAAATCAATGCAATATAAACAGGAAAAAAAACTAAAAACAAACAACACCCTACCCCCCAAACACAGACACCTAAATATCCAAATAAAATACACAGAAAAATGCATAACAGGCCTCATGAAAAATCCATCTGGCGATCCGAACCACTTTTTTTTTTTTTAAATATGCATATGATTGAAATGCAAAAATGTAAACACGAAAAACAGACTTAAAAAACTGCGAGAAGGTCTGTGGGCCTCTTGCATCCTCACAGATAATATATTAAAGAGAATTTCCACTCCCTCTAATAAGATTACCGATATTTACTGCACTACTCCAGTATTTATAATGCGTAATATGCTGCAGACCACTCCTTTCCATGAACACAGGCTTTAGAAGTAGGCAGCCTACTCCATTTCACGTTTTTCCTAAGCCTTTTATATCAAAGTGATGTGAAATTTCCCTTTCTTTCCCATCTGAGTCTCTCCAGCAGCCCTGCAGCTTCCTGAGGCGTGAGGGAGGAAGCCCCTGTGGGGTGGCCACTCTTCTCCAAAGTGGCCACTTGCTCAAGGTGCCTAGAAAACAAGGCCAAAGGAAAGATGGCAAAAAAAAGGACCCAGAAGGAAAGTTAATATTCCCTCCTCGAGATGTTACGCCGCATCTTGGGCGGCAAACGTAAATATCACCGAGAATTAGGAATCAAAACATCAGAGTCATCAGCTTCCACTGTCACACCCGTTGCACTAAAAGGACAATCCCGTCGTGCTGGAACACAGGAGCCCACACACACGCACTCATCCCAGCTGCCAGGCAGAGCACACGCACAGCACAGAGCAAAGCAGTCGCTCCTGATCCATCTAAGACCACCATTTATTCCTCCCAACAGCTACAAGAATGTATTACTCCTCAAAGCTTTACCTCGGGGACAAAAAAAAACCCCCAAACAAACAACAAACCACCTGATGGGTCTGAAAAACTCGGTCTGGCTCAAACAGAATCTCCCCTCCAGGGACTCGTAAGGGGTCAGTAACAACTCATTTAAGATTCACGCCCAGTGAAAACACAGTTCAATCCCACCAGAGGGAATTAAGACAAACAGCAAACTACCTGAACATGGCCTGGCAGAGCACGCTCCAGATCTTCCCTCGGCCATGCAGAACTTGATGTTCTTGCGTAATTGCCTTTGCACCCACCTGTTTCAAAACCAGCAGCCTCCCAATTTCATCTCTGCTGTGTACATTTAATTTAAAGCAAAACACGAGCAGCCACAGGAACCCTCACCTCACACAGATCTGGTTACGAACAATTCCAGAGTCCTTTCAATTGAGCAAATACATATTCAGGCCAGGTAATGGCTGAAGCCATCCAGAATAACCTGGAGAGTGGCAGGGGAGATTTATGATGAAGGGAAGGAAGGCACAGGCTAGTTTGCCAATAATCCAAATTAGCATTGTGAGTCCACTTAATTAGCACAGTCAGAAAAGCCCAGAGCCTTTGTGAAGTTTTCCTTGGCTCGTGCCAGTGGCTGCAGGGACCTACCAGGGTTTGGATGGCTGTGGCCAGTTGGCAGTGAGGTGGGAGGGGAATGGAGACACCTCCACAGCTTCCTTGCCCTCACTTCTCAGCTGGATACCTCACTTTCCTTGGATTGACAAACAATTTATTAACCATTTACCTTCAGCAGTTCCAGCCTACGATCAGGGGAAGGAAGGCAAGATAGATAGAGGCATACATCCTTTATATAAGTGGGAAATCATATGCCCCTCTCAGGATTCATTTTGCTATATTAGCTCTTCTAGGCCCCTCCTAAAAAAGATCCTCATTCTCCTACTCAGCAGTGTAGTCCTCCTCTGTACTCGCCCCAGCTGAGTTTCTTTTTTGCCTCTTTTTTGCAGGCCAGAGCTGTACATAGCATTCGAGATGAGATCTCACAGCAGAGGCTTATATAATGCTGTGGCACTTGTATAGCTACACTAGAAATACCTTGCCTCACATAGCTTGATGTTTTTATCATATACTAGCTGATTAAGGCATGATTAAAACCCTCCAACTCTTCAGTCACTAATGAGCATCCACTTTAGAACAGAGGGTTGTTTTTTATTAGTCCTCAAATAAATGGCTTTTCACACAAACTGTTTTAAGTTGATTTTCTGTTCCAGTTGTCAAGGTCATTCAGCTGATCCTGTAAGATACCTTAATGCTCTGGGGTATTGATACCCTCCATCTCTAGTGCTCTGGCTGATGGCATGGCAAACCCAGGAATATGGATGTGCAGCAATTCCCTCCGGGAGAAGGAGCTGCCCCAGCAGAGGCAGGTGCGCAACACTCAGAGCTGCAATGCCAGCAAACACCGGCCAAAAACAACACCCATAAAAGCTTCCTGGTGTATATGGATGGACCCGGGAATTGGAACTGAGCCTCAGGGAATATTGTGCACCACCACTTGTTCTCAGCTCCCTAAAATTGGGAAGGGGGGATAGGAAGGGAGCAGTACTAAAAGACTGGTTAGCAGAGTGGAAAGATGGATTATCACCACTAACCCACCATTTGTCAATCCAGAACTGTGCTGAAGACTGTAATTTTCTAGTCAATGCTTTATAAGCAAGGTCAGAGGGAACAAATACTTCAATAAAAAAATGCAAGACATCAGCAGAAGAACCCAGTCATGATCCTCAGAATCCAAAAAAGAAGAGGTTGTGTTCGCAATTAATGGGCCCAGAATAATGTGCTTCATGTCCATCACTGGAAATGACATTTACAGTACTTAAACACCAAGACTTGAGATGACAAACAGGAAATCACGGGGAATAAAGGGCACCAACTGAATACATGAAGAAACTGCGCTCTACGGAGCAAAATAAATAAATAAATCTCACTTCTGCTACCAGAGACCCACTGCAGCATTGCCTGGATGCTTGGAGCTGTGCAGCAAATGCCAAGCTGTGAGCTGCAGCCAGGGAACACATAATTAATGTGATTAGGAGCACACAGAGCTAGCATGCTCTGCTGACTGAAAAGCCCAGTAGCATAATTACTGTTTTCTGTACTAGCTCTATGTCTGAACAAATCTCAAAGCCTGGTTAGTTTTAGACTGCTGTGTAAACGTCAATAAAAATCCCAGAAGTGCCAGCTCATCAGCATTCTCAGGCACAGAAATGGTGAAAATATCACTGCATTTCCATGCTGTTAACATCAGGCAAAGAACTCTCCATTCTTCAGTCTAACCTTAGAGTTTGTAATAAGGTAACATCTCCCCCAAGTGAATGCTTATTATGAAAGCTAATTAATTGCTTTCCAGTAATGAGAAGTCTTTGGTGTTCAAAGAAAGCAAAATTCACTACACAGGAATTAAACAGTGTTTATTGAAACAAAGCTCCCCCCATTTAAAGACCTCTTTCTGATTAACATCGTTACAAAGAAAACCAAAGAAACTGAACATACAAACATACAAAACATGTATAGGCAGGAACTGTAAGCCAAAAAATACCAGTCAGAAATCCATAGTATTAATTGAAGAGAAAACTAAAGCAATGCTTTGTAGTTGCCTGGATTTCCCTGGGGGATGGAGAGTCAATGCTTATCTGCCTTCCTCAGAAGAGACAATTTTGATTAATATCAGACCCATCTGACTCAGTCTATTAAACCCTGAAGGAAGGATATTCTTCAGATATAAGAGATATGTCTTTGATTAATAATTCTACCATATTGCCATTCCAAGCATTAACAACTGCATGGCACCTGTGGAAAGGGAAAGCCTTTGAATTCTACGGAAGGGAACTAACTTGTACTAATAGACCTGTTCTCTTTTGTCCATATCTGAAAGCTGCATGACACTGTTCCTCCTACCCTCTGCCGAGCAAGTCAAAGTGTCAAGGTTGTCACCACTTCCTTGCGAAGGAGACAAAATGGTTACATAATTCAGCTGTACATATAGGAGGAGAGCAAAGTTACTTCAGACATTCTGAGTGGTTTGTCTAAAGACCCTGGCAATCTGTCTAGGGGTTCCTCTTCAGTGCTGTCAGAGTTTAACAGACCACAACAGGCTACAGAATCATGGCCATTAGAGTGCACTCTTACCTAGCAGGGCACATCTCCAGAGAAATGCATCAAATCACTCAGCCCCACTACGCTGGGCTGCCACGCACGGTGTAACTAACGCAGAATTGTCACACACTGGGATGGGGAAAAAGCCAACGTAACGTTATCTATTGAGTTTTTCCTGGAAGTTCTAGGCTCAACCAGCCAGCACTGGCCTCCTCACCCCAGCTGAGCATTTCTCCTGATGTTGGCAATCAACCTCTTGCTGTATTCTCTGTAGTTCACGGGTTTGACGTCCGTCGCTGTGGCCTTAATACGAGACTCGTCCTGCGAAAGAGAAATCTTAGTATGTAAAAGAACATGAAGCACTCCAGGCGTTTGGTTCTAACCTCCTTCTGCCCCAGTAACTTACTGCTCCTGGTATCTGGGTTAGCTGGGAGTGCCAACACAACTCCCAGAGCTGGTATGTTGTTTTCATGTGAAACCAGCCACTCTTGATGAGCCCGAGAGGGAGCAGCAAGGATCCCTCCTTCAGTGCTCAAGATTGACAGTATTTGTGTGATCTTTGGAATCTTCTGTTCTCTGTGAGCGAGGGAAACCTCTCCCCACAAACATAAGAGGAGGAAGTCACCTCCTATGGAGACAAGTCGAACTACAAAAGCCACAAGTTACTTTATTTGCCTTTTGGGCAACACTTACGTTGTAAGTCTCCAGTTTCACTCGGATCCTGAACTCGTACGTGTTGAAGTTTGCATTTTGGAACACTTCTTCAAAAGCCTGCTCGTTCTGAGGGAAGGACAAAGACAGGGATCAGCTGCAGACACTCCAGGCTCCCAGTAGTGCCATGAACTTTGAGAACTGCTCAGCTTTTGGGGAGGTTGGCAAAACACTGGAACTACCTGGCCCACACAGGCAGAGCTGAGTCTTCCATCATCCCATTTTAGATGCCAAACCCATAACTCAAAACTTTTTAAGATAAAAAGGTGACAACGTATTTTAGCTGCCTAAACAAAGAAACATACAATTGCACTGAATCTGCAACCAGGTATAAGGAACAAAAATACTACAAACCTACAGGAGCTGCCAAACTGGCTAATTCTGACGTTGTGCTGTGATCACAAACACTGACAGAGTTAACTATTTCCCTATTAATTGCCTTATTAGGCATTCTGGTTTTCTGCTTATCCATCAAAGCTGCACGTATCCTTCACATCCTGACACAGGCCTATTTAAGAGAATGTTCTATAAAAAAACACGGATCCATGTTTTGAACGTGCTGTAATAACCATGAGAAGATTGTGTCATATTTATAACATAAGCTGCTTCTAATTACCATATGAACACTAAACATCATCATCATCATTTATAACAGACAATTTGTCAAAACAGTAGAAAAGGAGCAGGCAAGTCGTGGAGACTGTGGGGAAAAAAAAGTTTATTTTTGTAAAAATACGAGTCGTAAAAACCTTTGCTGACATTCCAAAAAAATCCTGCAGCCCCCTGATGATACTGACAAGTAATTATTAATGCATTTATCTACCAGATGCACTTGACTTGATCAGTCACTCCAGCAGCAGACAGAGCATCTGATCTGGAATTGAACCCACCCCAGTTCCACTCACATTCCAAGTGTTACATCTGCTGTTTTTCACTGTGTGCAGCACTATTTTACACTACACAGTGATTCTCCTAGGGTTTAGAAAAGCACAACAAATGGAGGTGAACAGGAGCAGCTAGGTTCACAGATTACAGTATTTAGGCATATCCCTCCTGAATATTAAAACCCCTTCCTTTGGCCATCTTATGGATAAGAGGATAAAAAACCTCGCTTAATAAAGCATTTAGCTCCTCTTTGCAGCTCTGTCACAAACTGAGCTAACCATTAGTGAGCTGAAAATGCCCTCAGCATAGCAGTCACTGCTACCCCACATCACCTCCTTTGGTATCTAACAAGCACAGGCAAGAAGCAGATGAAAAGCCTTGCCCGTGTACCTCTGCTTAGTGTGGTCACGGGCTGTACATGAACTCCATCCACACTGTGAGCAGTGAAAAGACTCCCACCAACTTCACAAGACACTGCATCAGGTCTATCAGAGAAAAACCACTAAGAAAAGCTTACTGCAAATGCATCAAGTACCATTTTTAAAGGCTCATAAAAGTGTCAAATCAAAACCAATTTCTCCTGGAACACAAAGCATTCCCGCTCAAGGGCTCACTCCATATTATGTTCCATTTTCTATCCTCAGCCATTTCCATTAGGCAGCTCTTCAAAAGACATTACATGTTTGTACTGGTACATAGGATCTGCTGTCTCTCCTTCCCCACCCAGTTCTCTTCAGCATTAAAAGCGACTAAGAAATTTTGTTTAAACTCCAGGAGAGATTAAGCACGGCTGAAGTAAGAAAATATTGACAAGTTAAGAACGTCTGAAAATGGAAATGCAAAAGTGCAAGCACATCTAATTAGAATCCCCCCAGCAAGACATCCTCCTACAGAACAGAGGTGTCCAGCCTTCCTAATGCCACAAGAACTCAGCATCCCAGAACCACAAGCTTTGTACCTTTCACCCCTGACAGCCAGAGTGCAGGAAATTTCCAAAAACCATTCCATGTTACAGGAAAAACAGCCCTGCTTTGCAGAAACAGAGGTCTACAACAGTGTGTCAAGACAACAGCCTCAACAATCCCTCCTACTTCATTTCCCTCCCACAGCCAAGCAATGGGTTAACCAACAACTGGGATATCTGTGGAGTCTTGGAATCAACCAGCCTTAGCCTGGGAGCACAGCAAGGCTCATATGCAATTCAACAACTTATCATGCATTCCACATCACCATTTAAAAACAAAACAAAGCCACACGGTTTTTTTATACAGTACACAAGTAAAAAGAAAAATCGGCAAAAGATTATTTTGGTTGGAAGAAAGAAAAATGCAGCAGAAAGGCACAGAGTGACACCGGGAAGATAATACTGTCTGCTAGTGCCTAATGACTTACAACCTTAAAAACTGTTCTAATCTGTCACAGAAAGATCACTTCAGCATCTCTGCCAATGACCCATTTTACAAATCATGGTTTTCATGAAACCCACAAAGTTCTGATGATATTTGGTGGGGGAAAAAAAAGAGCCTTCAAAAGCGAGCTCACACACACTAGTTCAAAAAGCTTCCTGCCTACTTACAAAGATACATACAAAGTGTTCTGGAACTTTTGGGTTTTGTAAACAAATTTTTGGAACACATTAGGGATAACGTTGTCAGCATTCATTGCTAAAACAGGGTTTTTTTGCAGATTCTTCCAATCTAGGTACAGTGATAAAACAGGCTGTCTTTTCTACTGGAGCCAACACGTGTTAAAGCTGTCAGTGCCCCAAAGGCTGTGGCACAACCTGGGTAATCAGCTGCCTCTCCAGGTCCAGGTGATGAGGACAGGCTGCTCTCCAGCTTTCAGCAGCCAAAAGAGCTCAGAGGTAGACAGACTGACTGTGGGAGCAAACTATGGAGGAAACCAGGCAAATCTCTGTTCTTCAGGCAGATGGCCTGTGGAAAATAATCCCGAGGAGAGTAAACAAGTCCCTGCCAAGAACTTCGGGTGAGGGAGAAGCAATGATTTGTGAACTAGTAAAAGATACTGAAGGCCAACATCTGGAGCACAACCTTGGGCTGAGCTGAGCTGGCCTATCACCCAGAGAAAGGGGAAATCTGTCACCCTTGCAATGAAACAGAACATCTCTTTCTTTCATATGGCATTTCTTAATGTGTTTTAATAATGCTGTTAATTCCCACAGCAAGTACATGAACATACCCCACTGCCTTTGCCACATTTGCTGTACATTCACACACAAATACCAGACCATACTCTCTGGTGGATCAGCAGCGGTGTTCCACACAAGCCTTACACCTTCTCCAGAGCTGCCTTCAAAACATTACAAGAATATTTCCTTACCAGAAGGATCAAAAAAACCCCAAGAAATTTGAGGGCAGCCCAACACAAGATGTGTGAGACATAGTTCAGCTTCAAGACAAATGTAAAAATACAATAAGCTAATTGACTGACCTTTTCCTTCAGTTCTCCCAGGAAAGCTGCATTTTGCCCAAGAATGAATTCTGCTGTATCTTGAAAACAAGTCACCCACTGATATTCCAGACAGTCTGCAATGGTCACCTAGAATTCAACAACAAAACCCAAAAGGTTATTTCATCCAGTTGCCTTTTCCTCCAGAAAGACAGAAGACAATACAAAAGAAAAAAATATCTCCCAGCTATAGAGAATTTTAAATTTCCAGTAACTCTCAGAGCCTGACCTGTATGTCCTTTCAATCACTGAGGGTGGAAAGCATTGACTTCCTACCTTTTTAAAGCTCCACAGAATGTCCATAACTTAACACAAGTTAATATTGGCAGTAGATTGAACCACAGGGAAAGGCCAACAAGATCATAGCAGGACAACACTGATGGATGCTCAGCTGTGTCCTGCTGCCACTGATGCTGGGAGCAAGAACAGGTATCCCACAACAACAACCACCAAGGGGGAACAGCAGCAAGTCTGCAAACCGAATGTACTTTGCACATAGCTGAGTATTTGAGCATAAATTCATGTAACACTATGTTATGTTATGTTATAAGGAAATAGTCAAAACATTCAAGGACAAGACAGTTAAAAGATCAATTTCCAGCCTTACATGCATTTCCTGGCTGCGTTGACAATTAGGAATGAGGAAATGGGAGACACTGCTCTGAAGGCCTTGAGTGTAACCCCGGCATCTCCTTTACACTCTACAAGAATGATTCTGCTATGTAAAGCAGTTCATGTGTTCCTAGAAGTTATCTGATAAAAATTATTCAGAAGCAGTTTGTGTTTCAGCGAGGCTGCAGGGATAGTTCCCTCCTCTCTGCATGCCCACCTGGCAGAGCATTTCCAAGAAGCAGATACGACTCTGATTTATAATGTAAAACAGGAGAAGGTTCAATGCCTATGGTGTAAGTGGGCATCACAATAATAATCCCCAGACAACTTTCTGAAGCAGGCTCCATTAAAGCATGAGGCAGAACAATACCTACCAAAAAAACTGTACTAAATATAGGTAGCAGCTGTAAAAGTGCAATTACTGCTCTCCAGAAATGCCATTTTACTTCAGTTTATCTTCACTACTGAAGAGGCGGAGGCCATCTGTACTCTGCACTGCATAGTACACTTGGAAACCAGCATCAACTGAGCTAGCAGCAACTTTTTGGCAAAGAGAAAAGCTTTTAATTGGAGCGCTAGGAAAACAAACTGCTAATCAGCTCAGTGGAACGTCCCTCACTCAGGTAGAGCAGACAAACCAGCTAAATACCCTCTAACTCACGGGAAGCACTGACAGACAAACCGCAGCGACTCGCCGTTCTTCCCTCAAAAGATTCTGTGTTTGGATCGTGCTGGGAACGTGGCAGGAAACGCCCCGAAATCTGATCCGGGTACTCACCAGGAGCATCAGGCGGTACTTGAAGTTGGGGAATTCGCGGTCACACTTCTCGCAGCGGTAAAGTCCGTTTTGCTGGTCTATCACTTTCTTGTTGCAATCCTGAGAGGGACATGCCTGGTACATGCAGTTCTCTTTGCGCAGATGTACAATTGTGCCCACACAGCTAAAATAATCTGCCTGCGAGAGTGAGTGTGCAACATTAGCCTCAAAATACTCAATGTTTTCCCCATTCTGAATTAACTACAAAAGCAAGGCACCCATACTTGGATATTTAGGATTAGAAAGCTTAACAGCTATGGATTACTGGGAAACTGTAAATCAACCCCTCTGTTGCAATAATTTTCAGGCTTCCATTATGTTAATAAAGCCCCTACAGCAAGATTATTTTGTGTTTCCATTGCAGGAAACTCCAATTGCTAGGTCTTCTTTAGATAAAGCATATTTGATTCTCCATTGTGTCTGTTCAAATCTGCACTTTTTCACAGGATTAAGATTCTGCACTTTCCTACGCTTCTTTCAGGAACCAATACAAAAAACAGAAAGCCTATTGTGTCGTGTTACAGATAAGCATTTGATTAAACTATAGCCTACAGAACAAAATACCCACTCACCACACTAAAATAATCATCGTAATGGTTTAAGACCACGGTCAAGTCTTTCAGCAGAAAAATAGAGGCTGCTTAAGAAACATGGGCAAAAATTGTCACAGAAAATAGCTGAGTTACAGGTAAAGTCCAAGGCTAGGCTGGATGAGACCCTGAGCAACCTGATCTAAGGGGTGGCATCCCTGCCCCTGATAAGGGGCTTGGAAAGAGGTGATCTTTAAGGTGCCTTCCAACCCAAATCATTCTATGATTTTAAAGGGCTTTTTTCCATGGATAAAAGCTCTTGTATATCCCAAACACCTTAGTGCTTAAGCCTGAAACAAAAAAAAAAAAAAAAATTAAAAATAAAAAGCAGTATAAGCCTAGAGAGGTTTCTGGAATGAAAAGCGAAAAACCTGGGGTTTATTACCAGCTTTTCTATTGACCAAGTGTGCACCCTTGAAAACCACTTCCTCCTAATGCACCTGTTCCTCCTGGAACACTTTGTGCCACTTATATGAACATCTCTGGGGTAAAAACATCCCCCCTTCATTTACACAAGGCTTAGGATTCTCTTGCAAAGTATCATGTTGCAACATCAGCAACAAGCTTGGATTTATTTGAAAAGCAGTAATATTAATTAACAGCATAAATTCCAAGACAGTAAACACATACTGCTCAGTGACTACCTCAATAAGCAGAATACCTGCATAAAAGCCTTGCTTTTTATTTTCTCCCCAATACACAAAGCTTGTGCTGAGTGGCCATGCTTTACCTTATCTCCTTGTCCCAAGTTCTCAGATTTGGCTTCAAACAAAGTTTTCCAATTGGTATTTGCTCCAGCTGCTGGCCCACCCCTCACATCAGAGATGGAGGCACATTCCAGAAGCTGCCCCTCGGAGTCAAACCTGCAACCACAGAGATGCACTTCTATTTTTGGAGAGCAGACCATACAGACTTATCAAAACCTTATGTTTATTTTCATGTGCTCGATACATGAGGGATTTTTTATCAATGATTGCAAAGGAAACAATTACAGTAATATGTGTATATTGCAAACAAAAATAGCATTTCGGAATAAGTTAATAGTCTGACTTAATTAGCACAGTATTTTATAAACCCACAAAAGGAGGACAGCTTTGTTCTATATAACTGCAATTTGTTTGCCAGCTAGTGGTCAAACCACGCACTGCACACTTCTTAGAGGCAGGCAGATAACAAGATTTAAGGGCATCAAGATATTTCCATAATTAAAATTAAATTACACGGTACCATTATCTTCGCAGCAGCTTCGAAAGAAAAAGCAAATAGCATTGAAAAGATTATGCTTCCTCTGTTAAAATAAGAAAGCAGAGCTCTTCAGCAAAAGGTTGCACTGCCATCCCGTTGTGATGGGCTTTGTGATTTCACAAACACACCAACGAGGCTCAAAAATTGAGTTTAATTAAAGTGTGACAGTAATAGCTCAGACCCACAATCAATTTTATCTCCAACAAGCCTCTGAAGTATGGGAGAGCCACAGCTCAATGACAAATGGAGGATGCCGTTTATTTCATCCACATTTGGGTGATGTAACTGGAATCTGAAGACTTGGGATTCACAAGTCTGATGCTGCTGGCACTTAACCCTCTTCACACACACACACCCCCCACATCTCACCACATTCATAGTTACAGCAGACAATTTAACAACTACTTACAGGAGAAGCAACAATAAAATCACTTTGTTTTCCTGACAATAAAAGAGTTATTTTGCTATCTGGAAAATATCTGGCAAGAACTAGACACTGAGAGATGTCAAATAGGCCCTCCACACTAACTGAGTGCGTATCAGATTCCACACAATGGAAAAGCCTGTGGAAAAAAATGCTGTTCTCTCAGATCATGCCTCAGAAAGTGGAGCTGGTCAAGCCTGATTTCATGCTGCCTTCCAAGGCTTTGGGTCAGCACGCACTACCCCGATTTCAATTTTTCAAGGTCTGTCATGGAATTAAAAGTTTTTTGAATTGAACAACTTAAGAAGGACAGCCTTCCAGGCTCTAGGGCTTTCAAGCCAGAGAAGTTTCTACAGCCCTGGAAGCCATACCCTCCCTCAGTGCTATACACACTGGTCAAGTACAGAGAAACAAAATAAAAACAGACACTCTGCAGGAGGTTGAAACAAAGCAACATAAACACACTCGTACCATCCTCGGAGTTTAAAAGCCTCTGGGCTATCAGGGTTGATGACAACTGTGCTGGAGGACAGGACAGACAGGCTTCTGCCACCAAAGTCAGAGACACGGGCTCCTTTGATGGCAATCACAGGTTGTCTGGAACCATCAAACTGTTCAGCCTGCATGTGTGAAAAACCAGACAGCAGCAGCACGTTACAGCAAAGGCACCAATCTTGTGGCCATAATTCATAGATCATGACAAGAAACCAAACCTGACTCGAACTACCCCACCGTACCTAAAAGGTAANCTCTGTTAGCAGTTTTACACCAGGATTTAGGAAGGGAGATGCGCTATGGGAATGGAAACAAAATTAATTGTTCACATCAGACTCCTCAGGAGATGAAACAACTCACTCAGCTGCACTGAGCCAATCGTGTCCATCTCACTACCACTTACAGAGAAGTGCAGCTATGCTGACCAAACAATTTTACTCAACTTTCCATCTTCTGTTTTTTATCTCATAAAGCTGCTCTAATGCTGCTCAACTGCCATCACCTGGGTAGTCTGACACTAACAAAGAACCTCATGGCATGAGAGAGGATTTGAAAGGTATAGATTTTATGGACCCCACACCACTCAGCAAGCAAGGGGATGATCATGTGCTTAAAGATAACAAATGAGCTGGAGTTGCAGTAGTACTCACTGTACCCATGAGATGCAAAAAGAACAGAAAACATATCCCAGCAGTCCTGGCAATGAGTGTTGTAAAGGACATACAGATTGTAACCCTAACTGTTCCAGCTGCAAGCCATACATCACCCCCCCTCAGGCTTATTGATGTCTCTGTTCTACAAGCAAGCAAACAAGATTTAACTTTGCAAAATGCAGACCCTGATCTCTGTTGGAAGAGTTGTGCCAGGAATTGTATACTGGTAGTCCCCCTCCTGATATAACCTAGTTCTAATCTTAAGGCTTTGTGATACTGAACTTCAGTTTACTTCATTTGTATCAGCAGATGGTTAATGGTGGTTAGGTACCTACAGTATCAGTGCACTTGATCATTTAGCCATAAAGCATCACTGTCAAGCTGGCAGGATCACTCCCATTTTATAGACTGGCACATAAATCCCTAAGTATCTATAACAACAGTGGAAAACAAAGTAAAAGATGTTAAAAAGATAAGGAAGCAGTTTACTGCAACTGCTCCAGCTTTCACTTCCAGGGCTCTGATGCTTTAAACACCCAGACTGAGACAGAGTCTCTCAACCTGCTCAGTAGCCAGCAATTTATGCAGGGTAACAAATAAAATTCATCTCATTTGAGACAGCCATAGCCACCAGGCTTTTCCATAATCAAACTGCAGCTCATACCCTTCCCTAAACCAGGAGCCCGTTACCTTCAGTATTTTGGCTTGAGACATAATGTCTGCAGTTGTTCAGAACACATTAGTCAGATCATGTCAGCAGTTTGTCAGAAAAAGGTTAAGGACATCACACCTGAATGCAACCAGACAGTCTTTCACCTTCTCTCACCTGATCCTTGAACACCCAGGTGCTGTGCCCATCTCAGGTGACAACAGCACTTCCTCACCCTACACCAAGGAAGCTTTGCTTAAGAGCAGGTAAGAGAGCACATACCTCGTTTCCCCACAGCGTAGCTGTCACCAGCTTCCCTGATGTATCCATCAGATGCACGTTCCTCTTTGAAACCTCCCTATTGTTAGCTTTCACTGTAATTTTAGTGACATCCTCGTAGCTCTTGCAAATTCCAATTACATCTGAGAAACAGTCACAATTTATAGAGTTACTCAAGGGTCACAATCGGGGAATACAAGATCACAAGAGAAGAATTCAAACCTACTGTCAGATCTTTACCTTGTATCCAAGCTCCCTATTGAAATGAAATCTGATATGGAAATTAAGTGTATTATGGTAGGAATGTTCCACTACAGAACTCTTCCGTGCTTTAATTTTGTTGACGCAGTCATTAAGATATTCATGAATGCAAGCCTCGCCACATTAGAGAGATCAAGGCATTGTACTATCTTTTCCCATCACATTCTGTCAAAGGACTTCAGTCCCCATCATGTAACACACACTTGCTGTTAAAGCACAAGCAAGAGCCTTCAAAGTGACTGTAACACACTGAAACAACTGGCTCGTGCCTCCACATAACCCTGCAAAATCATCAGTTGCAACTTTAACAAGTCTGCATGCTCAGGTGGTTAAGAGCTAAAGCAATCCCTTTTGCACTCCCTAAAAATACACCACTTTTATTATTACCCATCTACCTTTAAAATTCCCAGCTGAATGTCTCTGAATCACAGGCATCTTGTGCCTTTGAAACCTGAGAACCCTCGCCCCCACCCAAGCCTCTGATTTTTCCGGAGTACTCTGCCCAACGAATTACAGAAAAACAAACCTCCAATACTTCACAAAGCAAGCCAAAACAGTCATGCAGCTTGGACTTGGATGCAATGAATTATGCCAAAATCACTACAGAGATAATTAGATAGTGAAAGAAAGCAAGACCACAGAAGGTATGAAATGCACACGTGCTGAGCAAGGGCATTTTTCTCTCAGCCTTTTCCTGTGGAAAACAGCATCATAGTACAATAAACAACTATCACCTGTTTTTAGCTTGAAGCACAAGTTTGAAGAATAATTGTTATATATTGTTAGAAAACGGCAAAAAACATCTTAGCAGGAAAACTGCCTGAGGCATTTTTAATGGCAACCACCACTGGATGACTTCAATTAAGAGATCACAACGCTTGAAGCATCCTATGCTCACTACCTGCCCAGTATTCAGGACACAGAAATAAAACTTCAAAGCTTTAGAATTTGCCATTTTTCTACTTAGACTGACCAACAATCGAGTCTTTGGGCGTGTTCTCCAAGTCAGAGATGGATACAAAATCAAACTGAACAGATGGAAGATGCTGGGCATCATCACAGGGCACAACTGAAGTCTCATTAGTGAATGTAATCTCATAGTCATTCTTAACAGCTGTATATTGCTTGTTAGCAGTCTTCAAATTGCCCTTGGTAAAATAATATACCTACAGGAGAAAGCAGTGAAACAGGGGATATTATCAGTAGTCAGGGAAAATAGATTGTGTTCACCTTTAAAAATCCTTGCTAGGCTCAAGTTCCTCTTTTCCAGCTCCTGTCAGTCTAAGAAAGCACAAAGCTACCATACCTTGTTCAATTCAATGAGTGGAAAGAACTTGTCTGCTTGATCGTTGAATGCAGTAGCTCTAATCTCACCCTGCAGGAAAATAGGAGAGCTGGTCAGAACTGAAATTTGGCATGGAAAAAGATTAAAAAAAATATATATATATCTTTGCAATGTTAAGTGGCAGCAGTTCTGCAGAGACAGTGGGGTCTTCCAGGGCAGCTCCAGGCATGTGAGAAACAAACAACGTTCTCCTCACATCTGCAGTTAGAACTAAAATGACATATTCTACACCTGACAATCAAAACTCATATTCAAGTCTCATTAGTACATCTACAGCTTCAGAATAAAAGGCATAAGAACTACATCCATCATAGAGACACCTCTGAAAAAGCCAGCAAAACAGGCATTGAGGAAATAAAATTCAAATAGACCCCGCAGCTCCGCGAGTTAGCACACAGTATATTGTGATGGCTCCCACTCAGATATGTCTATAAGTAAGGATTAATAACAATTATACCCTCACTAGATATAAACACTGTTTAAAAAAAAAAAATGAATACAGACACTATGCAGAGAAAACAAATGCCTGGTGACAACGTGTTACATTATTAACCTCGCATTTTACACTCAATATAATCTAGCAGAATCTTGTTTGTTTTCACGACAGAAGGCTGTAATTTGATAAGAGGTTTGACAAACTGCAAGTTTAGTTAGATTAACCAGGTACCATTCCCCAAACAAACCACAGAGGAAATTTCTCAGTGTTACAATAATTTGTACTCCAATTTCCTCGTGAAAATTGAAAGCTTGTAACTTGGAGGTAACGCTCCTCTCACTCCCTCTTTTGTAAGGTGTAGCTCAGCCAGGAGGAGATGTCACTCTCCATCTACAGGAAACCACCACAACCCTCAGTATTAGGTTGTCAGTTTGCATAAACAACTCTATTTGGAAGCTGCAAAAATCCAGTCACACGCTATAGACTTTGATGAAAAATAATCAGCAATGCTGCACATTTAAGACTTCATTCTGGATAAAAACTGGCACATTGATGCGCAGTTTAATGAGTGCAGGGATGCAAGTTTCAGTTGTAATAAAAAAAAAATCATTTCCGAAAAATGCACTTTATTTCCTCTATTCTGTCTTTATGAAGAGTTCATCAGCATCTGGCATACATTATCTTTGCCTCAACATATGACACTTACACTTTCATCAACCAGCTCTATCGAAAAGAGCTTTCCTTCACCACGGGAATTGCTCCACGTGCGGATCTGGCCTTTTTGGGTGACACGAGCACAAATGGTCCACCTGAAATCACGCAAGAAATCACTGTTCTGCATCTCTTTTCATCTTTTTAAAGAAGAGATTGACTTGACAAACCTTCGGAACTGGAATGTGGCTATTTAAAAGCCAGAATCTCCCCACTGCACCTCGGCAACTCTTTCCACTGCTTTCTGTTTTAATGGCCTAGACCATTAAAGGCAGAAAGTTGTAGAGAAGGCAACAAAGCAGCCATAAAGCATCCAGTATGATAATAACAGTGAACAATCCTTCCGCACAGAAGCAGGCCTCAAATCTTTTACTCTTCTAGGGTACATTTCTCACACAGCAGTTTGCCTGCTCTGAAAAGCCACGCCAGAACTCAAGAGCTCAATTATAGGATTCGCATTTAACTTGGGTAATCAAATCAGTTTGCATAACTTAAAAATGTCATTCACTAAATAATTACATCCTCATGCTTTTCAACAGCTCAGTAGCCGAAGTGAATAGCTTACTGAGCTGTTTTGTCATTAAGTTACCAAAAAGAAGGTTGCTTTAGGAAAAAAACCCAGACAAGTCAATCGATTTTCAACTAAAATATTAAAAACAAATCAAGCTCAGCGGGGCAGCTGCACCAAGACAACAGCAAGGCAAATCTCAGATTGTTAAGAGCGTTGATGCAACTTAGAAAGATAAAAAAAAGGAAGAAAGAAAGAAAGAAAAGAACACCCTTTTCCACAGGAAAAAAAAAAAGAAAATAAAACCCCGAACAAAACCCCAAAACAACAACAACAAAATCCCAAAAAACCAAAACAAAGCCTACCAGTGTTTCTATGGAAGGTTTTTTGCTTGTTTCTCTGGGTGCTTTTGTGGTTGTTGTTGTGTTGGTTTGTTTGAACTTAATCCATAGAGTCCAAAGAACTCAATGAATGATTTGACAGAGACTCACACACAGAAAAGCAAAACAAAGCTATTGTTCCTTTGTGCCTGTGACATGAATTAGGTCTGGCAAACTGCAAGAACTCACTTGGACTGGTAGGGATTCAAGCTGGCAATCGGCACCACTTTGGTCTGAGACCCCCCAGGTGTCTTCAGGGCACTGGGAGCACTCGCTTTTCCAAACTGGTTGGAGGGAGCGTGGTACTTGGGAGCAGCAGGACCTTCCAAAAACCACAACAGAGCAGAGAGGATTTCAGCCTTGCACACAAAAATCAGGTTAAAACCAACTCAGGGTGCAGAACTTTCTCACCATGCCACGGGGAGCCACACAGAGGGCAAAGTTCCAGGGAACACTGGAGCTCCCTGTGCCACGTGGGCACCACAGAGGGGCTGGAAGTTTGTTGAATCATTTCTGCTCTTGGTCACAAGTGTTTCCTAGGCTGCAAAATGCTGCAGAAGAGATGCTCTCAGACCTTTAGAGTGCTTGCACTGAAGTGGAGATGTGTCCAGAGCCAACCACTCGAACACAGTTTAAGTGGCAAACAATTGTTTAGCACTAAATTCTCTAAAATAACAGAATCACAGGATGGTTTGGGTTGGAAGGGACCTTAAAGACCACTCATTCCAACCCCCTGCCAAGGACAGGGACACCTTCCACTAAACAGTGTTACCCAAAACCCCATCCAACCTGGCCTTGAACACTTCCAGGGGTGGGAAATGTTAGATCAAGACACCACTTGGGGGAACAGCTAAGGGAAAATACCCCACAAATGGTTTTTTGACAAGAAGTGATACTGCTAATTCTAAACTCAAACTTGTCAATGTATATGCACAAAACTCTTGTGATCAGCTTTAAGCAAGGAAGGAGAAGCTTGTTTTCTGCTGCGAGTTTCTAAGCAAATGTCAAAATTTTACTATTTAAAAATCCTTCCTAAACACAGGGGTAAAGAATACAGACAAGTTAAAGCGGCACCAAGAATTAGGATTGACAACTTTCTAGCTCAAAAAAAAAAAATAAAAAAAATCTACAGGCTGACATTTAAATTGACTGCATCTTTCAGTATCTCACTGAAATCTTGATCAAAAAAACATGTTTCTAGATGTACTACTGAAAAATTCCAGTGTACTGCCTAAAATGTTTGGCCTCTATCTCAGCACTGATAACACACACACTTGTTGGGCAGCTCCAAAACGTAGCCTAACTTGGGTGTCCACAGAGCATTGTTTCAAGAATGCAAGGTTAACTGAATAAAATGTGGGGTTTTGGGGCTTTTTTGCCTTGAGGAAGAGGGAAGTGGGACCATTTTTTTTTCACCCTTTTAAATCTAAGTACAGAGTTCTCTTGAGACAATTCACCTTGTCAAGTTACGGGTTACTCCTCAATGGAGAGTTTCTTGTGCAACACCATTATGGAAAGGATTTATTTAAATTGAAGCTGTAGTTTCCCACTGCATGAATCAGAATTCCTGCCCAGGGTGACTCTTACCTGCTGCAGACAAATTGCCATTTTGTTGCTGTGGTTTGCTGGGTGCTGCTGGGTTTCCTGCTGGAGCTGCAGAACGTTGCTGCCCTTGCCCTGGTAATTAAATGGAAAGAGACCATAGAGTAGAGTAGGGAGCACAGTAATTAAAAATACCCTTTTAGGAAACAAGATTTGCATGCAAAAAAAAAAATTAAAACCACACAGAACATGCTAAAATCCAGGTGTTTTAAGACACAGGAGCAGCAAGCTATTTGTTGAACAACTTTATCATGGAGGAATTCCAAGTCAGATCTCTTTCCTCAAGCAACTGCTCTCTACTTGGAAAGAACTCAGGGCTGACGGTGATTTAAAAGGACAGACCTGAAGTAATCTTGACAACTTTTCAGTGTTTATCAGCTGCTATTGCTCTGACAGGTAGTTTCTGCTCCTACCTAACAGCTAAGATAAAAAACTGTAGAGAATTCTGTCTCATAACTCAGAAAGGGCCAAAAATCCACTGGGTAAAGTCAAACCTGAAGTTAACACCAGACAAAGAAAACACCTGCTGTATTTTATTTCTGAAATATGAAGATGTTTAATGTGGGGGTGATGGAGTCATCACTTCAGAATTCACCAGGGCCCCTCTTGGCACACAGCAGTAAATTGCTTAGGGAGCAAAGTGATACCATAGTAAGCACACATCGTCCATTTTTTTAGATTCCAGGGCTTTTACTTGCCTTAAATTAATGATAAATTGCCAGGGAGAGAGCAGACAGGCATATCTAAAGTAAAACTCCATTAAAAGACTAATTTACCATTCAAAAATTTGAATTCCTTTACAACATAATTTGCCTCTAGAGGAGAAAATATCCAACACTTTTGTCCTTTTGGACACAACTAACCTTTAAGATCTTGGTTTGCAGGGAGACTTAGGCCTGAGCAGGCAAAAGCCCTGAGATTTGGGATGTGAGGAGGAAGATGGTCAGAGAAAAGTGGAAAAGGAGGTCAGACCAAGCCTGTAGAGCACCATGAGGAACAAAAGCAGAGAATCCCAGGACAGAGGGACGGCACCAAACTACGGGAAAGGAGCAGAAGCAACACGAGGAGACCCCAGTGTGGCGTTGCCTGATGTGGGGTACAGCCTACAGAGGCAACCCTCTGGTTATTTTGGATCCAAAAGCCAGGTCCTTGCACGAACCCCAACCTGCTCCTCTAACTTGCCGCAGCAGAGTCACATCGGTGAACTGGTGACAGTCTCCCTGGCAACAGCGTGACGTCAAACAGCAAAATGTGTATTTACTGCAGGTTCCACTAGATGGAGGAGCCAGGTCTCCCCCTTGCTCAGTGGCCTCAGGTGCTCAGAGGGTCAGCACTCCACACCCAAATTCATTTTGTGCGAGGGAAGGTGGAAAAGAGCTCAACAAGACGCGTTAAGAGAAGAACATGTCTGGCCAGGGGAGGAATATTCAGGAAGAACAGGAATGTGGGTATGAAGCAGCAAGAGGTTTCCTTGTTACTTTTGTTCCAAATGTGGTTTTTTTCTGAAGGAATTTGTGATTTAAAAAAAAAAAAAACCACTGAAAACCAAACCAAAGACCACCACATACACTGGAACACGTGTGCGTTATGAAACACAAATTCACATTTTAATGGCTGCCTACCCACAGCCGAGTGTTTCTCAACAGAGTAAGAATAAATTCACACATCTGTGCATGTGTTCAAATACAGAAGTAGCAGAAATATCTCTCCAATTTTCTCGCTTGGAGAGCCTAGGGACTCCTATACTGTGATTTTTGGTGGCTGGTGGCCTACAGATCACTTAAAGTGCTCGGAAAACCGAGGAGGCTGCCTGGTTTTTGCTGTTAGTTTTTATTAGCAGGAGGTGAAAAAAACCAGCTGAAATACCTGCTCCCATTTCTGCTGCATGCAGTGAGTTAGGCAAACCCAAGACCTTTGCCTGCAGCTGCCCCACAGCCCACTCAAAGGCAATAACCGTGTAACAGGAGCCCTCAGCTTCCAATAATTTGTCACCAAGAGGTTCTGCCACAGGGCCACGACACAAGACCTGCCCCAGAACTGAGCAGCAGGGAAGGGAGAGAAGGGGAAAAAAAATGCCCTTTGAAACAACACACCCCTAAATCACAACGGTGGGAAGGGCAAGCGTAAGGAGTTCAAGTGAATGTGTAAGTACATAAACATTTCAACACGGAAAGATTAATGACGGAAGTTAAACATAAGTAGCAAGTCATTGTCATCGTGAAAAGAAAGTCCAGCACCAGAGTAATTTGAATGAGATTAACGACAGTAATAACACAGCCATCCAGTCTTCAACAAGAACTAAACTGCTCAGTCTTAATTTTCGATACTATTATGAGAGGCTGCCTGAAAAGTTTTTATGATTTGTAATAAGAAGATTGTGTCTCCAGCTTCCTTGTTAGGCAGATTAACCACCTACTGCTCCCATGTAAAGTGGCCAAAAGCCAGCTTCTCACCCCCCTGGGTCCCACTGTGCTATTAAAGTCTGAGAAAGAATATTC
Source organism: Dryoscopus gambensis (assembly GCA_013389985.1). Lineage (NCBI taxonomy): Eukaryota > Metazoa > Chordata > Aves > Passeriformes > Malaconotidae > Dryoscopus > Dryoscopus gambensis. Next base: position 100,946 of record WEIT01029197.1, read on the forward strand.
CTTAATCCTAGGTCTGGCAGTCTGAAATCTGTATTTCAAGGAAAACCAAAAGTAGGGCTAAAAGATACATTTTTAAAATAGCAGAACTTTTTTTTAAACGGAAATCACAAAGTACATTTAAGATGCTCATTCTGCATTCGCTGAGTGTCCCTCAAAAATACAATTTTTTTAATATATACAGGAACTTAGAGAATCTGCAACTTGAAATACACACCTCTGCCATTTTATGAAGACCTTCATGACAAATCTTGCAGCCTACAGAGCAGCAAGACTGGGTTAAGCTTACTTAATCTAAACTATTACCATCTTCTGTATCAGAAACTTTATTTAGTATCAAATAAAAGGGTATGAAGTCGTCAGAGTAAGATCAGTGCTAAAATGAAATACACATCACATCCTATTTGGCATCTTTTATCTAGTGCAAGCCCACACATATTATGACCACAGACCTGTAACATCTCCAAAAGAGTTTAGATTTGAAACCTTCATCGCGGAGTATTTTTGTAAGTCCAAATGAAGAACACAACTTTGATCAAAGTAATGGTAATTTTACCAGAATTTATAGTTAAAGGTATATTTTCAGCTCAGTTCTGTCAGATACCACGTTCTCAGTGGTTTCTAAGCAACAATATAACTGAAAAACACTATAGTTCACAAGCTCTTGTATCACATAAGCGGAGAAATGGGAGAAAGGCACAAAACAGTCTGCTCAGTAGCTATTCTGAAAGTCTTGGTCTCTACAGCAACTGTGGGATTCAACCATAAAATCTGAGATGTCAACACATTTTTTAAACAGCAATTAGCTAAGGAACTATCAAAGGAACAAAGGATTCTTTAGGCTCATTTAACAAACGCCCCTCTTAATTCCCTTGGAAAAAGTTAATGAAGAAAGATGTCTCTTTGCCTTTGCAACAGAGGAGATTTTTAACCAGAAGAGCAATGTACCTACCACCACTGTTTGCCCAAAATATTCTGCAGAAAACTCTTGCCACTAATGTGTGGTCCCTTAGTAATAAAAAGATATTAGTTCACTTCTCTCAGGATAAAAAAAAATCCTCAGGAAGAGCTGTTTGCTATTAAATTCCAGCCATTATCTGTGTATACATCACTGACAGAACTGTTCAAATATTTTCTGTAAGTGCTTATTATTCTTAAAAGATCAGAATTGGAAGAGCAGAACAGACTTCTGAACGTTCTCGGAGGGAAAAATACTTTAATTTAAAAAACCATTTGCATGAGAACTGCAAGCTCAGCACACAAAAGCGGAGAGCACGGTTATTTATGCAACAAAACAGACCCAAATAGATTCATGGCAGGTCAGATTAAGGTCCACCCAGTGCCCCAATCCTTCTACAGCTGGGCAGGGTAGGAATGGGTGCTTAGGGAATTCTGTGCTCGCCTTGTTTTTATACCAGCCTCTCATCTATGTACTTGGAACAATCTAAGTTTTAGTGCTTCCTGCACCTAACATTCATGCAGAGGATGTATTGTTATGTTTAACAGCCTTTAATGGATTTCTCTTTCACATCTAATTGCTTTTTGAACCCGTGCCAGTTTTTGGCACCTACCTCCACAAGTTCCACAATTTAACTATGCAGTTTAGGGGTGTGGTGCAGCCTTTGTTTTACAACCACTGCCTGACAGCACGAGAGCTAAAGAGCATCAAATGAACATAGGAAAGAGACAGAGAGAATCATCATTCTTTATTCATCCCCTCTACGCCATCTTAGACTTTTACAGATCATTATTCCATCTTCCTCCTCCTGTTTTCTTTCCAGACAGGAGAAATTATAATCTATTTGATTACTCATTATGAGGAGACATAAAATAGCTTCCGCTTACTTACTGGAACTCGAGGTAGAGACCACTCACTGCAATAAAAACCTGTCAAGGTTAAAAGGTATGGATGCTCCAAATACCATGCAGAGATTGTAGCTTTGGCCACAATGCAGAGCTCATTAAAACATGAACAAACCCCAGCTTGTGTGACACAAACAAAAAGGATTTTCAAGATCTGGACATCGCCGTCCCAGGTATAAAAAACCTGAACACGTCTGACTGCTTTTTTGAAGTGAAAGAGAGAAGCTGAAAGGCTCTCAGGGATGACAGACAAGTATTTGCTTACAGATACTCACCTTCATTGTATGGCTGGGGATTGCCAATAGTCCCACCAACCTGATCAGCAGTTTGCAGGACGTTCACATCCATCAGGATAACCACTCTCCTACAACACAGAACAGACGGCAAATAAAGACTCACACTCCCTCTGCAAGGCCACCCCTCAATATCCTTTGCAGCAGGTGGGAGAACCAAGCATTAGGGGCAGATTCTTTGGATGAAGGGTCTGGAAGACAAAAGCTCTCCACTGCCAACTAAGCCCTCTCTTGAGGGACAAGCAAGCTTGAAACAATATCACACTGCGTCAAGGACAGGTGATGGCAGGCTGAATAGGCACCAAAAATAGCTTGGGAAACCACTGTGCTTTAAAAGTAGCAAAACCATACCAGATTTTACAAGAGAGAATATATTCCCTGCCTCAAAAGTTGTCTTCTCCCAGCAAAAACACTGAATTAAAATAATACAAACCTCAGTTCCTAGCCTGCTAGACATAAACATAGTTTTTCTGTAATAGTTTTGCCTGGATCCCTTCTCATTTTGCAGTATCCCATCCCCTCAAGTTTTCCTCCTATCCTATTTCCTCAAATTTTAATAAAAGACCGGATTCCACAGCACCTAAGTAACAAGATATCTTCATTGTTTCTTTTCCACGGCAGATAATTTTAAGGAAGCTTTGTACAAGGATTTGGAGTATTCCAGCTGGAGTTGGAGTATTGCAACTGGAAACTTTGTATTACTAAATCATTGTACCAGATACATCTGATCCCACTAGAGCCACATTCTGCAATTTATTTCTTCTGTTACTGGTGCTGTGGGCTTTCCCTCTTGCACCCTTAAAGCCTGAGTATTGTCAGATAATCTCAACCAAAAGCACTTGGCCTCTGCTTAGTCACAAAGGACAGAACCCCCACCACCAGTGCTGCTGCCTTTCTGTAGGGCTGTACCTAAAGATTAACACAAATACCTTCCATCTTTCAGGCTGTTGACAATGAATCTGTTAACCTGGCAAATACACCGGGCTGACAAGCGTTCGTCTTCCACCAGGGAGTTCAGCTGCGTGGCCAACATGAATGCTGCAGGGGCAGGAGGAAAATATTGAAACAATTCACAATGCCAGCTTTAAAAGGGGCTGGCCACAACTTTTCCAGCCAGTCAAGTATTGCACTGGATCTACATCTTGCTCAGTTTGAGACAAAGAAAACAGTGCAACTGCTAAGAAGTCACCAAAACTGAGCATAAATTATGCTGTATTTATTCCCCACACTTCAGAATGCAGTGATAGCTAGAATGACTGCATATGAAAGATGTGAGAGGAAAATTAAGCGAAATTACTTTAAAAATCAATGTTATGTGTATAGTTTTCTGTATTTTCATTACATCCTGCAGCAAGTTAACTGGTTATATTTCAAAAAGCTCCAAAAGACAAAGACTTCACCTAAATGACCAAATGCAGTTGCACACTTCAGAGGCCGTGGCCCAGCCTACACCACATTCTCCTTCAATATTCACTTCACCACTTCGCACCCAGTCCCTAGACCAGGAGCTTTACCACCCTTAGCATCTCCACGCTTCCAAAAACCCCACTGCAGCTTGCCACACTCACAGGAGAGGGTGTTCACCCCATCACTCATCAGCACTCGGTAACGCGGGGGCCCCGTTCCTGTAGCAATAGCCCGGGTATTCTGCAGGGAAAAAAAAAACAACCCGAGGTTGTCAGTTCACATTTGTCCAGAACCTTTTCAAAACCAGGAAGTGACACCGACAGCAAGTGATTCATCTATTTGGCTTTTTTGAACACTAGTAGCAACGGCACAGCCCAAGCAACGTAAAACAAAATTAAGAGAGCTAAAAGCAGAGCAGCCTTGCTCTGCAGTGGAAGTTTGGCTGCAGTCACCGAGGGGCTGGCACAGGAGGGAAGGGACGGTACTCACGATGACTTGCAGCACGGGCTTGGAGACTTCCTCCCCTTGCATGATGGCCTGGAGAAACGAAAGAGACGCTCAGAAAGGTGCCACCGCCTCGCTCGGGAACGCCTCGCGACTCGCAGTGACAGAACCACAGAATCCATGAGGTTGGACCTCCGAGATCATCGGGTCCAAGCTATGAAGGGTTGCACCCAAGGACTTGAGGGGGAACTGCCGTGGAAGAGCCAGGGGCGCGGGTGTGGCCGTCATCGCTGGACAAGGACCATCCCCCGGGACCAGGCCCCGCTCCGGGCCTGGTTGTCCCCGCGGGACCGGGCCGGGCCCGGTGCCCAGGCCCGTCCTTCACCTCTCACCCTGACCAGGACCAGGTGCATCCCAGGCCACCCGAGCCGCTCACCGCGATGGCCCCCTCGCTCAGCCGCGCGCTCATGGTGCCGCGTC
>WEIT01029197.1:105579-143255 GCA_013389985.1 Dryoscopus gambensis
GAGGAGGAGTGGGGGACTGGAGCATCTCTCTTAATGTGTATAAATAAAAGGGGGGGTGTCAAAGGATGGGCCCGGCTGTGCTTGGTGGAACCGAGCCATAGGACACGAGGCAGCGGGCAGAAACGGATGCCGAGGAAACTCCACCTGGGTAAAATTCCACCTTTCTACCTGACAGGAGGTTGGAGGTCGGCCTCTTCCCCCAGGCAGCTGGCGATAAGACAATAAGACATTAGTCTTAAACTTCACTTGGGAAGGTTTAGGTTGGACATTAGTAAGAATTTCTTGGCAGAAAGGGTGATCAGACACCGAAATGGGCTGCTGGGAGGTGGTGGAGTCGCTGTCCCTGGAGGTGTTTAAGGAAAGATTGGACACGGCATTCAGTGCCATGGGCTGGCTGACAAACCGGGAATCGGTCACAGGCTGGCCGCGATGATCCCAGGGGTCTTTTCCGAGCTAACTGATCCTGTGATTCTGTGAATACGAGGAAGAGCTTCTTCCCTTTGCAGTGACCACGCACTGGCACAGATTGCGAGATTGAGTCTCCCTCACTGGAGGCATTTCCAGAGCCTCTGGACGCGATCCTGTGCCACGTGCTCTGGGATCATCCTGCTCGAGCAGGGAGGTTGGACCGGATGATTCCAAACTGGTTTGTTCAGTGCTGACCCTGTGTCCCACAGGACCGAGGAGGAGGAGGAGGCAGCCCTGGTGCAGTTATGCCACCAGGCACCCACGGACAAGAAGCCAGAGGCCGCGAGCTGGTACCGGGAGCAGGGAAACCGGGAATTCAAGCGGGGCCACTACCAGGCTGCCCTGAGGCTCTACTCCAAGGTAGGTGTGGCATGAGAGGGTCCTACAACACCTCACAGCCAAAGGGATCCCCTGAGGGGATCCCCGAGAGGGGGTCCTGCAACCCCTCGTGGTCAAAGGGCTCCTGAGAGGGGCGAGGAGCAGCTCCCATGACGGGATCCCCAAAGAGGGGATCCTGCAGGGCCTGCCGAGAGGGTCCCATGAGGGGTCCCCCGAGGCAGCAGCAGTTCTCTGGTCTCTGCAGGCAATATCCCACGAGCCCCCAGGGAGTCCTGAGGTGTCCGTGTGCTTTGCCAACCGCTCCGCTGCCCTCCTCCACCTGGGGCACTTTGAGGTAAGTGGGCAGCACCCACCCCACGAGGTCCTGGGTGCCCCTGAGGTATTTGATTGTTAGAACAAGAGGCAGCAGGTCAGATGTGCTTCCCAAGCTGTGCTTAAAGCATCCATAACTCAGCTTTCTGAAGGGATCCTTGCTTTGCTTCTGTGTCAAGATGCTTTATTTAGGCAGCAGGGACATGGAATTTGCTGATTAACACTTGGAATGCTTACATGAGACTGTCTTAGGGGGAATGAAAGAGCACAAGATGGGTTTCAAGCCCACTTAAAAGGCCTTGTCTTTGTACCTAGGTTTGTTTGGAAGATATTGCCAGGGCTGAAAGCCATGGCTATCCAGACAGGCTGCTGCCCAAGGTCCTGCTGCGGAAAGCTGAGTGTCTGCTGTGCCTGGGGAGGTTACAGGATGCACAGGATGTCCTCGGAGTGCTGGAGAGTAAAATCGCTCTGGATAGGGTCATGACCACACACCTGACACGGCTAAAAAAGTTAAGTCAGCTGAAGGTTAAATTACATGAGAAAGAGAGGCATCCAGAGCCTGCACGAGAAGCACGTGGTGGCACTCAGGGGAAGTCAGAGATCTGGGAAGAGAACAACACTATTTCAGGTGCATCTTCGTCTCTGAGCTTGCGTTTTGATGCGGACAGAGGACGTCACTTGGTGGCCTCCCAGGACATCGTGCCAGGACAGAGCCTGTTGGAAGAGGAGGCCTTTGTGAGTGTGCTCTGCCCTGGGGAGAGCCTTCCTCCGCAGGACGGCGAGGCAGCGTGGGACACTCGAGCCACCAACACAGATCTTTACTGCCACCGCTGTCTGAGGCAGCTCCTGGCCTCGGTGCCTTGCCAGGGGTGCAGTTATGCCAAGTACTGCAGCCAGCAGTGCGCAGACGTGGCGTGGCAGCAGTACCACAGGACAGAGTGCTCCCTGGGAGCGCTGCTCCTCACGCTGGGCGTCTTCTGCCACGTGGCCTTGAGGACTGTCCTGCTGGCAGGATTTGCAGAGGTCAGCAGGCTGGTGGGGTGGTCCCACAGTGGGGACAAGGACCTTCAGAACCCTGAGGCAAGATGCAAACCTCTCAGTGAGGCACCAGATGCAGGAGCTGGTACCAGAGGTATCCCTGGTTGTGACGGCAATGGTCAGTACCAGAGTTCTTACCAAGCTCTGTTCCACCTTCTGCCCCACACTGAGCAGCACAGCCCTGAGCACAAGTTCCTCTGCATGCTCAGCGTGGTGGCTATATGCAAACAGCTGCAAGCAGCTGGCCTGGAGGCTGCTGTGTTGAATCAGGAATCACCTCAGCAGTGGTCCGAGCCAAAGACGTGTGAAAAAACCTTGGATGAATTGTCCCCAGAGCTGAAGACTGTGGCAGAAGCAATGCTGAGGCACGTGTTGCAGCTGCAGTGCAATGCACAAGCAATCACTGTAATGCACGAGCTGGGTAAGATAAGAACTTTTAAGCCCTGCTGTGTTGTCATGGAATGGTTGGGGTTGAAAGGGATCTCTGGAGATTAATCAGTCCAAATCGCTTGCCCAGGCTGGGCCACCTGGAGCAGGTGACACAGGAACGTGTCCAGGTGGGTGTGGAATGTCTCCAGACCTCCCTGGGCAGCCTGTTCCAGTGCTCTGCCACCCTCAGTGGAAAGAATTTCTTCTTCATGTTGAGGTGGAACTTCTTGTGGTTTAATTTGTGGCCATTACTCCTCATCCTGGCACCACAGAAAAGAGCCCAGCACTGTTCTCTGACACTTGGTTTTGAGATATTTTTATTTATTGATGAGATCCCTTCTCAGTCTTCTCCAGACTAATCAGGGCCAGCTCCCTCAATCTCTCCTCATAAGAGAGATGCTCCAGACCCCTCATCACTGGACCCTCTCCAGGAGCTCAGACTCCAGTAGCTTCTCTTTCTTGTACTGAGGAGCTCAGAATTGTCCTGTCCTTGCTCATCTTCCTTGTATGAAGCGATGAGATTGAATTATCAGCTGTAAAAAGCTCCCATTGCAGATGGAAATGGCTTGTTTAAAATTTAATGGCCTGTCCCACGCTGGCCTGTTCCTTGGTGCACATGCAGAGCGTGTTTAGCTCTTATTTATTGCAGCAATATACCAGGAACCTTTTCTGCTGCTGCCTGCGATCGGTCACGATGCTCATTGCAGAAATGGTGTGGGTTTGTGAGCATTCAATCTCAACCTGCTTGGTTTTCCTCTGTCTTCAGGGCCTGGAGATGGGGCTGTTGTAAATAAGAAGCCCGTGAGGCTGGCAACAGCCTTCTTCCCTGTCCTCAGCCTCCTGAACCACTCGTGTTGCCCCAACACCAGCGTGTCATTCAGTGGGACAGCTGCCACTGTCAGGGCATCACAGCCAATCCCAAGTGGCCAAGAGGTTTTGCACTGCTATGGTAAGCATTAACTCTGTGTTTGTCTCAAGGAACAGACATCATTCACCTCTCCTCATGCCGCTGATGGCTATTTATATCATAATTCTCATCTAATGTTGCCAGAGTCTTTGTTTAGCAGCCGTGATCAGCGCAGCATTTCATCTCTTGAGCCCACTGTTAGATTTCCAGTCTCCATTTATGTCCTCTCCGAAATATACCTAGTGCCCATTGTAACAAAAATCCATTTATTCTAATATGAAGAACTGCACCTGTTGAGAGATCTCTACCCTTGCCATCCTTTGCAGGGCCTCACCGGTGTAGGATGAGGGTTGCTGAGAGACAGCAGCTTCTCAGGCAGTATTTCTTTGAGTGTCGCTGCCGGGCGTGCCTCGAGGAGCTGGAGTCTGGCGTCAAGAGCGTGGTGTCCATCAGAAATTCATTCTGCTGTCCCAAGTGCCAGGCCCAAATGCAGGTAATTCTCCACAGTTATGACTGGGCAATTTGCTGGGGTGTGTAAGGTTTGGGTCTGGGAAAGCCAAGAGCTAAAGACCTCGCTTTGATCCCTGCTCCAAAGCCAAAAGCTCCCGTTGAGTCAAGACAGTATCTCACTGTTTCTTCTTAAATCAAACAAGCTGATAACAATTTACACTTTGTTTAATGAATACAACTGAAAAATAATTTAGCATGTCTATAACACAGAGCTAACGCAGATGAAAAGTAAACTTGGAGTTGAACACGAGCAGGAATGATCACAGGGGTGGTTTCCACAGGGGGAAGAGGACACACTTTGTTGCTCAAATGAAGCTTGTGCAACCTCAGCCAGCAGAGAGAACCTGTCTTGCCGTTTACAGGACCTTCAGCAGCAGATCAAGAAAGCTTCAGACCTGCTGAGAGTCGGGAAGGCTGGTGAGGCTCAGCTGTGTGCCCTGAGGTCAGGAGCAGAGCAGCTCAGGTCGGGACAGGAACCATGAGATGGCACTGTTGCTCACGCCACTGGGGTCCTGTACGTGTGGCCTGGTGTCCCTGGGGCCTTCAGCTTTAGACTTTTTATACCCCTTGTCATGGGTGTTGTTGGTTGGTTTTATACCCCTCGATCTGGGTGTTAATCTCAGTCACATACTGTTCCATAGTAAAGTAATTAAATAAAAAGAAATCCAAACATTGGAGTTGGACATTCCCAGGCCTTGTTTTCCAGGAGGGAGTTGGGCCAGCCCTGGGCTAGAATAAGCAGAGGTGCAGATGAAGTCAGTGTTGAATCCTAAGCACATCCCCATCAGCTGTGTAACACACAAAGATGAGATGGGATTGATTTTATTTCATGGATCATGGAAAACTGGTGACTGGCCAGAGGGTGAATGTATGACCTTTTTTATTTTTAATAGATCAGGCTATCAAAATGCTCCTGAAGTGTCAGATGGATGCTGGAAACTTCTTGTCTCCAGAGCATTTGCTGATGGGAGAGATGGAGGATCATCTGGCACAGGTCTATGCTACACTTGGTATGGCATTGTCCTCTCACTATCCCACATTTCCTGAACTTTGAATTTAACATGACTAGCGTTTTTTTGGGCTGGCCCTTTGATTTTTTTCCCTAGTTTTGTCAGCAGGGCTCTCAGAAGGACCAAACCTGCGTTCCCAGCAGCCAGTGAACAATATTGTGCTCTCATGTTCTTTTAGATTCCCTGTCCTGGTTCTGTGGACAGAGTGCATCACATTTTGAATAATTCTGTCAGATTCTTTGGGTGGCAGTAGCTCTAGGAAGTATTTATTAATTTCTCATCGTTTTGTTTTGCTTTGTTTTTTCCATCAGGGAAGTGGCAGGAAGCAGCCAGGCACCTGAAGAAGAGTATTGAGATTGTGGAAATGCACCATGGGCCATCAAGTATAGAAACAGGCCATGAACTTTTCAAGCTGGCACAAATCCTCTTCAATGGGTGGGTTTGGTTTCCTCCTCTGTCCCTGCCCTGCACCACTCCTGCGTGTCTGACACAATATCAGGGCAGGTGGCCCTTGGCACCTTGAGGGTGTCCCACAGGACACCGGGCAGCTGGCACAGGTGCTCTCTTTGGAATCTGTTTCTCTGCTTTGTGCCTGTCTGTCTTTTTCTTCTCCCTGGCTCAATTTATTCCCTGTCCAATTGTTTTATTCTGTCAGCTCATCACCCTTGGTGTTTATACCTCAGTTGTATAACGTTGCTGACAATTTCTCAAAGGAGGGAATGAAATCCTCTTGCTTTATTGGTAAGGAAATCCCCTGACTGCTTCTGAAAATCTCCTCACAACTCCCTTTAACCAAATTAATTTTAGCAGGAGCTGCAGTGATGAAGTAGTGGGTACCTATATACTCAAGGATAATGTTTTCAGCTTTTATCCATCTCCTTACCTTTCCCTCCATGTCATCCTCCCTTTGCAGCTGAAGCAGACACAATTTTCCTGCTGCTGGAAGGCAGGGGAGGCTGGGATCTGTAGCCATGAACAGGTTTAGGTTTTTGTTAGGGAGGGCTTAAAGGTTGTGTAAGTCAAGAAGCTGAAATAAGTATTTTGCATGCTCTGTTCTTATTATCTTCCTATTTCAGATTTGCAGTTTCTGAAGCTCTGAGCACAATTCAAAGAGCAGAGGGGATTTTGTCAGTGCACTTTGGTCCTCACACTGCTCAGATCCAGGAACTACAAGAGATGAAGGCCTGTCTGTCAGAGCTTCCCAGAAACATCCTTCAGAGGTCTTAATTTCCCTGTCAAAGGAAGCTGCAGTGTGATCTTTCATCAAAGCTAAGTGTCATGTGGTAAGGTAGTCATGTAGTACAAGCTGGAAAATCATGTGTAACAGCAACCTGAATGAAGTTTTGAAATGCTCTTTAGTGAGCCTGTTGTAAATAAAATGACCAATTCTAACGTGAGGGGGTCTGTGTGTGGTATGGTGGGAACAGAGGCTGTTGTGTAAGTTCTGTGTGTGGGTTGGAAGCAAATGTTTGCCTTGCTTTTGTGTGAGATGTGACTCTCCCCTGTGTGGCACCCTGAGCGTTACGAACAGTCATCCAGAGCACGCTGCCTTCTATTTTTAATACTGTGAGGCACTTTCCTGCTTGCCAGTGGCAAATGGAAATGGTTGGAAGGGGTGAGGCAACAGCCTGGGAAGTGCAAACTTACAATCTATAAAAGGGGGCACTGCAGAGCTTGGAGGGCTCCAGCACAGGTCTGTCAGTGATGAGGGATTCAGAATCAACAGCTGGTGTAAGGCTGGAAAACGAGATGAGGAACAATGCAGCATACACCAGATAATGCTTGCTTTCAGGACACAGAACTGCACTCCTCCTCTGGGGAAACTGGGAGTGGAGACACAGGATGTAGGCAGACAACCTTTCGAGGGAGAATGCTTGGGCTTGCTGAGATTCATAGCAAAAGCTCTTTTATTGCAGCATGAAGGCGTAAGATTTGCAAGTTGTGTCTTTGTGCAGCAGAGCAGGGTGCCAGTATCCCTCCCAGTATCACCCTTTCAATTTGGGCCCTACCATTGCAGATTATTGTGCTGGGACCTAAACACCCCTGGGATCCAGGATCTTGCCAATGAAGAGGAGGGTTCCAGTGGTATCATCCCTCAGTACAAGAAGGAAAGGTCTGTCCACGTGATATTCTATGGGGAAGGTCAGACGAGCAGCATTGGCCTCAGGGTTTGGTGTGGATCTTTCCCCATCCTCACTAAGCTCCAGCATTGCCTTGTGTTGCACATGAGATAATCTCAGAGGTTTGGCAGAAATCTTGGAGAAATCGGGCGATGTGAAAAGCGATTGGAGCCCTGGAGAAAAGAGAGAAAGGGAGAAAGTTCCATTAGCTGAAGGCATGGATTGCAGAAGGGGGAGCAGCACTGCTGATGCTGTGATCCAGGAGGGCAGGGAGCTTGGGGGAACAGGGAGAAGCAGCCTCCACCTGCTTGTACTGAGCTTCACCCTCAATCTCAGCAGCACTGTATGAGCCTGCTGGAGGGATGTGATAAAAAGCTGAGAAGTCCTCGGTGAAGGCGATTTGGTTGCTGGTGAAAACTCCACAACCATAACTAACAACCCATTAGCTTCATATTCTGAGAGCAGGAAGCACCTTGACCACTGCTTTGAGCCCTGGCAGCCTGCAAAGGGGGTGTGATGCACATACTTGTCTCCTTTAGTGTGCTGCCAAGTGCCTCTTCGTAGTTGAGCTTTAGTTTGGGCAGGCTTAGCACAGCGTGGACTGTCTTCAGCTCCTTGTCCACATCGTGGACAAACTCCGAAGTGAGGCTTTCCTCAATCAGAGTCATGTTCTGGGTCACCTTCGTGGGCAGGAAGAACATGGCACTGATCCCCTCTGTCAGGGGCAGCTGGGCAATCTGCAAGGCCAGAAATAAGAGAGAGATAAGAAAGGGTCACATCAATAATGAAAAGTTTTACCCATCCTGTACGAAGCCTGAATCTCAGGCTGGAATCTCAGCCTTTTCAGTTAACATTTGATCTTTTTCCCTGTTTGCTTTGATCTGCCACGATGCTTCCTGGCACTTCTGGCTTTTTCCCCAGGCTTTCATCCATCCTTGCTGCACTCTTCCTGCTATGGAAGTGCTCTCTCACCTGTTAAATCCTGCAGCATTGCTTTGGGGAATTCTCACTGGAACACCTTTGAGCTCATGCTATAGGGAAAGATTGGTTGAAAGAGGTAGAGATGGAAAAGTTTTGAGAGGTGCACCCTGCCCTTCTTGCCCACCTTTAAATCAAGCAATACAGGCTGGTGGGAACTGGGCATAATTTAAATTTTGGATTGCTTGTGACATAGCAAGTGTAGAAGCAGGATATCCTAAGAATCAACACAATGCCTTTCAAAACAGGGATTGCAAAAGTAGCTGATGGGAGGAGCAGGGCTGTCCTCTGGAATGGGTTAACAGGTAGGTGTAGCTGAACCTGCTCCTCAGTAGGTTTAGGAGATCTTAGGCAATATTTGCTCTCTGACCTTGCAGTTGAGCTCTGAGTCAAAACCATATCTCAGGATGGCTTTGGGGTCTGACATCATGGACACCTTCACAGTTCTGTCCTCGTCCAGGTGGAAGTCCTTCAGGGCAGTCTTCTTGGTGTCAAACTTGGTTTTCCACGTCCCTGTTTTGTAAGAGTGAAAATGGAGGATTTTCTGCAATAACAGCATATGAAACCAGGCTTATGCCTGTGGCTGAATAATCTTGTGCTTTAAGAGTTGAGGCATAACAGGGATAGAAACAGACTGATGGGAGCTACTGATTTACTGCCATCCTTGGCCCCTCCTTTTCATCTGAGAATTGGCTAAATGGCAAATAAATAATCAAGCCAGTGTATGGGTGGAGTCGCTCTTGGGAAGCTGATGTCTACTTATGTAATTACAAAACTATTTTAAAGGGTAACAGTTGTGTCAATGCATATAAAGTGCTTCTCTCCCCACCCTTTATTTTGCTCCTTGTCTCCAAGCAATAATTCTCCAGGACACTGGCTTACAGCATAACAGCTCTCTAGTATCAAACTGTTCCTTCTACAGTGGTAAGAGGGCTCAGAACACTCTAAGCTGTTCCTGCCCTAAACGGTAATATCCTGTCTCTGAATGGAGTTTTGGGAGCTTAAACTTTCTTCTCTGGTCTCTTACTGCAAACAGGTCAAGACTCAGCTTCCCAAGAGTAATAATTCCTCCCTCAGGACTATTTTTGTTCAGGTAGTGTGTGCTTTTTTTTTTTTTCTTCTTTACTAAACATTCTCAAACACTTTCTTCTCACACTCTGTCTCTCTGACAGTCTGTTTGCTTTATTGGAAGTGAGAGCATTCCTTCACATCTCCTTAATGGACTTTTTCTGTGTCCAAGCACACAACATTCTTACCCTTGAAGAAAGCAGCCCCAGCAAGGAGAATGCTGACATCTGTGGGCATGTCCTTCATGAACCTCATAATCCTTCCCTTAGTCTGCTGTCGGACCCAGGTGTTGATTTCTTGGAGGTCCAACTGGGTGTTGCCACTCAGTGCCCTCAGTCGCATCTTGTAGGACTTCTCCAGCTGGCTGGGGAATCCAGGCCTTGCCCTGAGTCCTGGGGAATAAAAAACATGGATCCTGCAGCTTAGCTCCCTTATCAAAACAATCTCAAGGCAGCAGGTTGCAATCCAAAGCCCAGCAGCAGGTCCCTCATAAAATATCTGTGGCTGTTTGTCTACAGAAATGTGCTTTGAAGAGGAATATCTGAAAGCACATTAAGGAAACTGATCCAAATCCTCCAGCCACCCATGCTGGAGCATGGGATAACTCTCTTCTGAAAACTGAAAAAAGGAGATAAGAACTCAAGGCTTGGACACAGCCATTCCTACATCAGCCTTTCTTCTTTCCCCAGCCTGCTTTATGGGTACAGCTTACTCCAACCTATTGGATTCTTGGAACCAGCAGGTTCCAAAAGATAGCTCTTAGCTTTCTCAGCAGATGTTTATTTCATGCCAGAAGCAGACATTTCAAATAGCTCTGCGAGGAATTAAACAAAGGAATATGGCTGAGTGTTATCACAAATAGAAAATGTGATCTGTGGTTCCTGGAAGCCAGCAACACCTGCCAGACAGCCTGGAGTGAAGGCAAAATGCTCAGCAAGTTTCTTTTAGGTCTCCTGTGAGTTAACTGTTCTGTCACCAATGTCTTTGCGTGCATGTCTGGGCTTTTATTTAAGTGCACACTAACTTTCCAGGCTTCTTCTGGAGCAGCAAGAGCATTCCTTCCCCTGTCTGCATCCTGGCTTAGATGTCAGAGCCAGAGCTGTTAGTGCTGTGTCACTCAGTCTGTTTTTATATGGGCACCAAAATAACTACTGCTGACAGTTATTTAGGTAAATTTTTATAGAGGGGAAGAAGGATTTTTACTTTTCTCCAGGACGATCCGGGAGGCACTTTTCATGCTCTTCTCTGGCCCAGTCACACTGCTCAGCAGGTCCTTGTAGGTGTCGTGGACCTCAGCTTTGTTGAGGAGGTCGTAGAAGAGGGCACGAGAAATCACATTTTCAGTTCGTTCTCCAGCACCTGCCAGCGACCAGGAAAACATAAGGGAAGGGCTGTCAAGCCAGAGGGTGAGTGTGGAAATGGGGCAAAGAACTCACCGAGTGAGAGACCAGAAAGTGCAGTAGCCAGGCTGAAGGGAGACAGCAGCACGTTGGTGGTGGCTGTCCGGCTGGACTGCTGGCGGTACAGGTCGTAGCCAAAGTTGGAGACTGCAGCTGCCAGCTTGTTCACAGGCTTCTTATAGAATGGGTCTTCCTCTTCCTCACCAGCATTGGCTGCATCAGCTGTGGCAGAGTTCTGGCAGGTACAGGGAGTGCTTTGGTTAGAGTTGCAGGTGTGATAAACGCTTCAAAGGCAAGCAGCTCTCCTATGACCCGCAGAAATATTGCCTTCATCTTATTGAGAGTGTAGAAACAGTTACTTTAAGGCCAAAGGCAGCACTGAGTTTGAAATTCTGCCTCGTGGTCACCCCCTGATGTAAGTACTGTGGTTTTATGCAGGTAAAGCAGGAGTTAGTCTCATTATGTTGCTAAATAAAATCCTAGTAATTTAGGAGGGTAGTGCTTAATCCTTCAGTAAGAATCTCTAAAATTAAATTACCTGCTCCACACCTCTCTGCCTCACTCTCTGCATATTATCTCCTACTCACCTGCTCAGCAGCTGAGTTCTGGGTTCTGCTTGGGACAGTTAAGAGACCCAGGAAAAGGAGAACCACTGGAATCTGCATGCCTGGACCTACAGAGTAAGAATAGGACAGAGTTTGAGCAGGTAAATACATCTCTACCACAACTTTTCACGGTACCTGATTGTGACAGGAGCTGCAGTGACAGATGCTGCTGCTTGTCCTTCCAGTTGTGAAACACACACCTGAGCTGAGCCGGGTTTCCTTCTCTAGCTGGAAGTATTCAGCCAGACTGGCCCCAGTGACTTTAAAATTGGGCAAGTACAAGATGTAGGTGTGCCTGAGCACAAGAGCAGATGTGTGTGGCCCAAACCACACTGATGCTGGCAGTTACTGGGTGCCAAGGTCCAGAAAAGCACCAACTCGTTCCTTCTGAGTCTTAGGCTGCAAAAAAATTCAAGACTACCAAATCCATGTTGCTGAATGGGGCAGAGGACAACACTGACTGGTTACTGCTTCGTTATACAAGTTACCTGCCTCAGGCAGGAGTTGGCTGTTTCTTGTGTCTACCTGTGTCCATCCTTTGCTTCTTATTTGCAATTTGATGAAGTAAAATAGAAGAACTTTCTTAAAAGACAGAAGGAAAGGGGCTGGGAGTAAATACCTAATGCTGGGCCAGACCTAGAGAAGTGAAAGGCAGAACTTGGCTTATTCCACAGGGAGGTGGGTGAAAAGCACCAAACTCCCCAAAGCTGTTCCTTCTGTGGAATCCACTTTTATCACTCCAGGACTGGGATGAGTGGCCCTTCCAGACAGATCTGTCTGCTCCAGAGGGCAGTGAGTAACCCAGGGCTTTGCTGTGGGTAAACCAGAGCTACTGAAGTGTCCTGCCCCCCAGAGCAGACGCCACTGAGGCTGGTCTGAAGCAATGTTTAGATAGATTCCCAGAAATTAAAGGAAGAGGGTTGTATTTAACTAACCCCTGTCATTCAGGCAACTAGAGAAATCAGAACATGTGTTTCAGATTAACTTCAGCTACAAAGAAAACACGCCTGCTGCTAGAAATACACGTGGCGACACCAGCCCCAGTTCCAGCCCCTGTTCAGGCAGAGGGAAAGGCAGTTTGCTGATTCCCTTTCCTGCCTTTTCTTCTGGAGGCAGCTCTCCCTTGGAGAAAAAGGGAGGTTTTAAGCTCTCATCCATGCTCAGCCAGTGTAACACAGAAGTGGTACCCTCTTTCCCCTGTGCACTTGCATCCTGCAACCTGCTGCCGTCCCAGCTGCAGAGTAGGTGAGGTTTCTGGTGCAGAAGATGGGGATTAAGAGGATTTACTATCTGGTGATGTGATAGTGGATGTGATTTTGGGATTGCTCCTATCATTGTAGAGTTTTACAATGAACAGGCACCACGCTGGAAGAGAGGTGACAGAAGCCCTGCATGAGTCTAAGTTAAACAGACCTTAGTGAGGGCTCTGTGAGGATGCCTGAACCCAGCTGCACTCTTGCATGCTGAGAGGAAGAGGTTTGGCCCAGTCTAGCTTAGAGATGAAGGTTTTCCATGGAGCATAACCTTTTCTCTGCAGAAAAAGAAAATAATCTCAACACAACCTCTGCTTCCAGCTACACTGAGCTCCTGGGAGCATGGGAGCAGAGATTGGTTTTGCAGATTGTATTGTTTTTGCCAGTACTGTCACCAGCTTCCTATTTCTCAGACTTTGCCAAAAACCAATTTCCATTTTAAAAATACAAAGCCTTTTGCGTTTGAATTGGCCTGAACATCTGGATTCTATTTGTATTTCTCTTAGCACACAGCCAGAAGCACAGAGAAAAGAATTTGGTTGGATCGGAGGTGGGATGGTTTCAGGCATGATATTAAAATCTGTGGCTGCCTTGAAGGAGAAGAGAAGGAGCAGCAGCATGTGATGTTACAATCAGAAGGTACACAGGAAGAAAACCTTGAGAAATGAGCTGAGAAGGAACTTTGTGTCTGGGAGTTGTCGATGTGCAAAGGCCTGCAGGTGCAAAGGAAATATTTTACTTTCCACCTACAGTGGTACAAATCTCTCACATCATTTATAAGCACTTCTGACTTTAGAGGTGCTGTGAAACAAGACCCATGAGTTCAGACTGCTCGCTCTGCTTGTTCCACAGCACCAGCTCCTGGAGCATCACCAGCTCCAGAGGATCTGACTCTCACCAAACTTGTTACCATCACAGACAAAAAGCATGTTCCCAGCTGCAGGGCAGATGCTTGAAAGGCAGAAAACCCACCCCAGTTCCCGAGCACAGCTCAGCCCCGGGGGCAAAGCTGATGCTGGTGGCTCCCGATCCTTGGTGAGGTCTCTTGGTGGGAATCCCACCTGCAGAAGAGCCATTCTTCCCATTTCCCAGCTCCTCTGAGAGCTGCCCAGCCTCAGCCCCTGCCCTGTGCTCCCCTGGCCGCTGGCAGTGCCACAGCTGAGCTGTCCCTGAGCTGTCCCTTACCTGGGGCTCCTCTCGGCCGCTGCTGTCAGGGTCTCCCAGCGGGTGCGAGTCGAGGACAGTGTGGGTTTGGTGCAGCCACATCTGCTTTTTGCTGCTTCCCCCAGCCCAGCCTTCGGCAGGCTTCAGGTTACAGCTTCCCAGGGCTCTCTTAAAGTGCTCTGCTCCCATTTTCCGCTGCTGCCACCCTCGCCCTGAATTGCACTAATTTTTCAACCCTTTTTTCCCCCCCAAAACAAATCCCTGCGCTAAGGGCAGCCTGGTGGGTAAAGCACAGGTTGGAAAGGCAAACACTCCCTGCCCTGTTTGAGCAAGGCTTTTATCCCAGCAGTTCTGCCACAGGTCACATCAGGGAATTCCTTGTGTCTCAAATGTGTGGTTAATGCAGCAGTGTTTAATGGATTTATGGATTTATGTCCAAGATTTAATGGAGAGACTTACAGAGTGGAAACAGAACTCTGTTGTTTGAGGCAGCTGAGGTGCTGGGAGCTGCTTGTATCCAGTGATAGTTACTAGTTAACAAGAGATCATTAACGGGCTTAAAGTTTTTGGCTGAAAAGAAAGGCTAAAAAGCCAAGGACTTGTGCAAAAAGAAGATGAATTAAGAGAATCTTGTAGAAGCTTTCAGAATGATAAATTATACAGGGGAAGGAAAGGGACAGAGGAGTTCCATTATTACTTTCCATAGAAGGCTCAAGGGGAGCACCCACCCGTGCACATTTAAATCAAGGGAGTGTATTTTTAAAGAAGTATTAAATTGTAAAACTCATTATGACTAGACATTGCAGAAGATGAAAGATAAATAGATTTGAGGGTAGAAAACCCAACCCAAACCGAATTAGTGGAATAAAGGTCCCCTGAAGGCTACCAATGGCCAGCTGGGCAATACAGCCAGAGAACAGTAGGTTTTCCTTGTCCCACATCATTCTTTTTTTTTTCCCCCCCAGCCATTTGTTACTGGTCACTGGAAGAGCCAGGATACTGGGCTAACTGGGCATGTAGCTAAGCTGATCCAGCTGTTTTTCTGTTTGGAAGTGCTGGAAAGGCAGCGACGTCAGAGCCCCCAGTCTGGGACATCTCTTTGGGCTCGCTGCCACCAGGTAATGAGGAGCTCCTCCCGTGTGAGCACTGAGCTGCTCCAGCCCTTCAGCAAAGGGGAAAGGATGAGCTTAGAGATGCATTAGCTGCTGGTTTTGCAAGCCAGGAAAGCAGATCAGGTGTGCCCTGTGATTAGTCAGTGCTTCAAAGGCGACCCCTCCTAACAACAGCTCTGCTTTCAGCCGCTTCTCAGCTTGCTCTGTGCGAAATCATCTGCAGAGGAAAAATTGTACTTGTTATTCTTCCATTCTCAGCCCGGGGATGGGGGTGTTGGCTGTGGAGATGTTTTCTGGTGGTTTTCATCTCCTTTCGATACCTTGTTTGTGGTGCTAAAATGCCCTTTATGGAAGGACCGCTAGAGGAGTTTTTATGTCTCGTCTCTATCTTCAAATGAAAACCCATCTGTTTAAATACAGGTTTGGTTTTAAAACCATTTAAATCAGAGTGGTAGTTTCATAGAATCTTGTTATAGACCAAAGCCAGCTTTACTCCTGTAGGTGAAGGGTATGCCTGAAATGGTGCATTAAACTCATCTAACAAAATCAGTTTTCATAATCAGTACAAACATTTTCCTGTTGTTCCAGTCTGGGTTCAAATGCTCTCTGACAGGGTTCACCTCTGCTGTGGAAGTGGTGGTGATACGAAATTGCTCTAGGTAAGGGAAAAAAATACATCTAATATTAAAGATACTGGGACTTATTTGATATTCTGAGCCAGTGGTGCAGATGGATAGAGCAGACACCCTGCGCTAGTCGTGTCTTTTCAGAATGCAGCTCCGTCAAAATGAAAGCTTTAGCAATGCAAAGTGGAAATTCCTGAGCAGAAACATTAATATTACTTTGCATTTTACAAACTGCCTCTTCTGGAAAGTCAGTGGAGTGAAAAAGACTCTTATGGTTGGTGTAACTGATAATTTGTTGAGCGAAGCACAGTCATGGAGGGCTGCTGTACTGTCAAATAAGATGAAATTAATAGTTTGACAAGAATAGCTTGGAGGAGGAGTGATGGCAGCAAGACAGAAAATAGGAAATAAGAACCAAGCTGTTCAGGAAACTGAGAACAAGGGAAAAAACTTTATAAAAGCAGGAGCTGGAGGGCAGAGGCGTGAAAAGGAAGACCTGAGCTTCAGATTTTGCAGAGGTTGCAGTGCAACAGGGTGGCATTCGGGGAGGTTACAGCAGCCAAAGAAGACTTACCTAAGGCATGGACTGGCATTTCTGAATGCTAGGAATGAATCTGTATAAATAAATAAGCTAAAATGTCCCTTGTGGGCTAGAGCTGTGCCCTCTAGTAAGAAAGGCTGAATTCTTGTGGGTTTGCTTGTTAAAATTGCACGGCCCTGTAATTACAGCCTCTTTCTGAAGGGTTTGTGTCATTACACTGGTTAGAGGGGTAGGCATTATCTTCGGCCATTCTTCCCCTTTTAGACTGGAAGAAATGCATAATTGGAGGTTGGAGCCAGGACTTCTTATTCCCCAAAGTCGCCTGCATCCCTGAAATTCATGGTTAGTGAGTCAGTCCTTCTCTTATGCCAGCAGATGGTGCAGACTATTCAGGGACGGAGGCTCCCAGAAGCATTCTGCTCCTTCCTTTGAGGGAAGGCAGCCTTCCCAAGCAAGGAAAACACTGCCAGAAGGATGGCCCTTGGGCTCTGTAACTGCTGCTTTGCAAGAACAGAGCACCATCCTTTCAACCCAGAAGCTGGAGGGGTTTGGAAGCAGAAATTACTGTGGACAGGAGTCGTTTTGTTACAAATTAGGCCTGTATTTTTAAGTGGCAGGATGGCTTGGTTGGGTGGAGGGACCCTAAGATTCTTTGACAGAATCATAAAATGGTTTGGTTTGGAAAGGACCTTGAAGATCATCTTGTTCCAACCTCCCTGCCTTGGGCACGGACATCTTCCACTACCCCAGGTTGCTCCAAGCCTTGTCTAAGCTGTCCTTGGACACTTCCAGGGATGGGGCAGCCACAGCTTCTCTGAGCACTCTGTGCCAGGGCCTCATGGGCTTTTAGGGCATTGCTGCCTTGGAACAAGGCCCCATCTCACAGGGTGTGGTGGGCTCTGCCCATCTCAGACCAAAGGGAAGCTGTAACAGGACGTTATCTTTTGCCAAAATGGGGCAAAAGCAGTGACATTCAGTTACAGGTGTCAACATCTGTCCTCCTTTCCCTGGAAGCTGTCCCAGCCAGCCACAGCATTGTGCTGTGGAGCCAGGAGTATCCCAGTGAAGAATAAATCACAGATAACAGATGCCAGATCAGCACCTTTGACCCTCTGAGCAGATCCCAGCAACTGTCAGGTTTTACCCAAGAGAAAGGTTAAGGGCTGGTACATCCTTGCTTGTCCCTGCACTGCTGCTCACGGGCAAAACACCCTCCTGACCCTGTGCCACTGAGCCTGTGCCCTAATTCAGGGAATTCTGCCATCTCACAAAGCCAGCTCTGACCCACAGAGCATCCATCCCCTCCACACTTGGCAGGGGAGATGCCCAAAACTTGTTGGACTCAGTCCTTGGAGATTCTTTACAGATTTGCCATTTCACCTCACAGCCCCTGTTGTTCCCTGTGACAGGGTGTAGCAAAAAGCAGATCCTTTGCCAGAGCCCCTCCTCTCCTTCCTTCGGTCATGCCCAGATTTTTTGCCTCCCAATCTCTGCAATTACTCCATTTCTGTGCCTTTTTCCTTTCTCTGTTGGGTCCTTCAATGCAACATCTCCAGCAAATATATTCTGCTTTATTCTTTATTATTCTGCCAACGTAAAAATTACTAAAAAACACTTTATAAAATATGCCTTGAAAAAAAATCTAGCATTACCCAGCCTCTAGAGGGAGGCCTGGAAAGAAGGATCCAAAGGGAGGGGTTTCCTACTGCAGAGCCTCCTACATCAGATCCAAGTAGCCAAGGAGTGGGAAAAGGGAATCTTTGAGAAGAGCCCGTGCCTGGAAGTGGCTGTGACTCATTCTAGAGAAGACAACTGGTTTCTAGTCCAGTTGCTCTTGAGGTCGTTGTCTAGGTGGGCACAGATGGTTTTCAGAGGAACACTGAGGGAGACATGTTCCCAGGAACTGCGGAAGGAAGAGCCACATTAATACATCCCTGGCTGTTGTCCAAGCTGCCAGATGCTAATGATGATTCCAGGCTACAGGGGACTCTAATAGGATCTTAATAAACACTCTAATAACAGTCTGGGGACAAGAAAGTCTCCCTTCCATGACTGAGAGCCCTGGAAGGGAAATCCAGGCAGAGCAAGCATTTCAGGTTCAACAGAGGGGAGCCCCAGCCTGGAGAAGCTCGTCAGGGCTGGAATGGGCTGTCCCAGGACTGGTCTCTAGGGATCTGTAAAGGAAAACAGCAAGGAATTGCCTCCTGTGGCCTCAGAGGGGCAGGAGGTCTCTCTCAACTGGTCCAGAGGGTCAGGCAGGAGTCCCAGAACACTCAGGCTCTGCCCCTCTGTTATTTGGGCGTGTGGTGCTCGTTGGCATCTGTGGCTTCACGTGAGTCCCGTGGCTCTCGGATCTGGGGGGCAGCGTCGGGGCTGGGGTTCTGGACACTGCCTACAAAAAGTGGGATCCCTGTTTCATCCTCAAAGATGATGAAGACAAAGGGCCTGTCAAGGCTGAAGGCAGAGCCTGAGCGTGACAGCATGACACTGGTGGCAGCAGATGCTTCCACCCCGTCTTCTTTAAGCTCCAGGGTGGCCTGGTGCTGGACACTGGACACAGAGAGAGGCTTCTCTGAGATCTTCTGGAGATTTGGGCTCTTGAACAGCTCCTGGAGGCCTGCAGAGAAATGAGACCAAGTTGGTGCCACGAGCTCTGAGTTCTCTCAAAGCTGTCTGAAGAAAGCAATTCTCTGATCTGTTGCTCCGTGTGCTGTCCACCACGGAGGACTGGAGAACTGACAGGCAAGAGAAACAAAACCTGGTTCCCCAGTCCCTCTCTGTATGAAGAGCTGAGGATGCCAAAACCAGAACAGTTTTCACGAGCTTTGTCCACCTCTTTTAAAACAGTAGTGTAAGAACTTGAAGTCATCCTTAAAAAGCAGCAGCAAGTCTGAAGGCTCTTTCTAGCTAGGCTGGAAACACTTCTACAGAGATTATTTTTTTTTAAGCAATTCTTTGCAAAACAAAGTGAACTCTTAAATTATTCTCATCTGGAAAGGCAGTTCCCGGTGTTTTATTTCAGCTGCAGGTTTGTGATCTGCATTTTCTCTGCTGGCAACTTCCATGTCCTGGACACTATTAAATGACAAAGTCAGATACCGAGATTGATGCACAGGGGGAAGTTGGTCTTGGCTACAGCAGCAAGAACTCGTAAAGACTGTGAGAAGCTGTGAACACTGCCTTCTCTGTAGTATCATCTTGTTGGAGCAAAACATTTGGTGCCAGGCAAGCAAGGAGTAAGGAGGAGGGGAGGAAGAAGAGATGGGGAAGTTTGGAGCTCTGGAGCAAGCTGTGAGGCACAGCTTTAGCAACAAGGGTGGCAGCTTTTGGTGTCAGCGAACAGATGGATCAGCTCCACTCGTTCTGTGCGAACCCTGCTTAGAGGCCTTACCCATTTGGCTGAGAACCTGGTTGAGTTCCAGCTGGTAGTCCAACTTTATTTTGGGGATCTTCACTGTGGTGGGCACCTCTCTGGGGAAAAGCCTGCAGAGCTGTTTGTAAGGGAAGTTCTCCAGCACGTGGGAGGTGTTCCGGGTGTGCTGGTTTGGTACAATGACCACAAAACTCACGTTACTCTTGAAGGGAAACTTGGCCACCTGGAAATAAAACCAACCAGAAGGGGAATTTAGGGAAAAGGAAGGGAAGTCCGGAAAGTGATGCTTTTAATTTAGTCTTTTTCTAATTGGTCTACAGGGCCACTCTTGCTCTCGGATGAAAACAGCCTGGTGAGAAGGAGGGATCTGATTTCTCCAGAGGAGAATTTGTTGGAATAACAGCTTTAGATTTTAGTTTCAGCCACTGGCTGGTAAAGACTGAGCACACAGCAGAGTGAAAGCCCACATGCACAAATTTGCCCCACTCTGGGTTCTGAAGAACTCCAACAGCACATTGTCCAAGGGGATTCCTTTCCATATTTCCTCATTTATCTTTAACTCTAGGCTTTAAAACTCTATTAATTCCCAGTCAGCGGGAATATCTCTTTGTGGTTTTTCCTAGAGATTAAAAGTGAAGATTCAACATTCTTGCTGGAAGCAAGGACAAAGAATGATTATTAAATTTTTGTGTGCTATGCCTGTTAGAAAAACATTTGTGTTTTTTTGGACACAATGCTTACAGTTAGTAAAATACCACAGCAAGAGGAAATTCCAATCAAAACTTGCAGTGCTCCTGAGAGATCCCTACCTGAATATCCTGGGATTCCAGTGTAAACCAGCTCAGGGGGTACTGGTGGGCTTTCATCATCTCAACTGGGACCACGAACTCATGGTCAAGGTGGAATACATCAGGCCCAGTGAAGCTTGCATTAAACTTATTCCTCCAAAACCCTGTAAAAATAAAAGTTTTGAAAGTGATAGAGTTAAATTTGGGTAGAAAACCAGAAACTGCTGAGCTGACCCTCCTCCTATCTTGAGTTCTCTAACAAGGCCAGCAGTGATCAGGGAAGTGAAAATACAGCAAAGAGAAGTCAGCTCCAAGGCTGTAAGAGCCCTAACAGCAGGAAACTCTTATCATCCAGAGAGAAACTATGGAATAACAAAAAGAACACGGATTAGTTCTCACGCCTCGGTGTGGGAGATTACTGAAGGCTGTGGAGATAAAAGAAACTATGTTTGTGCCTTGAAAAATGGGGAGTATTGCCTCTGTGCTGCAGAGGGGGAAACATTGCCCCAAGACCAAGGTAAAACGTTTGTAGATTTACACTGGAAGTGTTTGGTCTGTGCACAGCCCCCGGGGAACTGAAAAAGGAAGATGTGGCTGACCACTGTGCTGGAGTCAGACAGAAATCCACAGAAGCTGCCTTTGAGCTCTGTGGTGGGTGTGCAGTGAGCTGCTACGACCTGGTTCATCATTTAGGTTAGAAAAGACCTTTAAGATCACTGAGTAGATGAGCAGGGATGTGCCACCGCCTGGGAGCCTGAACCAGGAGGCAAAGACACTGCAGGTCCCACCTGCTGCGTTCTGGCTCTGCTGTCAAGTAACATTTTTAGCACATGTGAAGCGGTTGGGAATCGTTACTGTAAAGAAATCTAAGCAAGAGGAACAGCAGATGCACAAGAACAAGCAGATTGCCTAGCAGGAAGCGGGGAGAGGGGATGCTGTTCAGCTACAGGGCTTGCAGAGAACTGGAGTTCTATTTCCTCTTGAAAAAATGAGGCAGGCCTGTGGGAGCTCACCGTGGAAATAGACGGCGTTGAGCAAGAGCATCACTGTGTTTTCGGGGAGCTGCTGGAGGAAGGAGGGGATTTGCCCATGAGTTGCTTCCTTTACCCAGTTGTTTATGGCTGCGAGGTCGTCCTGACTGACCCCAGAGAGGGTCATGGGCTTTGCTCCATAGAATTTCTCTGAATCCTCCAGGAACTTCTGTTTCACCTCAAACCCTGGCAAAGGGGAAGAATGATGGAAAAGGTTTGCTCAGCACAGCGTGACACTCCCCGAGAGGAGGAAATAGGGGAAAATGGGCCTCTCCAGAGTGCTTCCATCACTCCCTGTGACTGGGAGGTTTATCCTACACCAGTCCAACCCCTCCCCGTGCCACCTCTCACCTTTCTGCAGGTACAGCCGTGACCCAAGGCTGAGGGTGGACTCTGTGAGCCTCCTGCCGAGGGTGCCCAGCATGTGGTGGAGGCAGGGCACTGACTCCAGGTGCATCACCTCCAGCAAATGCTTCTCTGTCTCATCTGCTGCTCCTAAAAATCAAATTCCTGTTAGGTCTCGTGCCCATGGAGTGGAAAACAGGGATGTCACTCTGGCTGCCTCTTGTTAGAAACACGCTGTGCCTCGCAAAAGAGGCTGGAGAAATCCGAGAATTGGAGCCTCAGAGGGCAGCTTCAATTGTAATCATGCCTAATTAAAGCTGCAGGAGCAAGGATAAGTGGAAGGGACTGTATTTCATTTGCATCTTGCACACTGGTTGCTCGTGCCTGTGGGAGAGGATACAGGGGGAGGGCAGGAGAAGGTGGGTTTGCTGCTAAGAATTACCCAGTGCCAGGTGAGACAAGGCCAGGGCGATGCTGAGGGGGGACAGGACCACGTTGGTTCTGTTGGACTCCAGCTGCACCTCTCTCAGGAGATCAATGCTGAATCTCATCAAGCCATCTGCCAGCCTCTGGCTCTTCTTCCAAGTCATCTCACAGCTTTTATCTCCGGCCTCTCCTTCCTCTTCAGAAGAGGCTTTTTCCCCTGGTGATTTCTTTCCATGACAACCCCCAGCCCCAGCTACGGCTTCATCTTCTGAGTTCCACTCATCCCTCGTGTCTGGCAGGGTGGTGGTGAATGGTGACATGGCTCCATCATCCTCCTGGAAGCTGTCGTAAGAAAATTCCACCAGCTTTCCCTTTGACAGGGTTGGGGTGGCTCCCAGCAAATCTGACTGTTCCATTCCAGCTCTTTTCACATCCTGGGGAGAAACAAGGATAGCACTGGGAAAGCAGCAGCAGAATGACACCCTCATGGGCTTTTACTGCACATCTAAATGGGCTGAGGAGACTGGAGAGAGCTGGACTCCTCTACTCTGGTGGTGGTTTTGCTTCAGTTTGCCTTTAACCTTGAGGATAATGACTTGAGGGAATGGCTTAGGGAAGTGGAGCTCTTGTACCCTGTGAAAATGGACCCAGTGAGGGTCTGGCAGTGGTTCCTCCTCAGGAAAGCTCTCAGGAAAGCTTGAGGGCAAGACCACCACCAGCTCAGCACATGTCCTGTGCCTTCAGCATTTACAGATCCATTGTCCTCAGCCTTGATTTGACCTCCTCCCCTCACACATTTTAGCAGTGCCCACCTGCCTCACACTGCCCAGCCCCTTCTGCTGCTGTCACAGCCCTGATCCAGTCTGGCTCAATTCCTCCTCCAGGCATCTGTGTTTTCTTGACCTGTCTGTTCTATTTCATCCTTCTTCTTTCTAAATTTCCTCATTTTCCACTTTTCTAAGCTTTAGCCTTTAGCACTGCCTCTACTGTCCTCTCTTTTGCGTGGTCTGAAACATCCCAGGCTCAGTCCCTTGGATCAGCTACGGATCTTTCTCCCTTGTCATCCTCACAGCTGGTGGTTTTCCTCACCTTTCCTTATCAATCAGAAGTTAAACCATCCACCTGCCAGCCCCTGTACACACACCAGTACTGGTGTTAACTCCATACTCTGCCCAGTTATTTAGGGTGGAGCTTCCAGCTCGAAGGAGCACAGCATTGGCAGCAGCTGGGAGTAAAGCCTGCAGTAAGATGGACCTTCTCGTGGCACTGGCACTGCCTGGGCTCATCCTTTCTCAGGAAAAACTGCAAAGCCCCCAGCATAACTTCAGCCCCGGTGGGTGGAACTGGTCAGTGCTCACCTTCAGCTTCCCATCTTTGTCCAGGAAGAGACGCTGCTGGTCAATGGCGTGTGCCAGCTGTAGGGGAAAAAAAAATCAATAAAACGACAGTCAGGTCCCTCTGGATTTCCAGAGTCTGTCTTCCCTGCTCCCACTGCAATCCTGGCTGTAGCAGTCCCCACAAGGCAACAGCATGGGCAGGATTTCGGGATGCAGAGCCAGGGGTCCGACATGGGGAGGTGGAAGTGAGGAGGAGCTGGGAGACACTGCAAACACTGGATTTGTTTAGAAAGGGGTCAGGCCAGTCTGGCACAAAATAATGGATCCTTTTGAGAGTGAGCAGTGGGGTTTTGCAATCTCAGTTCTGACAGGGATCCAGATTTACAAGTGGTGGTGGGGGGGGGAGGAAAAACCTGCTTTTCAAAAACCTCCTGTTAACTCGTGAAGGTCACGGTCACTAAATGCAGCTGAGGTCAAGTTCCAAAAGAAAAGTTTCTACAGAAATATGAATAATAAGAATGTCCACAACTACTTCAGCTGGGTAAAAGATTAGAAACCTTGCTGGTGAGCCCCCCAGCAGTGTCCTCTACCCATCTGACTTCCAGGGCTTCTCCGGGCGGTATTTACCCCATGGTCTGGCTCAGGGAGCCACCACACTTCACTTGCTCTTTGCTGGAGTAGCAACTTACCCGTGGGAGGCTGTGCAGAGCAGCCAGGCAGAGCAGCCCCCAGAGGAACCCCATATTCCTGGAACAGAAGGACCAGCCGAAAGAGGAGTTATTTCCAGCTGCGAGCTCAGCCTATTCAGCTCTGTAGGGAGAAAATTATCAACCTGGCCAAACAGGTTGGCACAGGAGCCCATGGAAAGCAATAGGGAGATGAACAATGCTGCAAAGAAACAGCACCGGGCTCCTGGGTCCGGTGCCAAGGCAGGGAAATCAGAGACGAGCAGGGACCCGCAGCGCAGCTGCAGCCGCAGCCAGGCTCCGCTTGGATCCTGCCTGTCTGACCCTGCTGCCCTGCTTTCTCTGCGTTGCAAATGCTGTTTCCCTAATCAGTGCTGCACACACTGTGCCTCTGGAAGGAGACGAGAGCCTTTCTGCTCCTTCCCCATGGAAACCACCGAGATACAGGCGCAGCATCCTCAGCTGTGCCCCAGGGCCCTTGGGAGAAGGGCTACTGACCTGCGGGTGCTCAGCAAGCGCTGTCTGGGAGGGAATTTGCATGTAGGAAGTGCAATACCAGAGCAGCTTCCCAGCAATATGTCCTGCAAGGGGGAGTCCTCCCCTTCCCAGCACTCATCTTCCCCCGTTGCTGGCAAACCCTGCCTCTCCCCCCTGCGTGCTCCAGTTCCAGTGTGGGACAGTGGGGCTTCCAGGGTCATGGACAAAACCCCACCCATTCCCCGGCCAGGGTTTCACCCAGCCACTTTTCCCTTTCAGACAGAAATAAAATATCTTCTCCTTCTCATAAAACCTCCATGCCAAAGCCCAGCCTCCCGCATGGCTTCCACGCTTAATTCCTGGGGCTGCTTTCCGCTCTCCAAGCAGTCCTTGCTTTGCCCACAACTGCTGGGCTGAGATCCCACTGGCAGAAGCGTAACTTGAGGCCATTTCATTCCCCCCCTCCCCTCCCCTCACCCCAAATCCTGAAACCACCTATAACCCTAAATACCCCTTTCCTCCCTGGTGGTGCCCATCCTTTAACCCTCTGCCAAATTCACCCCCTCTCTCCCCGAGGGGCAGCGGAGGAGCCCTCATTTATATCAAATCCTTTGCTTTGCCCCTTACCTGAGGTTGTTCGTGTCCACGTTGGAGCTGGCACCTGCTTTAGCCTGTCCAGCAGCTCTGCATGGGGTACACACAGCTCCTGTCCGGCCCCCTCTCCCGGCAGTGACCTTCGGCACCACCCCCTGTTTGTGAATTTGGCAGGCAAATATTGACCTACAGCATCCGGTTAAACATTTGTTTGGGGGAGAAGAGTGAATTCGTGCTGCATTTGGAGACGGGGACGCACTTTTGGGCTGCTGTGCCCTCAAGACAGCATTAACACCGAGTTTACCAGATCCAAAACTCCCACCAGCAGAAGGAACCTGCAAGCGGCTCCACTTCGCACACACTCCCCATGCTGGGAATATTCTCTTTTATTCATAACCTTCAGCGAAAACGCAGGGCTCAGTGTTTATCGCCACAGGGCTCTTTGGTTTGGGACTTTTCTTTGCTGAACCCCTCAGCTCATCCCTCCCTGCATCCCAGCAGCCGGTGCGAGGCACTGGTTTAACAGAGGGCAGGTGCCCAGGGCCCCGTGGCTGCACACAGCAGGCTCTGACGGCCAGGCTGGGCTGAGCCAAGAGCAGCTGGTCCCTCCCCTGGGGCACTGCACGCCCCAGAGCTCTCCCAGGGCAGCTGGTCCCAGTGTCCAGGGCACGCACACACCGCTGGGACATGGAGGAAAAGTCCTGGGGACGGGCAGCACTCCAGCAGTCCTGCCCTGTGTGGATTTGTGCCATGAGCAGACGTGCTGGTGATCCTTCCTGCCTCTGTCCACGTCCTCAGGGGGAGAGGAGTCAGTGAGGACCAGCAGGGAGCACTAACAGGACCTTGCAGTCATCCATTCCTTGCAGGAACTCTTGGTTCCCAAGCTCAGGCAGTGGGTGACAGGTCTGAGGTCTGCAGCCACGTTTGGGACGTGCTGCTACAACAGAGGGAGCTAATTCCCCTCGGAAAGCAAATCCTGTGCAGCAGAGTCCCATCCTACATCCAGGGCTCCCCCAGAACACAAGAGGAGCCTGAAGGAGGAGCTGTCACTTTGGCTGGGCAGACCAGCGCACCCCCAGCCCCTCCAGCACAGAGCTCCCACACACACACCCGGCTCTGCAGCTCTCTCAAAGAGTTTATTAGAAGTAAATATTTACATCTATTGCAAACGGTTAATAGGCAACACGGGACTGAGAGCTCCCCTTGGGTAGGGAAGGACAGCACTGGCCAACCACTCACCTCCCCAGCTGCAGGGGGCGGCTGGATGGAAGCCCTCTCCCCTCCCAGCACAACCCACAGCAGGCTCCTCCTCCGCCCGAGGTAAGAGCTTCCTGCTCCTGATACTGGTTCTGGCTAGGCTGAAGGATGAGTGGGAAAAGGGCTGCAATAGAAGTGAGGAAACTGCTCCTACTGGTGGGGCAAAGAGCACCCTCTGCCTTTGGGGTGGGAACAGACGCTGCTGTCCCAAAGGGAAGGTCAAAGAGAGACCGTGATGGATTCGTGCCTCCTGCCTCTCACCCTACAAGGGCAGGAGGGGACAAAACTGAGCACCTTTTTGCTGTCCTGTCTTCCCCAGGAGCCTGACCAGCACGGAGGAGAGGATTAGAAGGATTTATTGAGGATCACTGCCAGTGCATAGCACGCATGGCATTCCTCACCCCTTACCTCATCGTGGGATGCTGGGGCAGGAACCAACAACAGCCCTACCCCGCTGCTCCAGAAGCCAAAATCCTCATGGAAGCATCTAGTTCTGGCCTCCCTAGAGAGTCACATTCCCACCCCAATCTGCCCCTCTGCAGCAGCCCACTCCTTCAGGAACTGGCGGAGCAGATGGGCTTTGTGCCTTGGCTGGCTTCCATTCCAGTCCTTGCCCTGGAGCCAGCACGGCAGCAGAAGGGCTCTGGTGAACCTCTCCTCCTCCCATGCAGGCTCTAACTCAGCTGGCAGAGTTAAAGTTCACAGAGTACCTCCCCTGGGCTTTGAGCACCGACCACGGGAGGAGGAGATGCAGCTCCAAAGGCAGCGGTGCCCAGGCCCAGCTTCTGCCATCCCAGTGAGGCTGATCAGTGGTTCAGGAGAGGGAGGGAAGGGGAAATGCAGGCAGCAGTAACTAAACTGCTGTGTTTTGTCAAGGGGCACCTCCTACCCCTGAACTGAAGTGGGGAGGGTACCTGTGGTCCCTGTTTCTGTAGAGGGCAGCTCACAGTCCCCTGGGGATCAGGCACACGTGGTAAGGAAAGCTCCAGGCCTCTCTGCAGGGGTGACAGTGACCTACAACGCCCAATATCTCTCCCAGCAGCAGCGGAGGTTTCTCAGTTATGGCTTCTTTTCTTTTTCGAGATACAGAAAGAGGTTAGAGACGTAACGAGTACACCTCCCCCTGCATCCTCTGCTCAGAAACATCTGACTCTGCCTCCTCCAAAAGCCACACTGCTGGCTTCCAGCTCCAGCACAGCACTGTGGGACAGCCACAGGCTGCCAGGCCGGGGGTCACTACGCCAGGAGCCGGATGATGCCGTTGTCCGAGCCCAGCAGGAGATGGCACTTTGTGGGCAGCACTGCCAGGCTGGTCAGTGTACCCCGAAAGTTCTCTGAGCTCAGCTTGGTCGTGCTGCTGGGCAGGGCTGAGGACTCCAGCATGGAGTAGACCCCGATCTTGTTGGCCACCGTGCCGGCGACCACCTCGTTACCGTAGAGGTCGAACGCATGGATGGGCTCGGAGGCAGATTTGTAGTGGTGCAAAGGTTTCTGCTCCAGCTCCTTCCAGACAGTCAGGGAATGATCCGAAGAGGAGCTGATCAGCACGTTGCCCTCTGCAGCCTGCAGGAGAGGAAAGGCCAGTGAAAACTCACGATCTGGTGCCGCACGTGAGAGCAGCAGGCGGCTGCCAGCGATCCAATGGTCACAGTGCAATCCCTTAGCACAGTCCAAGCCATTTCCGAGCAGCTGGTGGTACTGAGCATGTTAGCAAGGCCTTGGGTGGACACTGCAAGCTAAAGGATGCTCTGGTAGCTGGCAATCTCCTCCAAGAGATGGGCTGTGCCTCCTTTCAACAACACCCTGATACCCAACACAACTCATTCATCATCTGTTACTACTGCAGTGGGTAAAGGGATTATCACACAGTCTCCCTCTCCACTCAATCACCTGCCAAACTATTTTGCTTCTCAGGAGAAGGAATTGAGAGGCTCTCTCACAGTTGAAAATACTGCTGAGGGTAGAAACCTGGAGCTGCTTATTAGCAGAGCTAGTGAGAGGGTAAACAACCCACACTGCTGAACTTTGTTTAACCTGTGTTTGGGTCGAGGACACTGGAGACCCAGCACTGCTCCCTGGGGTGGGTAAATATGGACAAGAGTTACTCATTAGAGCAACACTCTCCCAGGGAAGCCGAGAGCCCCGTGGAGAAAGCAACACATTTGCTCCTTCACGGGAGCCGTGGCTCCTCCCTGCCCCTGCTGCAGACCTGCCTGGCACGGATTGAAACCCAGGAGGGCTGAACTCTGGCAGCAGCACTAACCATGGAGCAGGAGAGCTTGGGCAGCCTCTTAAGGACACAGCAAGGCATGAAGCAAAGATGGAGCACACAAGCCCTGTGGGAAGGACACTCCACGCAGACTGAGAGCATCGATGAGGCCCCACCCTGATCCCAGCTGAGCCTCTCACCTTGATCTGCAGGATGTCTCCCTCATGGGCAGGCCAGCCCCGCATGATGAGCCCCGTCCTGGTGTCCAGCAGCACGATGAAGCCGGAGGAGAAGCCGGCCACGACGCTGCGGCCGCTCGGACTCACGGCCAGGCAGCGGATGAGCCCCGCGCTCGCCCCGCTGGCCAGGCGGAACTCGTGCTGCAAGAGAGACAGTCCAGCTGGGGGGTGGACATCAGGGAATCTGGCATTTAAGGGACAAGCTGGTTTCCATGGAGCCATCACAGCTGGCTTTGGGATTTGGGCTTTGGGCCAGCTGTGACCCCGTCATTAAGCACAGGGCTGGAGGAAGGTGACTCACAGAGCACCACTGCCCTACCTGTAGCCCCGGCTTCCTGTGGTCGATGAACCTCAGCACGGAGTCTGCGCTGGCCACAGAGATGCTGTGATAGGGAGGTGGCATGGTGGTCACAGCTGTGATGGGGACTTTGCTGTCTAACTCATCAAAAGTCCGCAGAAGTTTGCCTGTGAAAAGACAGAGATATTATGGCAGGATAGGGCACATAGCAAACCCCCAGTTCTGTGCTGGTTTTTAACAGGAGCCATCCCAACTCCTGTAAGGGCTGGACCACTTCACTCCAGCCCCTCACCCTTTCCCTTCTTACCCGTGAACTGGTCCCAGATGTGCACGGTGCCGTCGCAGCTCACCACGTGCTGCGGTGCCTCCAGCTGGCTCACGTAGAACACAGACTTCTTGTGCTCAGCGTAGGTGAAGCGCGCTGGCACCTCGCTGGTGCCATCCCCGTAGTTGTACAGGGGCCAAAGCCTCACAGTCTTGTCCTTGCTGCCACTCAGGAAGAAATCCTCGCTGCTCAGCGGCGCCACGCACTTGATGGCCCCGGAATGCCCTGAGAAACTCTGCAGCTTGATCTGGTGGAAGTGGAAGCGAGGGTCGTGCTGGCTCACCCCGATCTCGTACTGCCAGTAGGCCAGCCAGTTCCCACACAGCATGTGGGTGCTGCGGGGGAGGTCGTGCTTCAGGGCATTCTCCTCGCTGGACGAGCTGGGAACGAATCCATCAGTGCCAGCACTGAGGCGGAGCAAGCCGAGACCCTCCCGCTGCGTGTCCACGGGGACCTGGATGCGGTTCCCCACCAGCACGCTCCCAAAAGTGCCAGAGTGAGTGTCCTCCTGGGGGCTGGAGAAGGGCTCGGCCCCTCGAGTGTCTTGGTCTGAGCCCACCACGCTCGGTGTTTGTTCCAGGCCAGCGACCTGCAGGTTCTTGGGGTTCACGTTCTCCAGGTGGAGGCTGGCCAGCTTCTCAACCAGCGAGTGGTTGGGCACAACCGTCCGGATAACGTCACCTGAGGAGACACAGAACGTGGCTGCAACGGAAGCAATGTCCCCATCATCATCATCATCACCCCCACCATCAACCCCTGAACAGGGTCAGCACAAGGCTGTGGACACAGCATCCCACATCTGCTCCCAGCTGAAGCAACCTGAAGCCCAGTGGGCTCCCAACCCAGGAATCAGCCCAAGCCGTGCTGTAGAAGCCGTGGGTTTGCCCCAGCAGCCCTGTGAGCTGTGATTTCTCTGGAGTTTACGCCCAGCATGCATGCCCCTCACAGATCCCTGGAGCTGGTGGCCAAGGCGTACCGAGCAAGCAGGAGAAGGGGATGTAGGTGATGTAGGCCATCTCGGGGTTGAACACCTTCTGTAACTCCACCAGCACGGACGGATCCAGGGCCAGCAGCTTCCCATCCGAAAGGGGCACCTCCATCACTGGCACCTCAGAGCTGCTCAGCGACTCCGCTGTCAACCCCTGGACAAGAGAAACAAGATCAGATAAACCCCAAGACGAGATGCTCTCGCCACACAGTTAATTACACAAACACAGCCAGGTACACCCACCACATTCCCACATCTGGGGGAGCGCAGGACCTCTCCCACACCACTGACCTGGTCCTGCAGCTCCTGCAGGAGTGAGAATGCCCCGAAGAAGTTTCTCACTGTGTCACTCAAGTGCTGCTGCACCATCTCCTGCCCAATCCGCAGGCAGATCAAGGCAATGAGGCTGATGGTCTTCACACACAGGACAACGCGGGCCTGGGCTCCGCTGGGGAAGCTGAAGAGGACATCCATCACCAGCCTGCCCTCCACATACCCCTTTTTCCCATCCTCTGCTGCGTGCTTCCTGCCTTGTCTGTGTTATTGGGATGCTTTAGCAGTGTACCAGTGCAAGGAGATGCACATCAGGGCAGAAACACCCCCCAAGCCCCGGGAGCATCAAGGCCGCCACAGAACCATCCCCAAATCCCTGATTTTGTGCTGATCCTGCAGCGCTTACCCGACAGCTGGCGAAGTGAGGAAGCCCAGCACTGGGAGCAGCACCTCCTGGCTGATCTTGGGGAGGATGTCCATCAGCGTGGTGTCAGAGAGACACACCACGATCTTCTGGGTCAGCGTCACAGCGGCCAGGAGCCCGGCCTCCTTCCGACTGTTCAGCCGGACGCCGCCGGAGCCGCCGCCGGGTGCAACCTGTGACAGGGACTCCTTCAGGGCCAGGGCCACCAGCTCCCCAGCAGGACACAGCTCAGGGTCACCTGAGCTCAGCCTCAAACCCAGCACAGCACTGCTGGTGCTGGAAGAGAAACTTGAGCACCAAATCTCAACAGCAAAACGCGTCGGGCACTCAAGGCATGAGCACAAAAACTGACAGGCACCTGTCAGCACAAGAGATGAGCCTGGAGAAAATGGGGAATGACACCCCCAAGCTCACAGGTTTCCTCTGCAGAGCATCTCCCTGCACAACATTCCCACAGGTGGGAAGCTCAGTAGCAAGACCAACAACCCCACACTGGCCCAAACCATCCTGGACACCCCAGAGCATCATTTGCCAGCACAGAACGAGGGGAAATTCTTACACACACACAATTTAAAAGCAAGAATCAGTGTCTTCATCCCACAGCCTGCAGAGGAACAGTCCTTGCATGAAATATCCAAGCACAAATTACGGGCAAACCCGCTGCTGACTTCCAGAAATCCAGCTGCTAATAATTTCATGAGGCAGAACTGCACATCCTTTTTCTGCTGACAATGTACTGCTGCTGTTACGGCAGTGCCAAAGAGTTAATAACATCAGCAGCAACACTAAAATATTTCTTTCTAGATTGTCCTATTTCCTAACTCCTAGACAAATCAAACACCCAAGGAAAGAGAGCCAGTAACAAAAGCCACAGACAATTCCCAGTTTCCTGCTCTGTTTCTTGTACACCTGCCATCTTCCAGCTCATCACAGAGGCTCTTCCTGTCACAAAATAGCCACCCTGCCAAATCCTGCAAGAAGGATTGACTTTATCCTATTTGTGACCCACAAGTTCCATCGCTCCAATATCAGGTTGCCAAATGCTGTTTCACAGGGGTATTAATCCCCTCCGTGCCCCCAAGCAATGAGCTTAGCAAAGCAGAGCAGAACAGCTGGAGCCATGATTGCAACTGGGTGGAGAATGATTTTGCTGAAAAATGGGATTTTTTCCCCTGAAAAATCTCCCCTTCAACACTGGAAAAACTGACAATGCCTTTTTGTTTTCTTTAAATGAACAGCTGTGGCCTCTTTCCCTCTATGTTTAAATTATCAGAAAGCTACTGAAGTTTTCCATTTAAACGAGAATCCATAACCAAAGTGTTTACAACCACTAAAGAGGGAGCAATATGAAAAATAAGCCTGTTTAAAACATTCAAAACCCTTTCCTTTTTAATGAAAAATTAAGTTTTTCAACCAGCTGCATTATCCATTTCCTCCTTGCTGTTCAGCTACAAATTTCAAGCTGAAGAGTTGGTGAGCCTTGCCAGTGCTTTTTAGACAGTTGAAAACCCGTTGGTCTCCCCCCAGCTCACTCCTATCTCCCCACACAGACCTCTGTGAACCCTCACTCCAGCAATCCCACAGCAGCCCAAGCTGCTCCTCCTGCCTCTTATCACAATCCCACCCTTGTGCCAGCTCTGTTGGGGCACACTCGCCCAGAAAAGTGGAAGAAAAGCGTTTTCTCTGGTTTCACAAGGTCTGACGGGGAAAGAGGGGCATGAACACAGCCGTGTGCTTTGCTGGGAGCAGTCTGGAGCTTGTGGCAGGGGGCGAAAGTGCCTCTCCTGCCCTTCTCAGCCAACACAGCCAGAGCTGCTCAGCCCACACTGGCCCAGACAGAGCCCAGCCAAGCTCAGGTTTTATGCAGGAGGCTCCTGGTGAGGCTGGACTATTTTTTTTACATCTTCCCTTCGTGCCTGGACACAGCTCTTGCCCCAACAGAGAGGAGAAAAAGGCAACACTGACCAGGTATCCGATGTAGGGCAGGTACTGGTAGGTGAGGACAGGCTCTCCATACAAATACGCCACGTGCACGAGGCAGGCCAGCACAGGCTTGGACACCTGATCTCCCAGCACGGGCCGCTTTTGGTAGATGTTTCCTGTGCTCAGGGGACTGTTCTCGTCGCTGCTCGGTACAAACTGCTGCCTGGTCGGGCCTGCCCAGAGAACACATCACGCGCTGAAGCAGCAGCCACACCCAAGCCACCAGCAGACAGATTTGGGGCACAGCCCACCCTGGGACCCAGGGAAGAGGCATTACCGACGTAGCAGGACGTGAGCAGCCGCAGCAGGTTCCTGGCGATGAAGCGGGACGTGACGGTCGGGCCCAGCTTGGCCGAGAGCCACCTCACCATCTTACAGGCTGTGTCTGCAAAACAACAGCAGTCACAAGGACAGCGCCCAGCGTGGCACAGATTAGCTATCAGCCCCTGCTGCCCCAGCCCTGACTCTCAGATCCACGTGGAGACCTGGTCTCTTACCCTGGTTTCACCACTGTCCCCAAGCTGGGACCACAGACACCCCCAGATCTGGGCTTGCTTCTCCCCGGGCTCTGCCCAGCAGAGCTGGATGGATGCTGGCAGGGTCTTACCCAGCAGTATGGTCTGCTCTTTGTCATCAGAGTGGTCTGGCAGCTCCTCTCCCTCCCCGTCCTCTGGCTCGCTGCTGTCATCAGCCAGGGTGACATCCACGGAGGCCCCAGCAGCATCCACGACCACCGTCAGCTCCGCATCGACCGCCGCGTCCTCGTGCTCCTCCTCCTCGTGCTCCTCTTCCTCCTCCTCTGACTCCTCGCTCTGCTTCAGGTCCTGGCTGCTGTCCATTGACTTCAAGCTGCTCTTGTCCTTCTGGGAGTCCCCATCAGCAGGTCTGTCCTCGCCCAGGGACACCTCGCTGGCGCTGCTCTTGTCACTCAGCCGCCCGAGGCTGAGCGATTCCTGCTCCTGGGGCTGCAGGGATTCCCCGACGTAGAGGCCACTCTGGAAGTCCTCACCCTCGGGCAGGTAGGCCTGGTCGTGGAAGCTGACCCCAGAGGTGTAGTCCAAGAGGTCGAGCGCAGCAGAGCTGTGCTCCACGTCCATCTTGATCTCCTCCCCAAACACACACGACACGGGGCTCTCCCCTCCGCTCTCATCGTCCTCAGCGGTGCCAAGGAAGGATTTGCTCTCCTCCTGCGAGCTCTCGACGCCCACCAGGATCTGCAGGATGTGGGGCAGCAGGTTCAGGAGGAAGGACTGCAGCCCCAGGCGCACGATCAGCTGGGCCACAAAGCAGTCTGTGTACAGGTAGAACCTGCCGTGGCGGGAGCAGGGCGTCTCGTAGGCTCCGATCAGGGGCTTGAGCAGGTATTTATTGGCATTCTTGGGCCCGAGGGACTTAGCTATGGGTTCAAAGAGGTACCACGCTGCGTAGACAGCAGTGTTTTCCTCGGACATCAGAGATAATATGAAAGGCAGCAGAATCTCCAAGCCCTCAGGAGTGATTTCAGAAAGTATCCCCTCCAGCTGCTGCCAGAGCTGGAAAACAAGCTCCCGGCCTTGCCCTTCATCCTCGATCTTCTTTGCCTGATAGGTGAAAATGAACTTGTGCAGAGCTGGGAAGTACGTGGGGAAGGGGACGATGGAGCTGAAGGGGCTGAGGAGCTGCGTGGGACAGGGTGGGGGGAGGCCCTGGGAGATGGGTTTGTACTCAAACAACTGCACTGTGCCCTTGCCCAGCCTGCTCTTCAGAAGCTTCTCCACGGGCACACTGAGCTGCAGCAGGACGTGCAGCACGTGCTGGAGCGGGGCCGGGATCTCCTTGGGGTGGTACCGGCAGAGGCTCCTCACCATCAGGAACCGCTCCAGCAGGGATGCGTCGGGCTTGGAAGGACGAAGCCTCGGTGCAAATATAATCTCAGCTACCAGAATGCCCAGAGCTTGCATGTCCCTCTGGAAGAGGTCTGAGAGACCCAAGGGTGGCTCTTCCCACGGCTGCTCCATCAGCTGCATCTCGCTGCTTAAGCCTTTGACCAAGAAATTGTCCAATTTCTCCAGTTCCTCCAGGGCCTGGAGCGGATTGAAGCCTTCAGGAAGCGTGATCTTCACATCAAGCTGATCCACAGCGCCTGCCTTGCTCCGACGGAGTGGTCGGACCCCCGAGGCTTTGCCGTCGGTGGCGTAAGCAGGGAGGGTGGAAGGCTGTGCTGGAGGCACAGTGGCACAGGGCTGGTCAGCAGCTCTACCAGGAGCAGAAATGGAATCCAGGGCTTCTGTGCCTTGCTCCAAATCATCCTCACCAGCGATGGGTTTCTCCCCAGACCAGGTGGTTTCACTGGGAGTAGCCTCCAGGACCAGCCCGTTGACCGCATCCGTCACCTGGCCTGGGACGTCCTCCAAAACCACAGTCTCCCGGATGTTCTGGAGCAGAGGCCGGGCAATGGCCGGAGCCTCAGCAGGAGTGTAGGCAGGTCCCACCATGCGCCTGGGATGGGGCTGGTCAAAGAGCTGCACCACCCCGTAGGTCGTCAGGTGAGTGTGGTTGTCAACCAAGTGGAGGCAGACGTTCTTCTCCTTCACCGCATCCTTCCCCAGCAGCTTGTAGCCAAACGTGAGGTCGATCCAGTGGTGCAGGTCCTGGGAGACCTCCCGGCTCTCCAGCAGCATGCGGTGAACCTCGATGAACTCCTCGTAGGAGCTGCACCACGACGGCACGTCCAGGTCGGGCATGTCCGGGTGGATGGATCGGAAGATGGAGGGGTCTGTGTAGAACTCCGGGATGCACTCGTCCGGCGTCCAGCTCTGCATGCGCTCCATGCTGGCCGGATACTCGTTGGGCTCCCACTGGGACCTCACGTGGCAGCACAGCACCGCCTTGGGCGTCCTGCGGGCCGTGTACACGTAGTAGGTGATATCCGAAAGCACGTCGGAGATGTGATGGGGCACGTGGAGCTGCTCCCCGCTCGACCCCCCTGCGACAAACGCCTGCTTGGTCATCTCGTAGGTGAAGTCCAGCTGCTTGTCCCCCTTGTTGAGGCGGAACTTGGATTTCCTCAGGTCCCTGAACTTGCCGTTTTTGGTAGTGAAGTCCACCACCCACGGAAGAACCGGGTGGTAATTGGGGTCTCCCATTCTCCTCCCAGCCAAGCTGTTCAGACGCATAAGGTAGTCGAAGTTGCTGACCTGCCCGTGCACCCACTGCAACACCAGGTCTCGGAGGTCCTTCTGGCAGGCATTGCATGTCACCTCCTGCCTTTGCACGCAGCTTTGCTCGCTCGCTCGCTCCACACCACCCTCCAGGCTCTCTTCCTCCTCCCCCGGTCCCTCGTACCCTCTGAAGTTCACACGCAGCCGGCTGCACAGCTTCTCATCCACAGCCACGTCCCGAAGGGAGAAATCTCCACAAGCCAGACCTGCCTGGTGACAAGCCCGCATGGCCTGCAGCACGTGGAAGAGGAGGAAGAGGATTTTGGCGTGGCTGTTGGTCAGCTTGGCCGGGCTGAAGGTCACGACGTCGTGCAGGCAGTACTGCACGTAGGGGTAGACGACGTACAGCATGTCGGCCGACTCCAGCAGCGCCTCAGCCTGCAGCACGTTGGGGCACAAGGGCACCCCTTTGGCCGCGCTTTCCTTGGCAGGGGATGTGCCAGGCACGTTCCTGCCCACCTGGAGGACGGGGCAGCCGTAGGCTCTGTGCAGGGCAGCCCGCAGCGCGTCCAGCGCCGGCACNCCGTGAGCCCGGCCCCACAGGTTGTGGTAGTTCTGGGTGGCCACGCTCTGCATGAAGCCGTGCAGGGTGTCCACGCTGCTGCCACAGCGCTGGTCAGCAGGCTGTGCCCGCAGCGGGTACCGCAGCCGGGCCTTCCGCAGCCCGTGGATCTCCACCCGCGTCCAGCCCGCCGGGAGCTTCTGCACCGAGTGCTGCAGGAACGTCCTGACCTCCACCTCGCTCAGCCCCTCGGGCCGTGGGCAGGCCGCCGGCAGCACCCGGCGCTCCTTGAGGCTCTGCAGCCATTTCGCCGGCACGAAGGCGGTGACGTGGGTCCTCTCCGGGGCCAGCTGCCGGCGGTCGATGTTCAGGTCCTTCTCCACGCTCTGCAGGAAGCCTTCCATGCTGGATTCTGCTGGGAGAAAGGTGGTCCAGATAGGCTGTGAGAGAGCGGAGCGGCACAGAAACACCCTGCCCTCCCCAGCGAGTAGCGAGTCTCACTTCCCCATCGGCACCCAGGCAAAAAAAAAGCTGGTTTGAAGAGCTCGGTCGCTGTGTGGGGGTTGAGAAGGGCCCAGCCCTGGCTGTGGGGGAGCTCTGCAAGCCAGGCAAGGGGACGTGGTGGGGCTTCCACAGCCCAAGGCTCAGGGACGGGGACACGATGGGGACTTGCACATCCAAGTACTGGGGGAAGGGACACGAGGGGACCTCTGCAGGCCTAGGGTTGGTGGGGGGACACACAATGGCACATCCACAGCCAGGGAGTGGGACGTGATGGCACATCTTCAGCCCCAGGCTTGAAGGACACAATGGGACATTCACAGCCCTACGAACGGGAAAGGAACATGACGGGGCGCGCCGGGGGACATCTGCAGCGCCAGGGCTGGCGGTGGGGACACAATGGCACCTCTGCAGCTGGAGGGGGTACACGCTGGGATCTCTGCAGCACAACCCCCGTGCTGAGGACACAAGGGGACCTCTGCAGTCCCAGGGAGAGGGGCCACGGGGGAGACACCGAGGATGCTCCCAGCAAGGAGCACG
>WEIT01029199.1:0-22014 GCA_013389985.1 Dryoscopus gambensis
TCAAAAATACTTTCTTCCAGCACCCATAAAAATTCCAAGGAATACAAGGAAGTACTGCCCACATCACTTATGCCAAATATTTGGAGTACCAGCAATAGAAAGAGTCTTTCCTCTCCTGCTTCCTGCTTTTTTAAAGCTTTTGGCTCTGAAATTTTGCTGCTTGCAAATGTTTATTGTTTGATTTTTGGGACTACATTGTGCAAAGCAGTGGAAAGTCAGAGTTTGTCTTACGTTGCATGGAATTCCTAAAAGAGAGGATATACATTTTTTTAAAGAATAAACTAGAAATTCTGTATTTGGTGATCTATAGGCTTCCCCACATTTCCCAGAGGACCTGTATGACTGCCAAGAGCCATGAACAAAATATATTTTGGGAGCATGCTTTACAAACCTGTTTCTTCTTCCCCCCCAGTGTGGTGTTATTGAGTGCATTCCTGACTGCACATCCCGTGACCAGCTGGGCAGGCAGACAGACTTTGGGATGTATGATTATTTTACAAGGCAATATGGAGATGAGTCTACCCTTGCATTCCAGAAGGTAAAATATCAGTGGGCAAGCACAGCAAAATATCAACTGAGAAGCATTCTACCTATAAGAAATAATGACAAATAATTGCATAATGACTACCATAATGCTGTATCTGGTTCCTGATGCTGATAATCCATTTTTAGCTATTAGTGAGTTAGCTAAAGAAGTAATTGCAGCTGTAGATGTATGGAGAATATCATTTAACATTGCTTCAAACTAATGATAAATGGAAAAAAAAAAGAAAAAAACCACCTTTGTTCATCTGTCTCATCTCCTGATGGAGAGTTATTAAATTCTGTAAGTTATTCTAATTTGTTTTTCCTTGTTGTCTGTACAGGCTCGCTATAATTTCATCCGCAGTATGGCTGCCTATAGTCTGCTCCTGTTCCTGCTCCAGATTAAAGACAGGCACAATGGCAACATCATGCTGGACAAAATGGGACACATCATTCATATTGGTCAGTCATACCCACCTCCGAATGTCAGTTATTACCTTTGCTTTCTGCTGTTAAGTATGGCCGATAGTGGACAATAAGCCATTTCCCTTTGATATCCATCTGTATACTGATTTTGCAGTTTGTAAACAAACATGGAAGTTTTTCGTGCTTGTTAAGTGTTGCATATTTGTATTGGCTGCTTCTGTGTAGGTTTAGCTCTGCAAAGTTTTGTCAGGTTCCATGCACACATGTATGGATGACACATGTATATGTACTCGTGCATGGGTACATGTGTGTATGTGTGTAATTATAGAAATGTGTCTTTGGATTCCTTTCATCACTGCGAGGGTATGAATTAAACTTGACAAGTAAATTTATGTAATTGTGTGAGGCTGTAACCTCTGCTTTAGCTTTGCTTTTCTGGAACTGCACAAGTATTTCAGCAGTTTATTTGATACCACCGTTCTTGGTGATGATAGTTTTGTTGGTATTCTTACACTTCACCAAAGATTTTTTCCAGATGGAGTTAAAATGTCTGTATTAATACATGTAATCCACCTCTCTTGCTTCTGTCAGCTTTAACATCACACAATTAACCAACAATGTTTATGAGGCAGTTTATCTTTTGTGCACAGATTTTGGATTCATGTTTGAAAGCTCACCTGGTGGAAACCTGGGCTGGGAGCCTGATATTAAACTGACTGATGAGATGGTGATGATAATGGGAGGGAAAATGGAGGCAACGCCATTCAAATGGTTTATGGAGATGTGTGTCAGAGGCTATCTGGCAGTCAGGTAAGGTATTCTTAGCTGCTCAAAGTGGAAGTTCCAGCATGCCCCAAACCAGATAAGAAGGTAAATAATAACAAATGTTGATTTGTAGGGAGTCTGAGCCTGTTGACTGTCCTGGTATGTCTTGCAAACTTTGAAACAATGTAATAATCCTGCTATTTTACATCTTATCTTTGTGATATTTTTTCTGTTCTTATGTTTTAAAATCTTATATATTCAATTTATAAATGTGATGTTTCACACATTTTCTCACACGATTTAGTGCACTGTTAATACAGTAAGAAACTACTGTCTTGGAGTCAACACCATTTTGGTTCCTTGAGGGGAAACAGTCTGGACAAAGTTTTTGTGGCAAGGCGA
Source organism: Dryoscopus gambensis (assembly GCA_013389985.1). Classification (NCBI taxonomy): domain Eukaryota; kingdom Metazoa; phylum Chordata; class Aves; order Passeriformes; family Malaconotidae; genus Dryoscopus; species Dryoscopus gambensis. The sequence continues at coordinate 2,119 of WEIT01029199.1, forward strand.
ATGTGTCACTCAAGTAGCAGAATAATAGCTTGGGAGATAATAAATGTTCTGAGCAAGAGGACAGGAAGGAGAAGGGAAGATGGTCTGACGTAGCAAAGAATTACACAGTAATTGAGATTAAAAGATAATGTGTTCCTGTGGTGTTGCTGGTTTCAGCCTTTTGTACTGTTTTGGTGCACTGCTTCACCTTTCTGATGCCGAAGAAATGTTGTTTGCTAAAGCATTACTTTGCATAATCCTTCTTGAGACTTCATCTTGCAGCATTCTGGGTGTCTGACAGTCCAGCATAAAGGACTGACATTTAATTAAAGTGACAGATTTCAAGCAATGGTGTAGCTTCACCAGCAAATGTAAGAGGATTATCTGTGTTGATTTAATTACAGAAAAAGGTGTGATCCAGCTCGTTGAACTCCTCAGCTTGCCTGCTTTACCTGCTAAGGCTGCAGGAATTTGAGTGCTCTGATGTTTTTGTCCTCTTTTTCTCCAGGCCTTACATGGATGCTGTGGTCTCACTGGTTACATTGATGTTGGATACAGGGCTGCCCTGTTTCCGAGGGCAGACAATCAAGCTGTTGAAGTAAGTCAGCAATATGTGTGAACTGGAAAATGTTTTTATTAAAATGTTATGTAATTTGTACCAAGTGGTCTCACAAGAGTCAGGTTCTTGCAGCAAGTGAAATCACACCTGGCTGAGCTTGTGCAAAGACACATTTGTACCATGTTCAAAGGAAACCTCACTAATTTTCTCTTATTTTATTGTGACTTTCTGCATATAGACATAGGTTCAGCCCCAACATGACTGAACGGGAGGCTGCAACTTTTATCATCAAGATCATCCAGAATTGTTTCCTCAGCAACAGGTTTGGCATCTATGCATGTCTTTTCCCTATGGCTAAGGGAAGGTCATCAGGCTTTGAGCAAAACTGAAAAGTAGTGTTTTATCAGTCAGATACCAAAAATTCTTGAATTGTTTATATTCAGATAGTGCAGGATAGCAGCTTTGTTTCTGAATGTGCTGCATCTCCTCTGTTTTGTGCTGGGAAGGAAGGCTTAAGTCCAGGATGGTGAAAAAGCAAGGCTGGTTAGTCTAAAGAATAAATGTAATAGTTAAGCATCTTAAGTGCATGTGTTATTATGCTAGATAATACAGACTTTGTGGGATATAATGGAGAGTCTAATACAAACTCTTGTGTAGTTCCATATGGGGTCAGCTTGAGACCAGTACCACTCACTGGCTCAGATACAGCCCCACTAGAATGGACACCCACCAGGTGCTTGCTGGTGCACCTGCTCAGAATATGAGATTAATACTGGGGGGGTTGCAGGCAGTGACACTGCTGTGTGAATGTGCAGACCCAGCTTAGTCCTGGCAAGCTTGAGCTTTTCTAGCTGTGGCATGGTTAATCTGTGACCTGAATAAGCTCTGCCCATGGATAATTGAGTTATCTGTAACAAGCTTTGTTTGCTCAGTAATTCATCAGAGATGCTGCTATTAATGCTGTTATTTCCCCTGCACTTTTATTTTCATTCTTAGCATTTTCCTTAACTTAGATGACTTTTATTTCCACATAATCCTGTCTCAATGTAGCCTTGATGATCTTGATTCATTCATTATGCATTTCCTTCTCCTAAAACAAACTGCAAGTGCCATGTGATGTGCTTGTGGCTTATCCAAACACAGGATCCAAGCTGCTGATGCTGTTGCCACACTGAGAAGTGTGGAAATACTTTTTAAAACTAGTTTAAACAAGAGCAGGATGTTTTGTGCTGTCCATAACAGTAACTGGGCCTTCACAATGCCTTCAAAGAGCAGAGGGCTAGTTTTGATTAGCAGCTGATTTCCTTCACCCATGTTTTATCTCTGTGGGATCCTGATGAATGTTTCCTTACAATGGGTGCAGTGTTTTTTTAAACTTTTACTTACCTCTGGCTTTGCTTTTCTTCTCTAGGAGCAGGACATACGACATGATCCAGTACTACCAGAATGACATCCCCTACTAAATGCTAGAGATCCACTGCTGAAGTGAAACGTGCAACCCCGTGCCCTCACTCCAAACTTGTGACAACCAGGAGATGCTCTGTCACACCTCGCTATCTTCCACCCTCTGTGTATGTGTGTGTACATGTTGGGTACATGTTTCCTGGACATTGCAACAATCAGTTCTGATTCATTCCTTTCTCTATACCAGGTTATATTACTATACCAGTATATATTACTGTTTTTCCCTGGATTTTTGGAGTCGGGTTGCAATCACAATAAAAATTGTATTATGATTATGAATGTGTGAAAGTGGTAAAGTTTGAGGAGTTTGATATTTTTTCATGCAATGCAAGGATTTTATAATATCTTTAAGAAGTAAATTAAACCCTTTCCTGCACAATCCCACAAAATGCCATGGAAGCGAAGGGTATGGATTTCTCTTTGGAAACAGAAATGTTAACTTGTTCCAGTTTTACTGTAGAAAAAGCTTGATAATCATCCAAGGTGGTGATGTCTGTGTAGCTGTGTTCATACTTTGCACTGTACATGATCCCTGCTATGTGGTCAGTATTTCATATGTACATGAAGAATGTATTTTTTTCCTTTTGTGTGTTTTAAAAAGAGACTCTACTGAAGATATATTTAATCTATAAAATGTAATAAAAGACCTTAGACTTCGTGTCTGTTGCAAATGTTTTGCCCTGCGCTGTTTTTAGTTTATATACATCACTCTGCACATTTGTGTACTGTTCATTGTATTATGCCCTTTCTTTCTAATAGAAAAATTTAATTTCTTCAGCTGCTTGTCCATCTCAAATGACATTTTTTATTCATAAAATAAATGTTTAGTGCAAGAGCTGGAATGTAGGACAAGGTAAAGCTCCCCAGTATTGCTGACTAAGGACCTCTGTCCTGGGCTGGGACACAGGTCTTTTGGGGGGTTTTTTCCCTTTCTACATGGGCTCTTCACCACGGGCGCTGTCCCCTCTTTAGGGGATTTCCCCCCTTTTTAGGAGCTTTCCCCGAGTGTCCGGGTCGTGCCCCTCAGTGAAGGGAGGGGATGGGCAGGGCCCCGGGGCGCCCCCTGGCGGCCCCCCCGAGGCTGCGGCGAGCGCGANCCTGAGGGAGAACCAGCCCTGAGGGGCGAGGGGGACACGGGGCGTCGCCTCGAGGGGCGAAGGGTGGAGCTGTCCGGAGGGAGAACCAGCCCTGGGGCGGGGCCTTGCCGTGAGGTGAGTCCAGCCCTGAGGCGGGGCTCTTATCGGGGGGTGGGCCCAGCCCTGAGGGACTCCCAGCCCTGAGGGACTCCCAGCCCTGAGAGCGAAGTGTTGCCACTTTTACGAGGGTCACGCATTGCGAAAGGCTGCCGTGGGCCCGAGGGGTATGGCTTGAGGCTGTAGCTGCCCAGGCCGAGGGGTTCCTCAGGAGATGGGCTGTTGCGGCAGGTCCAGCCGTGCAGGGTGGTCTCTGTCTGAGGGGACGGTAGGTTCGATGATACGGCTGTGCCCACATTTCCCCCTTGATACTATGCACTTTGGAGCATCTCCGAGTCAGCTTTTATGTCTCCCAGCGAATTTCTGCTTTGCTGAGGGAGCTCCCAGCGTGTCCCTGGGGCCGGGGACCTCCTTAGCCCGAAGCCAGAGTGACTGAGGAGGTCTCTGCAGAGAAGTGAGCTGCACTGAGCTCACAGCTCAGGGAGCTGGAGAGAGGCAGCCAGGGCAGCGTGTTTTGGCTCTGCCTTCAGGGTGGGTCTTGTGCGTGGTGCAGTGGGTGGCCTCGCCCTTTTCCAGTGTGGGCTGCAATCAAAATTTGTGTCCTTTTGCCGTGGGTGGTAAAGTGGGTCTTTTCTCCTGCCTGTGCAGTGGGTGGCTCACAGCAAAGTGGGCTCTGAGCCCCTTTTCTCATTATGGGGAGGTGCTACTGGCTTTCTAAAAAGGTTTGGAAGCTCATCAGGGAGAAGCAGTATGCAAGAACTGTTTTAATTATTGATTTAATTCAGATTTATTATATAACCAACTGGGACATGCAGTAATTTTGGTGCTCTGTGCCTGCAGCTAGTTGAACCTATTTAGGCTCCATAGGAGAGGAGCTGATTGACACTACAAATGTGGTAAACTTCTTCACACCTTTCCTTTAATGAGGAGCAGGTGGAGTGAAGAGATGTGAAGGCTTCTTCTCAGGGGAGGTGGTGAGGAGTTCTAATATTTTGTTAATTCAGGTCGGTGCTTATGTGCATGTACTTTCCTGAACCTCAAAATAAATGTGCCATGTTAAAAATATCTAGGGCTAGAAGTGAGTAATTAGCTGGTGAATAATAATATTAGGAATAATAAGTGGAGCTCTGGTAGTCAGAAAGTCACTCCTAGTTGCAAGTCTCAAACCACATAGCAATTTGTGTGTATTCTAGCATAGGATGCATAGAATTTGCTAGAATGCAATTAAGGCCATCCACGGTTTTGTATCAGGAAGTGAATGAGTCTGAGTGTTCTTCATAGTGCTTGCTTCAATCAGGCTGTCTAGAGAGCTGATGTGGTCTTAGTTTCTTTTCTCAAGTTTGTTCAGAAAAATGAAAGCAGCTGAAGTCAGTTGAGTGTAGTTACTGTAAGAACAAGCTCATCTGCAGTATGGTCCTAAAAACTCAAATGGCTGCATTTGAGATACCGTGGGTGCATCATTTTGTTGTGCTATGAATCTTGCAGAATGTTGTGAATGTGTTAAATTTCCATGTTAGCAGAAATTATAGGCTCCTCTGACTTCTTTTCTCACTGCAGTGTCACATGAGCTCTCAGAGCCCACCTGACATCCGCAAATTTCATTTTCTCAAGTTTACTGTGCCTTCTTCCCTTCCCCTCCCCTCAGCGTTCCTTCCCACAGCACAGGCATGGGAGAAAACTCCCCTGGAATTGAGTGTCCACTGAGATACGGAGGGCATTAGGCAGTTTACAGTTAATCATGTAAGGCAGTACCCTAAAGATTCTTCCTACGTGGGTTGTGTCCTGTATCTTCCTCCAGGGAGACTGAGGAGGTGAGAATACGAAGATGCCCCACAATACTGCAAGTGCTTCCAAGATACTGAATCAATGCAGTTGGAGACGCCACAGACTTTTCTCACCTTCATCCTCCCACCAGGGAAGGATATGTCCTTGACACAAGGAGGCTGGCAGGACTTTCAGAAGTTACTCAGGTAATTAAAACAGATAGAATTAAGACTTACATGAAGGTATTGTGAAGGGTTTTGTCTCTGAACTTATGCCAAAATATGTCCTGATGCCTGCGCAGCCCTGGGAGAAAAGACACATCAAAAAAAGAGGGAAAACTGCTCATAGAAAAAAAAAAAAGAAAAAAAAGAAAAAAAAAGGGGGGGGAAAAAACTAAGGAAAGATGCTCCTATGGTTTCTCCACTTTCAGAAATTCCCAGACATGGTGAGAGACAGACTTCCCAGGGCAATATCCACTGCAGTTCTTTCTGCGTTGGCCATGCATATAAAGAGCTCTTAAGAAAGGAGCAAAATTTATAGTGATTCATTTGCATCTGATGGACCCGGAGTTCAGAGCTACTGGTAACTTGATCAGCACTATTCAAATGCTAATCTCATTATGTGTGTTAGAGACTGAAGCTCAGCAATCCACCTCCGTTAGCACAACGCGCCTGTGTGATGTTCTGGCTGGTATGCAGGGTCACAGTACCCCCTGCAGACACCCAGCACATGCTGCGTAGCATCAGGGTGCATGTGGGCAGGGAATGGGAGTTCGGTGGAGGAGCCAATGAAATGAGCAAACATGCGAAGAGGAGCTAGAGTTCTTTTTGGAAAAATGCTGGAGAGGAGGGAAGGGATTGTGGCCAATGGAATGGTTTGGATGAGACTTTTTTTTTCCTTTTCATCATAAATATGTCCATCCTTTCCCTTTGCTTCCACATGAATGCCATCCAAAGGAAAAAAAATAAAAAAGGGGGAAAAAAAGAAAAAAGGTAGAAAAAACAAAAGAATTTGTCCTGAATGTACATACAGCTTCAAGCTTGACTAATTCTTTGACCTTATGAAAAATACTGTGCCTGTGCTGTTTGGTGTTAAGACCTGGCAGTTTTGTTTGTTCCATGTAACAAGGGCTAAAATCTGCTGGGCAGCACGTGGCATTCTCAAAGACAGCATGCGCAAGGATCCTTTCTAGATAAAGGCTCTCTGATAGAACCTTGTTACTGACATGTGCAAAGGATGCAAAGGATCCCTCACACTGTTACCTACAGTATGTCGGTTGGTTTGTTTGTGGTTTTTTGGTGCTGCATCTGTTTCACTAAGAATTCTGCATTTGGGAGGGCACGAGGGTTATACTCCCAAAGATGGAAGATTTGTAAGGTGACATAGTGTAATTATTAGATAAGCTACTTAGCTGGCAGGAGCAGATGAACTCTGATAACGTGCAGCCCTGGCACCGGCTGGTTTGGTAACTAGCCCAGCCTCCCCAGAAGCAGTGGGTTTCTGCTGGGCCCTTGCCACTGCAGCAGCCCTGTGACTAGAGCTTTGTAGTTGTAGGTGACGCCTTTGTGTTTATTTCTGGCACAATATCAGTGGCCTAATAGCAGTGATAGTGTTGCTGTGAGTCATGTTACTCTAACATGGCCCTCTCCAGGGTCAGCACAGCCGTGGGGAACCTCAGTGCTTACTGTGGCAGCAAAAAACTGTGACCAGGCTTGTGTTAAGTTTTATGAACGTTACACATGGCTCTGCTGCCCGACAGGGGTGACACAGTGACACAGATAAGTAATCACAGTAATCACACAGGCAAACAACAATGTCTGGCAGCTCACTGAAGGGAGAGGTTACCTACCTGACTGCATTCAGGTATCTCGTCCCAAGGAAAATATGGCAGCCAAATGGGGAAGGCAACTGGAAGTTATTATTATAATGACCCACACAAAGACTGCTTCATACTGTGACAATCCACATACACCTTTTGGAATTAAAAACGCTTCATGGGCAACAGACAGAGCTAGGACTGTGTCTTGGTCTGTTCTTAAGCAAGTAGTCCCAGCTTTGCAGTGACAAGCCCGACAAAATGAATTGTGCTTTGCTGTCGGAGAGGAAAAAATGTCTGAATTGTAGCAAATCAAGGAGACAGTTCTAGCTGCATGCATTGATTAGGAGTGAACATGTGAGGTGGTAACTTTGATCCAGATATAAGAAGGGAAGAGTCATGGAATTCCATCCTTGTAGTGATACAGGAGCAATACCTCATGGAGGAATATAACTCTGGATAACAAAAATAAAAGAGAGAAAATCATATATTATTCTCGTGCAGTTCTCTTCCCCAGTGCAAGTTACATTTTGACTGCCACATCTCAACATTGTTAAGATGCTAACTGTTAGCACACAGGTGAAGACTGTATGAGAGCATCTTGGCATGCACACCTGCAAACTATTCCCTTGCTGAGAACTTCACAGGACTCTGGAGCACAGACCAAACAGCTTTGCAGTACCCGACCTCACCGCACAGAGAATTCTGTACATACTGCGAGGTTTTTTCCTGTGCAGGGCAGTGCCGTGCCTGTGTAGCTGATTGGACGTGAGTGAGTGATCTAATAAAGATACTTATGGGTGTTGTGCTTGAAATAACTTTATTGAAAGAACTGTATTAACTTAGGTAAGTAAAAATCACATTATCTTCTGGCATTGGGAGGCAGAAACTTCAGTCTTAGTGTCAGGCCTGGCTGCCTGCACCAGCTTGAACAGAAAAGGGTAAGGGTAGGGTAAGGATTTTTGGAGCTGTGAGGATAACGGAGTGACTAAAGAATTTTTCCTGGTATTATTGGTTGTAAGTTTATAGAACCTTCTAGAATATCTGATCTCTTACCACCTAGATAGAAACTGTTTCTGTGCAGTTTTCAGAGGCCTGCTGACCCCCAAAGGGATTCCTGGCTCCATATTTTGGACTAGTCAGCTTTCCTATTTTCCTTTGGAGACAGGAGTAACCCATCACTTAGATGAAGTGGGCTGGGTGGAAGTGAAGGGTAAAGCTGCCTCCCACTGCTGCAAAAGAAGAATCCCAGCAGTGCCAGTGCAAGGGGCATGTGCTGGTTTTTCTGCCTCAGATGCCAGATGAGAAGAACTGGGCAAGAGCTTTGTGAGGTGTGGGAGAGGAGCTGAGGTAGAGTTGTCCCAGAAAACAGACCTGGAAACCACTTGTTTCTACAGCCCTGGTGGGTGGTAGTGCTTTGCAAACCTTTAGAGCTCGGGTAGTCAGACCCAGATGCTGAGCTCAGGGCTCGGCTCTAACGAGGGCCTCTGAGCAGCACGAGAAGCTGAATGGCGCTGACCGCTGTCCGTCCTTAACCGAGATCCCGCTCATGTTCCCGGCCTCGTTCCCCGCAGGCTCGCAGGTCTGTGGGCTGGGCGGCAGAGGGCACTCCAAAACAAGCCACCGTGCCTGGGACACAGGAGAGAGCAACTGAGCAGGCACAAATCTGCCTTTCCTGTAAGGCGGGCAAGTCTGGCAGGGAAAACCTTGCTGTGACCTTTAGTTGTGACATATCTGTCACGGCACGCACTGAGTGGTAGAGCTAGCGAGTACCTGAATATCAGATATGAAATTGCTCAAGAGCCTGGCTGTTTGTATTCCAGCATATTCTGCCGGGGAGGTTTTTGACCTTCCAAGGGACAAAAAGGAAATGCGTTTTGCTGGCTCTGCATTGTTGTCTCAGGTGAAGCTTTTAAATAGATGGGTGTCCTCTGGTATAGCAAGTGTGCAGAAATCCATAGTGGATTTACCAAAACCCCTGAGGTTTATTGAGGTAGCTCTCCTTGTTGTTATCACATTGTATTGGATGAGAAGCAGCTGTAATCAGCTCCAGAGGTGGCTACATTTCTGTGGCACTGTGCATGTAAGTTTTTTGAAAGCCTCTTCAGGGTGAAAGGTACTCTATATGCAGGCTCTGATGTAAATTATCTGCTATTTTTAGGTTTGTGTACTTACTAAAATTTAAAACCTGCTCCACATAACAGTAGTTGACCATTCTCTTACCTTTGAGCAACTTGCCTTGGGCTTCACCTTTGTGGTAGACCTTGTGGGTAGATGGCACAATGAAGTCTTTAAGCTTCATAGAATAAGTGGAACACAGGTGATAGGATGGGGGAAGAAAACAGATCCAAGGGAAGAAAGTACTTTGGTGCAGCTATAAAGAGTTCATTGATTTTGGATAATTCCTCTGGTCATTTTGAGTCCAGGCAAGTAGTAGTTAAAAGTCTTCCCTATGCTGTCTGTGACCAAGGTGGAATGGGTGTGTGGAATCCTCTGCCATGAAGATAGCCCTGGTCTGTGCTGTTACCAGGTTTAAAATTCAGTATCTCAGGATAGATCCCAAAAGAAACCAGGGTTCTGAAAAGTGCATTCTCCCTCTTACTCCTCATGTAAACTAGGGTTTGAATTTCATTGTTTTTAGCATCAAGCCTGGCCTTTAGGCTGCAACTCTAGACAATAAAGAAAGAAGCAAGTCCAGCTGTAGCTGTGGTTGTGTCACAGATCAGAGCTCAGAGGGACACATAAATATAAAGTAATTTCAAGCTCATTAGCTTGCAGACAGAAAGACTAGATCAGAGGGAAGGATTAAGCTCTAGATTAGAAGACAAACCTGCCAAGGAAACACCTGAGCTAGATCCATGATGAAACCTCAGATAGACTTCAGGAACCTGAAAACCCACTTCATTCCAGGACAGTGCTGAAATCGGCAATTTTTTCTTGCCTCTCTGCTGACACTGTGATCCTTCTTCCAATTTGAATAGAGTTTTCTTTCCTTTGAGATGCAGCTCTTATCAGCTTGTGGGACAAGTGACTCAGTGCAGTACCTGAGGTTATGGGAACAGGGCTGATGGTGACTCTGTTCCTACCCATCAGCTGAGCTTGGAAAACCAGTCATGTTTGTGTTCCTGTTTTGTCTTAGCTGAAAGGTAAAACTCTTAAGCTTAAATTTCATTGAATTAAAATGAGAGTAGGTTTAAGAGCAGGTACATAAGTTCCTAGCTTCACTGAAGATAAGGAATTCATGTTGCCAGAACTCTGTCACACAGAATATATGGTGGGCCAAATCCCTTTAGAAATGCTTGAAGTGAGACCTAAGGCACTTGGTCTCTTGCAAAAAGATGTGCCATGACTTTGGGAGCTGCTTCAGCTGCACTGTTCTTGAACTTGCCCCCAGTAGGACATAAATTGGGAATCCAAAGATCAGCTGCCCTTTCTTGAGAACCGGGCATATGTGTCTGTGCAAGAGAGCTCTTAAAGTACAAATTGAAATTGGAGTCCTTTTTCCTCTTGTATCTATTACTGTGATTTTTGAGCATTATTACAGTATAGGTAAAAGGGACATTTCAAGAGATACAACTTCTATACTGAGAATGACTTTTAAATATAAAACATGTTCACAGCTGAGCCTGCTGCTGACTGCTATCCCTCAAAGTTAGTGTGGCTTTCCCTTTCCCCAGGAGATTGTCTACTAGTTGTGTAGAAGTCCTATCACTTCAAGATGCAAAGCTTGCCCTTCACTTTATTTGGAAGCCTTTGCAAAAAGCTCTCCTCGAAGTGTGAATGGCTTTTACTGAAATGGTGGAACTGTTCTGCCTTTGGAAAAGGTGGTGTACTTTGGAAGACATTTACCGGACCTGCAATTGCACTATGCTCTATGGGGATGTTTGCGAAGTGGGGGTGGGGGTACCGTGTGTGTGCCCATACAAGCTGTCACCACTAGATGACACCATGACTCTGGCAACAAGGTCCAGATGAACCCTGAAGCCAAGGCTATTTTCCCTGTTTTGGAGGGTTTGTCACAAACCCTGAACACGGGATGGATTTGTGAACCTTTCCGTGAACTGGAGTCAAGTTTCCCCCAAATGCAAGCTGAGGTTTGAGCAGAATGGGCTCAGTTCCAGGTGACAGGGTGGGATTTATGATTTGGAGTGGAAACCATCTGAACATTTGACTTGCAACCAGGCTGATCTTGGCCATGGTTATGCTTGGAGGACCTGTGTGTATTTGGAACAAAATCTCAGAGCAAGGTTCGGGCAATAGGAGCCTCCTTGAGCCAAAACCTGAAGGGGTTTGCATGACCCTGCTGAGAACTACTATAAGAAGGTTTCACATGACTTCACTGCTTACCCCAAGTGGATCTGGACATGAACTCAAGAGCAGTATCCAGACCTGGTCAGCTGTAGCCTCGCTTCTCTTTTAACCCATTTTCTCTGTGGCTGGCAGGTAACTAAAGAGCCGCCAAGGAGTCAGCCAGCACACATTGCCATGGGGCTGCCACACCTGGCTTAACAGTCACCGCACTGTAATGGTGGCTCAGCCACTGCTTGGGCAACCTTCTCTCCAAGAGCACATGGCTTTCTGATCATCTGACTCACTTGTTACCCACCAGCAGAAGGGACCTGTTTCTCCCTGGGGTGTCTTTTGGGGCTCTCACCCTGAATTGCACAGGGTCCAGCATGTAAACCTCTGCAACTGGTCATTTAACTGTGGCTCTTGCTTGCTACTTCATTCTGTATTTTGGCAAAGGAAGTGCTTCATTATTTCACAGCCTGAAAAAACTTCATTCTGCTGTAGTTACTTTCTATGTACACCTACTCAAATTATCCTTCTGTTGCTCTTTTTATCCCTTTCAATGAGACTCAGAGGATGTTCACATGGAGCATTTTAATAAACCAACCTGCTTGTCTTATGCTCTTGCAAAGGATATTTCTGCATACTGAAATTTGGCAACTATCATGTATTATGTGGCTCCAGTGATAGACTGAGGGAATTGGTAATCTAAGAGATGTTTGTATAATGCTTTGTCACCTCCTTTGAAATTCATATCTTTCCACTGCCACTTCAGGACAATCCTCATATGCAAATTTGTTAAATATCTTGTAGCAAGGAGTCGGCACAGAGTCAGGGCATTTACCTAGTGAGCACATTGTGTGCGAGCTACCCCTGGATGCCAGTTGTCATTGTGTCCCTCACTAGTCCTGGCCTAGAGGAGTCCCAGCAGTTTGAGAGATGGGTGGTCTTGTTATCACTGTGGCTCCCAATAGTGCTTGCTGATTTGGATTCTGTTTTAGTAAACTTGTGGTGCATAGAAGTTTCCTTATTAGCTTAATACAATGACTTTCTCATAGGATGCTCACATAGCTAGCTCAAACTAGCTGTATTAATAAGGTTGTCTTATTTATTATGTGTGTAGAAAACATTTTCAAAATATCATTCATTAAAGCTTTGTTACTATTGTAAGGTTAAGCATCACAGAAAATTCTACTCCAAATGTTTTGGGTTACTGTTTGTTTTTATAGACAGAATAGTGGAGTGTTTACCTGGAATCATCCCAAACCTTTGCTTTGATTGGGATATATTTTTTATGGTTATCAGTTTTTATGGAAGGCTGGAATAAATATTTTTGGTGCTTGACGATACCATCGTTTGCTATATTCACTGATGCAGACAGAGAATTCTAAAGGTTCTGCCAAGCCTTGGCATTTCATCTGAAGGACTCTTGGGCCCCTAGTATTGCTTCTGTTTGTTGGGACTGCTGGGATGCCAGTGGGGAAGGATTTTCAGCTTCTCTTCTATAGCTGGGAAAACAGAGGCCTATAAAACTTGAGTCAATGATGCAGACTCCTACAGCCCAGCTGTAGCCAAAGAGCTGCTGGTCCCCACCTTGAAGGGTTTCAACGCTGAAAAGCATAAGCAAGGCACTGAAGCTCTTCCTAAACTTTAATCAAAAGGCTGTGTGGTCACTCAGCAAGGCCCCAACCAGTGAGTCGTCAGTAGGTCATGGCAGTGTCAGTTGGACAAACTTCCCTGCTTCTTTGTGGGATGAGAGTGTAACCACAGGGAATGAAGAAGCAGGCGCAGCTTGAAGTCCTGCCTGTAGAAAAGGAGCTCCAGCAAAAGCTGTCACTCTCCCATTTGGTTTTTCTTTCTGTCTCTCATGCTTCTATCTCCATGTCTGGCCATTTGTGCTGCCTGCCTGTTTGTTTGTTGGCTGAGTGCTTGCTGAATTATTTACCAGCCTGACTGAATTAAGCAGCAGCAAAAGCAGGCGAATGAATCCCACCTGAGACTCTTCCAGCAGGAGGGGGGGTTTGAAGAAATGGGGTGCGCGTATGTGGGTGTTGATACACAGTGCCTAATTAAATGTACCAGGAAAAACCTTGTGGGAGGAGAAACTCCTCTATTGCCCTGAGACAGGGCTGAAGAGAGCTGAGCACATGGCTGATGCACCAGCTCAGGTGGCAGCGTGCCCCATCTCTGAGCTGCGTGGGGGTCGTGCCTCTGGGAGTTGCCTTCAGCCCTTGCCAGTGTCAGCTCATTGTGCTGGGATGTGGCAGGGCTGTCAAGCATCCATTCCCCATCACCACATCAGTTGCATTGTTTGTGATGGTTGTTGTGCTGTGTGGGGTTAATTGGGTTAATGAGCACATTGTACATTATTAGAGGCTGAATTGACAATTATGCTAATTATTGTGTCTTCCAAAGTGCCACATTACTGAGGATGTTTAAAAGGACACGGGTTCTTATACCATACACACTAAATCAGACCCAAGTACCTGGACTCCAAAGGACCTAACTTTACCAAATGGAGATGTACTGGGTGTTTGATGTCAGGAAATGCCTCCTGGTTGGCATATCCCTTCCAGCAAGAATGTGCAAGCTTAACACACAATTCTTAGCTCATGCGGTTCCTTGCCTGTATGTCTCAGCTGTTTAGTCTTACAGATGGGGAAAGTCATACCATATCAGGTCTGGGTATTCTCTGACTAAAGCAGGCATGCTCCAGTGTGGTTGCTTGCTCCAAGCCAGTGCTCCTTACCCCATAATGGACACAGCCTTTTGACTCTGAAACATGCTCTCATGACAGTTCTTCAGACCACAGCGGTTGGTTCACATGCCAGAGATCTTTTCATGACTCTGTTCTTCCCATCAAGTTCTGTCTGTGCTGAAAAGCAGCAATCTTCCCACAAGTCACTATTTGCCAAGGTGCAGAAGGGGATTCCAATTTGTAGATGTGCCGGTTTGGGCTGCTTTCTAGGTTGCATCACTTTGTCGTGCAACTGTTACTGTCATGCCACTGTAGTAATGCCATCCTGACTATTCCTACTGTGTAGCTGTCCCAGTAAAAATAACCCAAGGATGCCTTTGTGCCCTAAAGCTAGCTATGGAACATTATTTCTGGATACTGGGCAATTGCAAAGTATAAAGCAGTATGGGGCTTGAGTAGAGTTATCATCCCTGCTTCCATGGGCTCACATGCAATATTCACCAGGATTATTGCTGGCTTCAGTGGGAACAGATCTAAGGCTGAGAATGGAGGAATGCCCCAGTGGGCTCCAAGTCATCTTTAATGCTGATCCAAAAAGTGCCTATTCAAAGCAGTACAGTACCACTGTGTGGGCTGCACAACCTTTCCAAAAGTCTGGTTGGTATCTGGTGGCTAACCTGTGCATGGCTCCATGGCTGCAATGCCTCTGGTTACTCCTTAGGTGTAGCCATGCTTATGCAGAGTAATTATAAACTGGGAGTGAGTGTAGACTGAAGAATTTATGACTTCTGAGGCTTAAACAAGAGCCGGTGCACCTTATAAATCTACAGACTGCTTCTCTCTTTCTTGAAAGAGTTCATCTCACCCAGTTTAGCAGGGAAGGTCATCAGTCCACTAAGTGCCTTGTGAAGCTGGGAGTGCTTTTGTGCATGTACAGTACAGAGCACCTTTGACTAAAGCCAGCTGATTGAAAACTGGTCCCCATCAACTCTTTGTTCCTCATATGGATGTACATGCTTGAGTATGTTAAGAGAGACTTAACCCCTCCAAGCAGCCTGCTTGCACTTCTATCTCCTGGACTTCTGACTTCTTAAAGTATCTCTTCCCTTCCAGAATGTGGCATATCAGCAGAGGCAACCAATGCATACTAATCCCTATTGTCTGTAGCACCAGTTTACCACATGAGGTAGAATAATGTCTCCAGAAGGTGGATAAAGAGGGAGCTGAAAATGGCAAGACATGAGAAGAGCACTGCATGATCAAAAGTACATGCCTCATGAATTTATCATGAACTAACTCTGTGGGACTTTCTACATAAATCAACTGAAAACTCACCATGTAAAAGATCATAGACAACAATTCAGCACTTCCCTCCCATTTCTGCTATAACCCTCTTTCTGAAATTCACTGTACAATTGGTGTGAGTGTGCTCACACATTCTGCTCTGGTGCAGAGATGTGTATGTGGCACATCAAGGTAATGGATTTTTCTTGAATACCCTAGCAAGTACTGTCATGTTTTGCATCAACAAAAAGGGATTTCATATAGCATAAAGCAAGGAGTTTAAAAGAACCGATGACCCCTTTTGGCCTTGCTCCAGATGGGAGTCGTGTCTGGGTTACTGCCCAACCTTTTCCAGTAAGTTAATTCCCACTCTTAGAATTGTAATGGCTGCATTGAGTTGTGCTCCTCTCCATAATGATTACTTACAGAAAAGAAAAAGTGCTTTTTCATTGAACTCCAGCATTCTTCCTCATGCCTTGCCAGAATTTTCTGTAGGTTCCTACACTTTACTCTTGCTGTGAAAACCGAGGCATTATATCCAAAACTGCTGCTGGTGTGAGCATACATGTTGTGTTCTAAGGCTCTGCAGCAACATTTGAGTCCACCAGTTCTGTACTGTTCTCATGTCTACAATTAATTTAATGTATTTCTTTAATAAGAAAGCTTAACTGTCTCGATTCATCAGCAGATATCACCTAGCTAGATTTCAGCAAAGCACTTTTTAAGGTATCTCAGGAATATTGTACTCAGAGAAAACAGGAATTAGCACATGGCTTGTACAGTAGAAGAGAGGCTAATGACAGGAGGCTGCACAGGAAGGAAAGTCGTAAGAGTGGAGTTCTTCCAGTACAAGATTGATGTATTTACAAATGTTAATTCTACTAGTTAAGTACAGATTCACTGGTCAATGTTGGGATTCTGCAGAAGCATCTATACATACAAGCATATCAGAGGAGCTGGGGGCCCCTTTTCCTTTGCCTTTATACCCACTGAACAGCACTTGCCTGCTCTAGTCTCTGCAAGAGGAAATGACCCTTTCTGGTGCTGCCATCCCCTGCTGTGTTTCACAGAGATTTACTGCTCTCTGCTCACTGACTGTACTCAGGAGCTGGTAAAAAAGCAAATACCTAAGGGATGCATACATCAGCAAAACTTGTTCTTCCTGATTACTCCGGTTAGGCCATGGATGGCCTTTCTGTTAAAGGAAGGTTTGTAAGTCTGGATCTGCTTTACTCAGATGAGGTCAGAATTGTCCTGTAAGTCTGATCCTGTCCACGTGTCTGGGCGTGGAAGGAGAAGGGGATAGTCCTACCCAGCATGTCAAAAGGAGGGACAAAGTTACTGATGCCAATGTGGAATGGAAAGCTTCTTTCTGTGACATGTATGATTTCTGTATGAGAGCATCAGAGTCAGCCTGCCTCAGACTTAACAATAATCAGTGCAGCTGCCACTGCTGTACAATGGCAAAGTCAGCCATTTCCCTGTGTGGCAGACTTGGCCGGGAGGTGATGGAAGAGATGCACCTGGGGAAGCAGGTACTTGGGCAGAATAACTGATGGAGTCCTAGATAATACAAGAGGGAGAGATTCAGAGATGACAAGGAAGAAAATAGCATGTGGGACTGGAAGAGAGGAAGGAATGTATCCAGAATAAAATGAAAACAAGGGGTGGAGTATTTTTGGAGTATGGGGAAAGGGACTTACCTTGGCAGCAATCTAGAGAGGATGTTTTTTTTCTCTTTGTCTTTCTCAACCTCTACCCCTTCTCATCTTTCCCATGCATATCATAACCAGCTTTCACCATGGCAAGTCAGTCCAGCACACACTCTGTACTGCTCAGCTCTCAGTGACTGGTTGATCTGTGCTGGCTGTTTTTGTTGAGATGCTCTTCTCCCTTTTCCTATTTTCCTGTGTGGGAATTTGAAACCACAATGAACCTTTCAGATCTGTCTCGCTGACAGGAGGTGATGTGTTAACAGGGAGAAGTGAAGGGAGCCATCCATGCCTAGCATTTCGGAGCCTTTCCTGTCCCACTTACAGATATTTGCTAAAGAGGTGTTTTGGTTTAACTGTAGCTTATTGGATTATGTGATTATGGCATTTGAATTCTTTATTAGATCTTTTCTGTCTTGGTCCCTGAGGTTGAGAGGGACTTGTTTTCTGGCCTTTGATGTGTTTGAAAAAGTCAGGCTATTTGTATCACTGCTTCTTTGCTTTGATTCTTTGGCTCCTTCTCTGGGGAGCATTCTGATGTGCAGAGCTCAGCTTTGTGTGTCTGCTGCATGGGATGTCTTTGTGGTTTATTTTTGTACTGGGCACAAATCACCCCTCCTGCTCCCTTCTTTGCAAGTTGTCGTGAAAGCAGATTATTGCTGACCAGTTCATTTGGAAAACTTGTGCTTGCTGACAGCTGTACAGAAAATACAGTGTTTTAATGAGAGACACGCTACCTTTGCTTGGAGGGATGGATGGCATTGCAACAATTGTCCATTTTCCCCTCAGGCCCTTTCTCCTGGAAAAAAAATCTTATCATTATAATTCATTTATCAAAAGAATATTCTTCACATTCTGCTGTATCTGCTTTCTTGATGATTTTAACTGAGGTGCTAGGAGAGGACTCCTAGGGAAGTGAGTGGCTTCAACTCAGTTCTTTGCCACGAAGCAGCACCCTGTGAGCAGAATTTCAGAGAAGGGAAATCTGCTTAGCCTGCAAGAAAAGGTCAGGCCCAGCTGGGTAAAGCCTGCCAAGAAGGGTCAGTGTGGTGAACCAACTTACGCTTCATTTGTCACCTGTCAGTGCTGAGCACGATACACTTAATAGCATGGTAGTGGAAAGGACAAAGGGGATTTCTGAGGGGAGAAGTGAGGTAAGCCATAATTAACTAGAATACTGAGGGGAAAACTCCATCGTGGAGCTGCTGAGTTTGTGTTGGGAGCTTAGGTGTTTTCACACTCACGCCTGACATACAGCACAGCCCCTCCTGGAGTCCCTAACACCTGTGCATGGTTGTGTTCTCCACGGTGTGTCACGTCAGGAAATGGGACAAAATGAAAGGAAGACTGAGTCTTTGTGGACACAGGCAATGAATGCAGTACTAAGATCTGCAGTATGGTGCAGAGCTCAGGCTCAGTCTGACATGTTGACCAAGGGAGCAGAGAGGACTCTCCCATGCCTGTGTTAATTCTGGGATTAATGTCCCCACCCAGCATGGGTAAAAATGGAGCTTATTGACCCCGAGGAGAACAGGGTTGTTAATGGTCACTCCAGCAACGAGAACCAAGGGCTTCTCCCACACTCTTTCTTTCCCTATAGGATGAGCTATTGACTGTACCTGTAGTACCTGGTTTATGTGTCACCTCTCCTGCATAAAAAGTTACTACCACATTCTTGCTTTTCCCAACAGAAAATAGGCTTTTTTTTTTTTTTTTTGTTCCTGAGTAGTTTCCAGCCAGTGTTATGTCCCTGTAGAATGTACCCTCATGTACCCCACAGCACAGGCTGCTTCAATGTTGAAACACAAGCTGGTTGGAAACAAGTGATTTGGTGGCCTCTTTTTCTCCTCGGGCATAGCTTGGAAATATCTTTGCAAGGGCTGCCAGTGCCCAAGCAGTGATTTGGTTCCCACATCCTGCTCATCCTATGTGAGAGCTGCACTCGTTTTGCATGGCAACAACTGGCAGAGCGGGCTGGGAACACTGAGCCTGCCTTCTGCCTCACCCCCAGAGCTGGAGCATAAGTGGGCTTGAACTATTTTTAAAGGAAACCATTCAAGTGTCATTAACAACAAAGTCATAATAGTAGTCTCTGACACAGCTGGAAAACATCTGCAAACACTTGGAACAGGTAACAATTTGATGAGGGCAAAGTTGTATCAGGCTACACAGAGCTCGTGAGGATTAAAAGCCTTAGCTAGTGGGGTCAGCATGACCTATGGTTTGGCTTGGAAGCCTCTTTTGTTCAGGAAGTATTGGTAAAACATGGCAGCTCCTTGCTTCTGGAGAGTGTTAGGATGTATGAAACCAAACAAAAAGATAATTTACCTGACAAATGCAGCTCTACTCCATGTAAATTTCTTGAATTTGCTCATTTTTCAAAAGTTGTATTTCTGTACCATATTAAAGGGTAGGGAATGAGTTTTTTGTTTTGTCATAGGCTGACTTTTAAACAGCTGCCTGCACTTGGTAACTGCGGTCACTGTGGTTAAATGACTAAAGTTTTACATTCTCTAATAATGAAAATAGTTGTGGTGCAGATTTTGCTGGGATTAGTTTTGTTGTTCTGTTTCTGTAAAAATCTTAGGCAAGTGGCTTTTTGCTGATACAGACAATAATGGAAAGCATGAAGCTTCATTATTCACAGAAATTATGGCAAGAGTACAGCAATGACAAAAAGAGCCAAATAAATATTTTTGATGTTCCTTTTGCTGCATTTGCTTGGAGCAGTGTGTGTATGGCCAGGATGTCATAATTTTTATGATTCTCCTGTTTTGGCTTGAGGTCTGTGTGGTGATAAACTCTAAGTGAGGACCACACTGTGTTGTGAATCTAGCAAAAAAATAGGGTTGTATTTTGTATCCTCTCCACCTGCCACCTTAGGATTACCTTTGTCTCAACAACTTCTATTTTTAAATCATTTCATTTGAGATGCCAGGTGAAGCAGATTTGCAAATATAGGTATTTTTCTGATTGTTATGGAGCCAGTAAACACAACTGCAATTGCCCCATACATGATGCTACTATTTTTGATGTCAAGAACGCCACAGATAATCTTTTCTCTTGTCTTCTTGCTTTTCTCTCCTGCTTCTCCCCTGAAGCAGGCACAGTTGGAGCATGGAGCACCTCCTAAATAC